>CM040628.1:858023-1295519 GCA_022817965.1 Solanum lycopersicoides | reverse complement strand
TGGCGAAAGAGTTGTTGTATCCGTAGGGACGAGAGATTGCTCTGTTATTCCACCGTTTTCGACCAATTGCACAAGAGTTTTTGATGCAGAAGATCAAAATTAACTAAGAAACTTTAAGTACCAGAACACAATCAGAACCTACGTTGCACGAAGTCAGGTGCTGATCTAGAGGCCAATTCATCATCACATAATTTTAGCATTTGGAGAGTATGGATGCAGGTAGTGAGACCCTCCACTAACTGTATAGTATGGCATGTATAAGTATGGATTTCGAGTAATTAGAGTCATTGAACTAAAATTCATAAAATTTAATTCATTATATGCACCTAAGTTTTATTCATCAGAGACCTCGTCTAATAGCTAAGTGTATATATGCGCGCGCGCGTGTGTATATATATATATAAGTATTATCAAACCAAATACCCAATTAATCTATATTTCTTGTTCACAGATGTAGTCAAAGCAACCCAAGCTAAGTAGACCAAATTCAGCGTGGATCCCCAATCCACATCCAAATCTTGTCGGATAAATCCAGGTGCGACAGGGATTTTGAAGTGTCCGAGCAACACAGATTCGAATCCAATCCCAAAACAGTTCAGAAGGAGATCTTATGCGAAATAATAACATTGCCTATTAAAGAATCTAATGAATTAATTATTGAAGAAAGAATATTCTAGGTGGATTTACATTGATTTTGGTCATATCCTTGAGAAAGGAAAAACCACTACCCTCCTTTAAGAAAAATAAAAGGAAGACTTCTGAAAGTTGTGGTTTAAAACAAATTGTAGACATTTGTGTTGCTATAAATCATTTCATAAAGAGGAATTTTTTAAAGTTAAATTCTTCTAATTATAGAAAGGTGACATTTTTTTTAGACGTACTAAAAAGGAAAGTCTGCCAAAAAAATTGAGACAGAGGGAGTAATAGTGTGAAAGAGATGTGTGATAGAGGTGCTGCAATGTCTATATACCTAAATAAGTCGGTGGAAGGATCTCAGCAAACATGGACAACATGGCATCAATTCTTCTGATACAAATGCACATTTTAGGTTTCTTAAAATAAAATTAAAGTTGGAAAGTAGAGAACTTCTAGGGAACCAGATGTATAAGAGACAAATAATGGAGCGAAAGCCGAAAAGTATCCAACAAATGCCAATTCTGATGACTCGGGAATGCTTACCAGCCCAGAAAGGAGGTACTCCACTTAACAAGATGTAGATAATTACACCAGCACTCCAGACATCAGCTTCAGGACCATAACGTTTTCGGAGGACTTCTGGTGCAACATAATACGGACTGCCAACAACATCAGTAAATTTGTCGCCTGAAAAGAGAAAAATATCAATTAATAAGCAGTTTGGAAAAGAATAAATATAGATAACATAGAATAAAGAAGAAAGAAAATGTTAAAATAGATCAAATAGTTGTCCAGTAAGTTTTATTAAGATGCCAAAGAGTTCAGACAATCCGAATCACAGTGACTAAAAAGATTAGTTTCTGCATACAAGTCAAGTTAACAGACTGCTAGTATGATTACGTGTAGAACCTGATTAAAATACCAATATCATTATGAGTCAGCATTAGTGACAAAATATGTTGAAGGCACCCCAACCGAAACACTTGATAACTTCAAATTGTTCATACGGTCGAAAAATCAACTTACACAAAGAGGCACTTTAACAGAAAAAGATAATGTCAATCTATTCTATCAATACATCCTATGAAGGAAACGGGTTGGAACTCTCAAAATGGGGGGTCTCAGGTTCGAAACCCCCTGCATGCTTTCTCAGTCGAGCTGGTCGCATGAGGCTTGCCTATTGTTGTTTACCTCTCTTGTGTGGTTTGCGGGCTATTACAATGGAGTTGGGTTTACCTTGTATGCACCTGAAAGGTAGCGGTTGCGGGTTACCTTGTCAACAAAAGAAATGACGGAAAAGGGTTGGAGTAGAGGAAGGTGGGCCATTAGAGAATTGTTTCCTTAAAACCATTGTTATTGGATATACTTTTTGTACTTCACTAAAAGAAACAACTGTAGCAAATACAACTTCTTATACTACGTGTACGCCTCATTCTCAAGCAAGTTGGAGTTGACTACATGAACTCTCACTCCTCATGTTACTCTATTTAAACTCGTCTTTCACTATTTCACAGAAAGAAACAGAATCTATATCTTCTTTTTAGCAACAATATCACGAGGAACACATTTTGTTTTCATGCTTACTCTTTCTACTAGATTCCAAGCTAATTGTATACCCATTAATTGACAAAGTGTCTCAAAGCAGTTTAAAAGAAGGGAAGTACATATCATACAAAACTACCTGGTTTGAAGAATACTGATAAGCCAAAGTCAATTGTTTTGAGAAGTGACTCCTCCTTCTGATCAACAAAAAGAAAATTCTCAGGCTTAAGATCACGATGCATGACACCAAGAGAATGACAAGCTTCTACAACTCCAACAATAGTCCGGGTGAGTTCAGCTGCTTTTCTTTCTGTATAGTGCCCTCGTTGAATAATCCTATCGAAAAGCTCACCCCCGGCACAATACTCCATCACAAGGTGAACAGCTACAGCATCCTCATAAGCCCCTTTTATCGATATAACATGAGGATGTCCTGCCAAGTGATGCATTATCTGAACTTCCCTTCTAACATCTTCCACATCATCATCAGTTAACAATTTCCTCTTAGCAATCGATTTGCAAGCATATCGTTTCCCCGTTGCTTTTTCAGTACAAAGAAATGTAGTTCCAAATTGCCCTTGTCCTAATTTCTTTCCTATACTAAAAAACTCCTTCAAATTCCCAGTTTTCTTCTGTAACACAGAATCAGTCCTAAGTCCAGCACTAGACACCCTCTTCATTTCAGCCTTTTTGGGTTTTTTCGGTTTTTCCTCCTCTTTCTCTTCTAACTTAGGCATTGTCATTTGTTCTGGTGGCTTATCTTGAACTGGCAAAGGTGATTCAGTTTCTTTAGCAGAAGTTGGTGTTTCAACCCTAACACTTTCACCATTAGTGACAGTGGAAGCAGTATCATCCGGTGACCGGGATCGCCACATTGCTGCTGAAACTGATTGAAAGATTCCATTTTTAGATATACTTGGTCCTACACAAGTGTTCCCCATTTTGTTCCTAAATCAAACCCCCTAAAGCCTTCCTTCCAACATCAAAATCTTTATTTTCACAAATAAAAATAAGATCTTGATACTTCAATCAAACAATCAACTACCAAAAAACAAGTCAACAAGCATTCAAATCCAACCCCACCAAATCAAGATTCAACAAAAACAATATCACAAGTATATAGGCTATGCTAACACAACAGAATCAAAGAATCAGAAACATACATAAACATAGCAAGTGATTATAAATTACTAGCAAACAATGAAAAAGCTAATAAACCCAAGAAGGGAAACTACTGCTAAGACATGGGAAGGTCAAAGAAGAACAAAAAAGGGGAAAAAGTTGAGATCTTGATTAGAAAAACAAAGTGACAACTAACAAAACTTCAAGAAATTGATAAATGGTCTCTAAAATTTGACAGATTAGTATATTTTACATGCATTTTGGCCGTAAATTTTGGTGAAAAATTGCTATATATATGTGAGAGTGCACATGTAAACTATAAAATTCAGACAATATAGCCAAGAAAAACGCGTCTTGGTCGGATTAGTCCAAATAAGCCTAAGGTTTTAACTATTGACTTCTGCCCAACTCGTTGGTCGAAAGAGATAAAAATAAATAGTTTTCGAATTCAATTTTTGCTGTCTTATTTGGTTGTCATATTTGGATAATTTATTCTACTATTTATATCATAGTGATGAGATAAGTTGTCTCATATATACATGTTGGGATAACTTGTTTTCAATCGAACGACCCCAAAGGGTGTAAGAGTTATTTTCGTTATTAAACTATTTACCATCTTAAAACTACTTTTTAATTTAATAAATTGAACTTAAGTATATTTTTGATCTTGTAACATGAATGAACTACATCTCTCAATTCTCGTCAAATTTAGATGTGTTTTCAATACTTTTTCAATTTTTTATTAAGAGTCTTATGTTTCTACGAGAGTTTGAGACAATATGCTAGGTCATGTGATAGATCGATCGAAACTGTATCTAAATTTAGTTAGTTAAGTATACGTAATTTAACGTTGTCAATAGTTTCATTAGTTTCGAATGAAATTAATAATTTACGTCAAGTTTAAAGGTGTTTTCAATACTTCTCTTAAGAGTCAAAATATATTATTTTATCGTTTTAATTTATTTGACGTAAGTTGATTTGACATAAAATTAAAAAAACAAAATTAATAAAAAAAATATTGTTGTTTACACTATTAACTTCCGCATAATGCATTTTGATTATTTCGATCTCAACTTTAATAAGTGTATGATTTGATTTTATATATGACACTGTTGTAGACCAATGGAAAGGGATGTAGCGCAGTTTGGTAGCGCCTTTGTTTTGGGTAAAAAAATATCACGGGTTCAAATCCTGTCATCCCTACATATTCTTCTCCTCTGGACAGTAACGAGGGATCCATTGAGATCGATTCAAATTGGACATACAGATTTTCATTTTATGAGACTATAAACTTTAGAAGATAAGTTATTAGATAGTTTTTATTTGATATAATAAATGGAAATGAATCCTACATTTAGAAGGAAAAAAAGACTTATTTAGTGAAGGTTTATATAGAATCATTAAATACTCGACCTATTGTCTGCCAACAATTTTTCCAAATAATTGATGATTTTTTTTCATTTTTTTTTTCATTTTGAATACTGATTAAATATAAAAATTTGTATTAGATTACACTCCTTTATTGGAAAGATGTTTTTAACAGAATTCAAATTTAAAACTTATAATCAAGAATGATGATATTAAAATATAATATTCTATCACGATTGATATCGATAATTGATGAGATAAATGACATATCATAAGAGTAACTTCTATTATTTGGTGACTTCTTGTTGAGTTAGGTGAAAATAACATGCAACATTTATTCGGAAGAGAAAATGGAAATGGTAATCTACTAAGCAAAAGGTATATCGATTTTTATTAAAGTTAAAATAATAAAAATATTTAAAAAGATAAAATAATATAGTGTGAGATATATTAATTTATTATTTTGATCAAATTCTAATTAAATTTTTTTGGCTAAAATGATTTTTTCAAAGAAAAAATATTTCTATTGAATCAAACTTGTAATAATTAAAAGATGTATTAATGTATTTTGTTAGGTTTGATTCAATTTAATGAGATTCTTTGTATTGATTCAATATTTTGTAATCAGAGAACCAAGTGTTTGATTAATTTATCAAATATCACGATTTACTACAAAAAGAAAATTTTAAAATTATACCTAATTAAACATTGATCATTTTTTTTAATAGATGAACTAATTTCCTCTTTTATAATTTATCAGACAGAAATAAGGTGTATTTGCAGTATAAGGACAAAATACTACAAATTGCAAATATGGAATACATTAAGAAAGTGGTATAATATACGAATATATCATTTAACTTTATTTTAATTGATATTATATCCTTCAATTTTAGATATATACAAGTACACACTTAAATTTATATAAAATTGAACAAAACGCATGTCATACGTGACATAATACACATGCGATACCACATAGAACACAAAATTGTCATGTAAGACTTCACATAGGACGAATGTGTCTATTTGTTCAATTTTGTACAAGTTTAAGTGTCTATTTATGCACACTCAAGATTGAAATATTATATATTATTTACTTGTACTTGTTTTATATTTAAAATAGATGTATATTTCTACTAATTTAAGTTAAAAAATTTAAAAATTATTTATCAGCAATTCTAATTTTACTGTTAATTATGACATTCTTTTTATAATATCGACTCTATAATAAATAATTATAAAATTTTTTATTTAAAAGATGTATTAAAATTAAAAAAGAGAAACTTCCACATATAGACACTCAAAAATAGCTATTTATTCTCCATAGTTATAGTTTGATAATTACAATTCATAGCTACATGTTATTGGGATGAGAGAGGCGAGCGAGAATGGGAGAGAGAGGATAGAGGCGAGCGAGACTGGGAGAGAGAGGAGAGAGGCGAGCGAGAGAGGAAAAGAGCGGGAGAGCGGTGAACTGTATATGTATATTGGTTAAGATAATTGTATTTTATACATATGTATTTGTATATATGACAAGCGAGATTGGGAGATGGAGGAGAGAGCCAAGCGAGATTGGAAGAGGAAGGAGAGAGGCGAGCGAGTTTGGGAGAGGGAGGAGAGAGGCAAGTGAGAGAATGGGAGAAAGGTGAATTGTAAATGTATATTGGTTAGATAATTGTATATTATACATATGCATCTGTATATATGGCAAGCGAGAGAGGGAGAGGGAGGAGAGAGGCGAGTGAGATTGGGAGAAGGAGGAGAGAGACGAGCGAGAGAGGGCAGAGAGGGAGAGAGGGGTGAATTGTATATGTATATCGGTTGGATAAATATGTATTTGTATGTTATGACGAATTATTCACATACAAACATAGCTAATTATACAATCTCAAACTCAACCCAAATAATTAGTGTATAATATTAATCTTGAATGATAATTATAATAGATTATAACTATAATAAATAATTAAATAGTATATATTTATTTAACCGCGTAATTTTTTGGAAGAAGAGTTTTATGGATTACGAACACAACAAATAAAATTGATTGTACTCCTCGTTCTTGTCAACTTGTATATTATTGTACTCAACTCTCTCACTTCTATCCTTATCTTTATTTATCTTTATCCTTAACAATAATAATCGAAAATAATTTAAGGAATTTAAACATTAAATCATAAAAAAGTTTAAAAAATCAAGTGAAATAGTATTTAGAAATAACTGTGTTGAACTAGGAATATAAATTGAAATTATTTTGTATTATTTTGGTATGAAAATAACTTTGATTTTTTTAAAATTTTAATAAAATTTTAGTTTTTCAATTTCAATGATAAACAATTTTATCTTTAAACAATTTTTAAAAATAAAATTACACATTTAAAAAAGAGCTACTTTTGTTAGAAAAACTGCTTATAATATTATTCACAATGGCCAAACGGTGATTCTGATGAATACTTCGAAACTAATTAACTTATTGTTTTGAATTTATATATAGAAATAATTTGTTTAACAGAAAATATAAAAGTATTTTGGATAATATAATAACATCATACTAAGAATATGTAATATGATAAAACATAATAGGATATGATGCAATTTGAATATGTAATATGATAAAACGAAAAATTTATAATCTTTAATATTAACATTGTTTTTGAATATCTATTTTTTTTTATTTAAAATATCAAATTAATATAATTTAATTTAACTTTAAAAATTAATTAAATTAATTTTCAAAAAACGCAATATGACAAATAAAAATGGACAAAGAAAATACCTTATTGAAACCCGGTTAAATTCGAAGGCATGCTATAAAGTCGTACATTAAAACCCAAGTGAAATCAAAGTCGTGCTAGATAATTTCACAATAAAGGTAAAACATTCTCTAATAACATGACAAATAAAAATGAACAAAGAGAGTACACTATTGAAAACCCAATTAAATTTGAAGTCGTGCCATAAAATCCTACATTAAAACCCAAGTGAATTCAAAATCGTGCTACACAATTTCACGTTAAAATTAAAACGCTCCCTAATAAAAACCACCAAACCCGAACCCAAAAGGTGACAACAAACAAGTGATCAACGTCTCATCATAATCCTATCTTCTTCCTCCTCCATAATTGCATCCGCCATTGTTTCTCAACCAAGCAAAAAAAATAAAAAAATGCCTTCATCACTGAGTTCTCTTTCTCCTACTAATCTCCATTCTCTTTTAGAATCATGTCGTCCTTTTCTCCGAGGAGAATTCGAATCAATCGACAAAGATCTCCCTAACCTTATCGCCGTTTTACGTTCCGTCGGCGCCGGCGAATGTTGGCATAAACACGGCAGTTTTCTCGATCACTTAATCGATATTTACAAAATTCTCAAAATCTGGAAAGCCCCAAATTCCGTTTGTCTTTGTGGTCTTTTCCATTCAGCTTATTCAAATTCATATGTGAATCTAGCTATATTCGATCCATCCACCGGACGTGAAACTGTACGTCGTCACGTCGGTGAAGCTGCTGAGAGATTGATTCATCTGTTCTGTATTGTACCTCGTCAGTCGTTAATTCATGACGATTTGTTGTTTCGGTATACTGATTCAGAGCTTGTTGAGCATCTCGAGTTTTCAATGGCGTCGTTGAGTAATGCGAAGGAGAAGGGTTTGTTTAGTGAAAACGAAGCGTGGAGGAAGAAACTGGTGTCGATTTTGCCTGTTGATGGTGTAATCGTGAAGCATATTAAGACGGGTGAAGATGTGTTGGTTTCTAGGAGATTAGTAGCTGTGTTTCTCCTAATGACAATGTCGGATTTCAGTGATCAGTTGTTTAATTTTCAGGATTTGTTGTTTGATAATTCTAACGGGAGATTGGAATTCACTGGAAACAATTCACAAACAACTCTATGGCCCGGTGATGGAAAGCCCGGGCTATGGATGAATTCAGCGTCAAGAATGGGTGCAATTTATACTCTAATATTAAGGGAAGAAGAGATGATTATTGAACAAAGAAAGCGTAATGGCGAAAGAGTTGTTGTATCCGGTAGGGACGAAGAGATTGCTCTTGTTATTCCACCGGTTTTCGACAATTGCACAAGAGTTTTGGATGCAGAAGATCAAAAAATGGCAAGAGAATTGTATTGGGAAGGTGTTTGTGAAGGGTCTAAAAGAGGTTTAGATTGGGCTAAAGAGAAGTTATTGATGAGTATTGACAAGAACCCTTTTGTAGGTGAGCCTCATGTAGTGTTGGGGCAAATTTATTTGAGCAAAGGGGAGTTTGAAGAGGCTGAAAAAGAGGCTGAAAAAGGGCTAAGATTGATATTGGAATGGGGGAGTCCATGGGACAAAAGAATGTCATGGGAAGGTTGGGTTGCTTGGACAAGAGTTTTGTTTATGAAGGCAAAAGAGAAAACTTGGCCACAAAATTCATGGGGTATTCTAAATTTGGGTCTAGTTAGGTAAACAAAAAAGTCTTATGATTTAGTTTAAGTTGGTTTTTGATGTCGTACTCGTGTCAAATTCTCTGAATAAAGGATCCGATAGTAGGTGCTTATCCATATCTTATCTTTTGTTTGTTTTTCGTTTAAATTAAATGTCTAGAATTTGGTTTAAGTTGGTTGTTTGGTATTGATAATGAAATATAATAGGATTGCGTATAAATTCATTCAGTTTGATTTTGAAGTTTATCGGTTTTATTTTGAGGTTTATTGATTTGTAGATATGTTAATCTGTTGTAGAATTATTATTATATCGATTATTGATTGTTATGATTTCGGTTATTGATTAACTGTTAAGATTTTACGCAAAACAAATAGTGACAAATCTAATGAAACATGCATATGAGTTGATATATATTATATATTGCTCAAAGTAAATACTAACATCTCGTAGGATAGCCAAAAGATGGTTGCGTGAATGGTAATAACTCTCTCATTTTCAACGTTAAGATTATGAGTTCTGATGGGCCATAATAAATAGCGTAATCATTCGCGGTCCATGATCATTATTTTGTTGAGTTACTCATCTAAAAGAAGGGTGGTAGGATTCAATTTTTTAAAGTGACTTTTAAGTTGGAAATTTTTAACTTCTAACTTTTCGCCCTTTTATATTGAAAATATCTCTAAATTATGTGTGAACTATGAGTGAAATATATCCCTAAATTCTCGTCAAATTTAATGGTGTTTTCAACACTTAGGATGTCCAAAGTAAAGCCAAAATAGAGAGAAAAAAATGTAACCATGGGGATTTGAACCTTACTGCCAAACACACTAGCTAGTGCTCTATTCCTGGAAAACTATTCCGTTTTTTAATTAAATAATCATTTTAAAGCAGACCACATTAAATAAAATATACAAAATGTTAATGTTGAGATTTGAACTTGGGTATTGTGAACATATTGAGTGCACTTTTACCACTGAGCTACAACTCAATATTAACTTTGAGGGTGTTCAAAATACTGAATATAACAAACTAAAGTAAGATTTGGCCTATATATATAACGAAATTTTCTGATGAAGGGTGTCCAATGGGACACCCTGGAGCAACTGTAACTCCGCCCCTGCCTACAGTAGTTTGAGATCACTTGTTATGTAAGTGATAGATTGACGGTGTATCTAAATTTAGTTAAACAAGTACATGAGTGTTTTTAAGGTTGACAATATAGTTTAAGATTGAAATTGATAATTTGCACCATGTTCGGAGGTATTTTCAATACTTTGTTTCTATAATTTATAGTAATAATTTTTACTAGGTTTCTTAATGAGACAATTTGATTTGTTATTTTTTAAAATTTATATCACCCAAAATTTTTGAGTATTTTATAATGTACAACTAAAATTACATTTTTTTAAATCATTCCAGTCATACCGATTTCTCTTCCTTATCGTTATGATTCAATTATGTATCACCTCAAAAAAATTCTATTATTAAAATATTTCTTTTGCAAGTATGTTCTTGAAGAAACACTTTAATTCTTCATCAACATGTCAAGAATTTAAAATCTTGTTACCTGTTTTCTCATCTTAAACATTAAATAGAAGTACTTGCGTAAATTTTGCCGTATTGTTGATAAAGTATTTATTATAGTATCTAGGACGTAGGTTATATTTTATTTGAAAGAGGTTATAAGATATATTTATATATTAAAATCAAGATATTGTTAACGTATAAAATATATTTACATACATTCAAGGTTATTCAATTCTATTGAGAAACTTTCCATTTTATCATAAATTAAATAGATCATCCCAATTATTCCGACGATTATATACTTCAATAAAATCTACAATTCTATTTAAAAAATAACATAAATCAATTCGATACAATCATGTTCGATCGATTCTTCATATTATTTTCACATCTCTATTATTTACCTAATTTTCATCTAACATATGTTATTCTTTTTTACCTCAATATATAATGAGGCAAAAATAAATTTTCAACAATCATTTTTTTTTTTTTAATAATAAGAATTTTTTCATATCGATAATACCGAAGTTACCCTTTTCCAAAAACCCTAAAACCCCTTGTTTACCTCGTCAGAGCCATTGCTGCCTCCTCTCCTCGAGCAGCTCCAATCTCCGGCAGAACCAAACGTTCATCGGAAAACTCTTGACGATCTCCGCCGCACTGCCGCCGTTCTTCCTCTCTCGGTGAGTGATTTCAATATGACTATTTCTGCAACATTTTCTTCCCATGGAAAAATACTCATGTCACCACTTAGAAAGAGTGAATGGGCAAATCAACCTGTGCTCTGTAAATCTGTTGAATTGTTTAAAAATGGAAGAAATCAATACCGTATGTCAACAAATAGCAACAAGTTCCAATGCCGAGCATTGGAGATTGAAAACAAATCTTCAACTAAGTTTCACCTTGATGATGTAATTGAATCTCAACAATTTGATAGAGAAACTCTTAGTGCGATATTTGAAGTAGCATTGGAGATGGAGAAAATCGAGAAGAATTCGATTGGTGGAAGAAGTGAGATTCTTAAGGGTTATCTTATGGCTACTCTGTTTTATGAACCTTCAACTAGAACTAGGCTTTCATTTGAATCTGCTATGAAGCGTTTAGGAGGAGAAGTATTAACAACTGAAAATGCTCGTGAATTTTCGTCTGCGGCGAAAGGTGAAACACTAGAAGATACAATTAGAACTGTTCAAGGTTACTCTGATATCATTGTTATGAGGCATTTCGAAAGTGGTGCTGCTCGACGAGCTGCATCGACTGCATCTATTCCGATTATAAATGCAGGAGATGGTCCGGGACAACACCCGACTCAGGCACTGCTAGATGTGTATACGATTGAACGAGAAATAGGGAAACTCGATGGTATAAACGTTGCTCTTGTTGGTGATCTAGCATACGGGAGGACAGTTCGTTCACTTGCTCATTTGCTTGCTATGTATAAAGATGTGAAGATTTACTTTGTATCCCCTGATGTTGTTAAAATGAAGGATGACATAAAGGATTACTTGACATCAATGGGGGTTCGATGGGAAGAAAGTGCTGATTTGATCGAGGTGGCTTCTAAATGTGACGTGGTTTATCAAACTCGTATTCAACGAGAGAGGTTTGGAGGGAGGGTTGATTTGTATGAAAAAGCTCGAGGGAAGTATATCGTTGATATGAGTGTCGTAAATGCTATGCAGAAACATGCTGTAGTGATGCATCCATTGCCAAGGCTTGATGAGATAACGGTTGATGTTGATGGCGATCCGAGGCTGCTTATTTCAGACAAGCTAAGAATGGTCTTCACATTCGGATGGCGCTTTTGAAGCTTCTACTCCTTGGTTGGTGAAAGATGTTAAATTTTTATGTTGCGAAATCGTGCTTGTTGTCTGGATTCTGCTGTTGTTGATTTCAAGAGTTCTGTTAACTTGTTTTAGCTTAAAAGAAAATTGAATCTCTAGTACATTCTATATATGCATTTTGAAAACTTTGAAAGAGTTGGAGTCCGATTAATCCAGATTCATGTTGTGTACGACCCCATTCGGGAGTAGCACTCCCTACCTTGGATTTTAGCATTGGGTGAGATTCACCGAAGTAGGGTAGCCTTAATCGGATCTGTCTGATAGTCTGTATCGAGAGAGATGCAAACCATCTCTCGTTTCTACGAACACAAAAGGAGGGATGCAACACGATGTTCTTCTACTATTCCAAAAGGTTTAAATTTGCCCATAGCTATATCATCCAAATAAAAATACCCTAGTCATTATCTAATGGTTCAAAAATACCCTTCTTCACTTAAGACCGTCCTGATGATTTTTTCGAGAGGTGTATTTTTGTACCTTCAAGTAACAACAATGGCGTTTTTGTTTGGATAGTATAACGAAGGATACTTGATCCTTTCTCCATTAATAAAATTTGATGCAAATAATGGTCATACAAGATTTTGAAGATAATAGATAAATAAAGTTTGATGCAAATAAAATATGTTTGCTTTGGGCCTCAAGTCACGTGCAGTTATTAAAAGGAGAAATTATGTATCATTTGCTATGTAGTTTGTGAGTTTTGAAAAAATTGACACTATTGTAATTTGAGAATTTTTTGGAATAAGATTGTAATTAGCGCACAAATTGATTTTCGCTAAGGGATTCAAATTATTAAGAAGTAAATACACGAACTAGTTAAAGGGGGTCAACATATATACATAAAAAAATTAATCATACATAAATAGTATAATTTTATCAAAGAGAATCATCATCTACTCCGAATAGAGTTCGGATGAACTCCTTAGCCCCAAGTCGGCTCCACGCCTAATATGTAATGTCATGTGTGTAGCCACCTTAGGCAAAGAGTGGTTAAGAGTTATTCTTCGCCAAAAAATTATGTGGTGCTTAGAATAAATGTTAGAACCAGACAGACGCAGGTAGCTTGACCACCTCACCCGTCATCGAAACACAAGGAGTCTAATTTAATCACGTGGTGGGACATATTGGAAATTATCTTCCACATCGACTTGACACTAACTTAATTATTTGATTTGATTTTATGACTTGAGCTTAGCCCAAATCACTCCATGTTTTAATGTGAGCTTGAAAGTAGAATAAGCATTAGATGAATCCAACTACGTCCATCTCGCATATCAACTTCCTCTATCGATAGGTATAGAGGTACGATATGATCTTTGCTTTTCCATTCCTGGGACTCGGATTGTTACAAATTAACTTACAGAAAGCATGTAATAAAGCAGCAAAAATACTACATTCTTAATCTCATATATATCAGAAATTGTAGTTATACTTTCAAATTTGAAAGCAGATTAAAATGGTCTGTAGAACAGGAGTGAACAAAATCTTTAAATTCCATGTAGAAGCTTGTTCAAAGTAATCTTGTTTCATGTTTTTTCCTTTCATCTGCCTCAAAATAAATTTGCTCCCGAAACAGCGCCTATATAACTCGCTGTTAACCAATGCTTGTGCAGCTCATGGTATCTAATATATTTGACTATTGTACAATGCAGGTGACACTGTGCTACTACACTTCAGTGAATGTTAGAAACAGCTTGGTGATGAAGTAGTTTTAAGAGTTGAGATACTCTTCATAGCCAACTTGTTCTAGTCTTTCCCCTTTTACCAAAACCTCATCTCTTCTGTCCTCTTGATACTGGGCCATCCTACAAGATGATCATTATGTTCCAAAGTCATTCTCATAATCAATCGTGACGAGCAAAAACAAAAAAGTCATTTTTGGGGCGTGTGTGTGAGAAAATGAGCTAATAGCATTAGAACATAGTAATGTTATTATTTCCATCGGAAAAAGTATCTTGAAGTTTTTCATTCTTCCGTTTACTGACATTTCATTGCTCTTTTCAAAAAAAAAAATATAAATTTCTTCCAGTGATGACTTTAAGTAGGTGGTGAGAGAAGGGGAACGGAAGTTTTTATGGAAAAAGATGAGAGGGAAGTTTTATTACCTAGCTTGCAAGTTAATATCGCTGATTCCTAACAATCTTACTGCCAGCAGACCAGCATTTGTGGCGTTGTTGATTGCAACGGTTGCAACTGGGACTCCTCTTGGCATCTACATTAATGAGAAACCATGATCTTTCCACTACTATAATGAATTTTTTTAATTATCTCTTAGGTAATTTTCCAGCTAGCACACTCACAAATATCGTTGAACTTAAAAAAGATATCAAACCCCCCATAACTACTGACTTGACGTAACTGAATAATCTAAAGTAACAGAAGTACCTGAACAATGGATAATAGGGAATCAAGTCCATCTAATGTGGAAGCCCGTACTGGAACACCAATAACAGGTAGTGGAGTCAATGCAGCAACCATTCCTGCTCAACCAAAAAGCCACGTTTAGTGTATGCTAGAAGACATACAACAGAAAAAGTTATTTTGTAGGGTAAGACAACCGACCAGGTAAGTGGGCGGCACCACCAGCCCCAGCAATTATTACTTGGATACCACGTTCTCGCGCAGACAATGCATAAGAAAACATCATCTCAGGTGTACGGTGGGCTGAAACAATTTTTACCTGCATCATTACAAGGTTCTTGGGTAAATATCTCATGGTAAACACAATTGGCAAGCCGCCAAATGAAGTGGAGAAGGAGGTGCAATAGTTAATGGTGAATACTTCAGCATGCACATCAAACTCTTTTAAAATCTTGGCAGCCTCCTTCATAACAGGAAGATCTGAATCAGATCCCATAATGATTCCAACACGTGGTGCAACTGCATATTGGATGAATACAACAATCAAGGTTGTAACTACTCCTGAATATCGTACCAGAGTGCAATATTTACACACAGAGAACTTGAATATGTTTATGAAGCATTTTGACAACTAACCTGCAGGTTGATCATTAACACTGTCTTCATTTAGCATCACTTTTAGCTGCGCTTCCACAACGCCCATAGAAGAGCCAACTATTGTGATGTGTCCCATCTTCCGTTGCCTTCGCATCTCTACAAGTTATTGAAGCATACAGTTTCACTATTTGGTGGCATACTTGCATGCTTTTGTTTTTTAATAGGAAAGAGAGCCTATAAGGTTATGTCCAAAAATGTATATGAGGACGTAAAGAGACAAAGACCACCAACAAGAGGTTAAAGCCACCAACCTGGCTTGTCATACCAATGAATAGATGCCCCTGGAATTCCCAAAGCCCTTCCAATAAGTTGATTAGCCAAAAGAAATCCAGGTTCCCCCTAGGAGCAAAAATAAAATACAATGTTAGACAAGCAGATGATAGCTGCTGCTCATGCAACTAGTATAAATGCAAACAACAAATACAAACTTCAAAAATGCATTAAACACCAATCGTGATGTGTTGTATTAGGGAGACAGATGGTAAAAGTAACTGTCCTTCAACACATGCATGTGAAAATGCAAATTGAAAAAGACAGAATGCCTCATGTGTACAAAAATTCCTTAAGCACTCCAACATTGATTCAGTAATTAGCATTTACTGAACTCATCAAAATTGTGGGGAAGAAAAATTACTAAGGAAGCTTACATCGTCTTCCCCCAATATGTTATACATGACTGCAGCAGGAGTTTTCATTGATGGATCACCAAGTGGAAGGCCAACGACAGCTCGCAAATGCTGCTCATATTGTGAAGTGAAGCAAGCCTCAATGGTGTGGTGCCCACTATTATGAGGTCTCGGAGCTACTTCATTAAGTAAAATCTGCAAGAAGTTAACAATTACATACATGTTAAGTTTTAAAAAATATGAATGCTTTTGAAGAGATCTGTAAATACACAAACTGATATAGTTCCTTCTATAAAACAAAAATATATGAAATACGTGTGGAAAATGCCAGACAACCTGACCATCCTCTGTCAGAAACAACTCAACAGCGAAGACTCCTGCACCTTCTAATGAACTAACAGCTCTGTGTGCAACATCTGTTGCAAGCTTCATAATTTTCCAAGATACATTGGCAGGTGACTTTACGATATGACAAATGTTATCCCTGTCAAAACAAAAAATCCAGTAATCAGGAAATGATAGCACAGTCAAACTACGTCCATGCTAACACAAAAGGATACGAGAAATAGTGAATATGTAGGAAAAAGGAGGACAATCAAACCTGTGAATAGTTTCTACAGCAGGATAACATGCAATCGAATTATCCCTTCCCCTAGCCACAATCACTGATAGCTCCTGAAATACAAAGAAATGAGGTTGTTAGAAACGACAGGCCAATCCCTGCCTAAGAAGAAGTGGAAGGTGTTGATTTCTTCACATGAATATAAAATTTGAAATGACCTCCGAGGTATAACGAACTTTCAGTCTAAATACTAATAAGTCCAAAATTGCTAAAACAGGAGTAAATATGTTAACCTTTGTGCTGATGCTTAATACATTGTCACCTTCCTCAAAAAAAGATTGCTATAATAGGAGCATTTGCAAACTTATATTCTCTACCTCCTGATTAATCTCAATGCTTTCCAGCATTAGATTAATGACAAATAGTCCATCAACATGGATAACTTTCAAATTCACTTTGAAGATATATCTTAAGATTGAAGGCCCCCCTTTGAACATTTATTAATCTTCAAAAACAAAAACCCCAAAATAATTCCCCAGATGACTTTTTGTATGAATGTACCAAACAAAATCAAATCAAGCTGCAAGTCGATTTTTTTTGTTGTTTTTATGTGAATTTTTGGTTTGGCTTGAACATTGCTTATTTCAAGAAGGTAGGTTTCCCATCCAGAATTACAAGTTAGGCAAAACATGCTTCAATTCAAATCTATGTAAAGCTAATGATGCCTTCTGAAATAAAGAGGAGAGAGTGGTTGTCTCGTTGACTTTTAGCTTCAAAATAATAGTGTTGAGATCTGACTAACATAATGTCTTCGTATAAATAGCAGTGGATGAATATGATTCCTTGTATAATTGCATAAAGCAAAGATAAAATATAGTTCTATTATGTTTTGTAGAAACTGATCCGTAAATGCATATATAAACCCGCTTAAAAATGACCAATTTCTAACCTTCACAAATGGAGCCCATTGTTCAACATATAAACCACGATCATATCCTCCAAGTGCTGAAAATAAATTTGAACCACACATTACTACGGCCTGATTAAGCTTCAATCCAGGACAAACAAATTAACGAAGTAGGTGTCATACATTCTAAAGAGAGAAAAAAGTATTGACCAAATTCCATGTGACTTCTTCGCTATTTCGAACACAGATTAAATTAGAAACTCACGGAAACTACTTATCTAGTCATTTCTTCTCCCAGAGCCTTACTTTCGCTCTTGGATAAAAAATTAAGAAACAAAGGAAATGCTTAGCAAAATTGTTCAGATTGGCATATTACCATTAACAGCAGTGGAGAGCTGCTCCTCACTTTTAGCAACAGCATTGCCACGCCCATCATATGCCAACCTCCTGCTCTTTATCATAAGAGGATAACCAAACATGTCCCCTGCTCGTCTAGCACTTTCAAGGTTATCAATCTGTTTGTGTTGTATTTCCCAGATAAGTAAGAATTATCAAATTTATATCACAGGGGGAGGATAAATAAAAATGGCAATTCTTGCCACCACATGCGAACCTGCATAAACTCAGGAAGTGGGATACCATGACGAGAAAAGTGGACCTTCTGAAGATATTTATCCTGTTAGAAGAAAGCATAAATGAACGAAGCAAAGAATTGGTATTTGTATGAGTAACCAACGAAATAATCTTAGCATTGCAGAGCAATTAACACTCTTTCATCCAAACTAAGACATATTAAAAGACTAACCTGTATTATGCGAATAGTCGAAGCCTTGGGTTGGCAATCCACACCTTGTTGCTCAAGCTTCTCAAGTGTGGCAACGTCAACATGCTCAATCTCAACCGTTAATACTCCACACCTGCTATGACATATAAATTAGCTAATTTCAAAAACCAAAATCCATAAAAATATGATTAGTAAATACCAAACCTTTTCCCAAATTCTTCAACTGTGGCACTGTCATCATAGCTTCCCACCACATGTTGATGTGCTAGTGCACTTGCAGGACAATTCTCCATTGGATCCAAGACAATCACTTTCATTGCCAATTGCGATGCTGCTTCACAAAGCATACGACCCAGCTGCCCTCCTCCCAAAACACCCACAACCGTTTCCGATAGTCCATGGACTGCTGAACCACTGCACCAAATTTGACAGTTAGACATTCCAGAGCACCATCAACAAGAACCATATAAAAGTACTCCCTATGTTTCAATTTGTTTGTCTAATTTTAACTTACAAGTTTAAAAGAGCAAAGAAAGACTTTTGAATTTTGTAGTCCTAAACTAAACAATGTGTCTTAAAACATGTTAGGTGGAAAATTGGAACTAAAGAGTTGTACAAAGTTCTTTCACGGACCAAAAAGGGAAGTAAAACACATATATTAAAACGGTTTTCTCTTAGCAACGTTAATGAAGAGCACAGTAACATATGAACTCCAAACTGCAGGAAGTCGCCAGAATATGAATAAAATCTCAAAAACAAAAAAGGAACACATCAAAATTTCAATAAAACCCCAAGAAAAACTAGCAAATAAAGCGTCAAGCTCAAATTAACGCCACTCCCACCCAAAAAAAAAGCACAAGAATCAATTAGCAAAAAGGATTATCTCCATTTTTCACCAAGAACTAATCACTAACATATTAAAAATACAAACTTTAAGATACTTGAGCAACCCCATATCAAAAAATTAACTACCTGGGTGAGTCATGTACAACTTCCAATGAAGCTTTACAAGACAATATAGAAGAGCTATTCTCAGTTTGCTGCGATGATGAGTACAAAACACGCTGATTTTTTACCATTGTACGAAAAAAAAAACTCTTTTGAGCAAAAATTGTAGAAACGAAAGAGATTCTTTGATGAACAGAAATAGTTGGGAGAGTGTTGTTTAAGCTCAACATTGTCCTTTCTCTTCTTCTTTTTTTTCCGCCAACTGAGAAGCTGGGGAAGAGCCTACCGGTTATACACGTCGGCCGGCGGCCGGAGAAGTTGGGGATGAGGAAACCGGTGGTATAAGGCGGTCGGAAAAGTTTAGGGGAGAGCCGACCGGTTATATTACGGCGGTCGAAGAAGTTGGGCTGAAAGCAGACCGTATTTACCAGTAGGTTTTCCCGGTTTAAAACTTTTTTTTTATAATAATTTTTTTAATAAAAAATAAAACAAAAATTAATTATTGAAAGAAAAAGTAGTATCAACCAGGCCGTTTGAAAAAATTGTCATCAAGTAGTATCAACCAGGCCGTTTGAAAAAATTGTCATCACGAGCCGCCGCTAAAGATAGTGTGACGTAAGTCGAAAGAAATAGAAAATTATTTATAAAGTAAGTTCAGAGGTACTAAGACTTTGTATAGTATGAGTGCGTCTTTGAGATCTCGGGAATAGGTTGGGGGTACTTATGTATTTTTTCTCCAAATTTAATATTCCATCTTTTATTGTTGATCTCATTATTGTCCGTTAGAATCGTCAATATGAGTTAGGTCGGTAGAATCGACTTGATTCAATTTGTGATTTCATAAAAATTGATATGTTACACAAATTTCATAAGGTTAAGAAGTAATTATATCATATTCTTTTTTTTATATTAGAAAAAAACTCTTAAATTTGGTTCATATCAAAACATCTTGATACATCGCGTCTCAATTTCAGATATAATCATCAATATTTCAATACATTGCGTCTCGTTTCGAATACATCAATAATACATTGCGTAAAATCGAAAACAGAAGTAAGTAAAAATTTTTGTAATTTTCTCTAGTGGTAATTTGATCAATATCACAACAAATCGGATCAACTCACAATATATTGAACAAAAAAGATTAATATTTTTTGATTTACTTCTAATATCATAGTGTTCTATCCTAAGTTGCGAGGACTTTTTAATTTTGATGCCGTACTCGTGTCGGATTCTTCAAAAATACACTACTTCGATGAATACAAGATATAACATTAACATCTCCAGTATGATGATTCCTTAGCTGTATATGTCATGCACCATAAGTTGATACTTCACTTACCATTTCATATTCTGCAGAAAAATGCATTTGTCATATCAAAATCACTCCGTTATATGCTTGTCTGGTTTGGAGTACTTGCCACGAAGTTTAAGTATGTAAGACTTTTGAATATTACGGTCTTGAACTAAAGATTAGTAGATGTCCTTTAATCTTGTGATTTTAAACATGTCAAGCGGAAAGTTAGAAAGTTGCTAAACGCGGGCAGTCATGCTCTTGTCTAGAAGGACATTGTTTGGCTTCGAATCACAATGAACAACTGGTGTTTGGGTTCTATGATGAAGATAATCTAGCGCGAAAGCAAAGTCTGATGCAATGTTTACTCTCTGATAAAGATCTAGATATCGAACGTGCAGACTTCACTAGAAAATGAACATAGCCAATCGTCTAGGCTACCGTTAACCATGAACTCGTAAATGAGGGCCTTGAGTACTAACTTGACAAGATTTCTATGCCTGAGGTTCTTTAAGACTTCACATTCTGCAATGAAGCTCCTTTATGCTGCAAATTAAGTACTTTGATCGCGATAGTTTAAGCTTTTCAATGATATGAAAGTTTCAAAGTACTTTGGAATAAGACCAGAGAACTTATCCCGCGACAAGTCCAAATACTCCATCCCTCACAAAGAACTTAAAGATGATGGGGTCACACCTTCAAACATGTTCCCCTGAACATAGAGGTTTTCCAGCTTGATGCAACTGCTTAAAGTACTCGGAAGCTTTCCAGATAATGTGTTCTTGGAGATATCAAGATACTCGAGATTGACTAAACTTCCTACTGTTGGGTGGTCTTGGGCCTTCTCAACCCAAAAGCTAACTCAAAGGTTGAGGCTTTCCCTCACACTTATAAATTGACCACCAGCCCCTTCCGATGTGGGATAACCCAACAATCTCCCCCTTCACACATCGGGCCTTGGGCTGGAGAGAGCGACAACCCAGTTTCTCCCGGTGGACTGAGACTTGTTGACAACCTGGGCTCTGATACCAACAAGCACAACAATATATATGGTAAAAGTAATGGAAATAAAATGGGAAAATAACGACACCAAGAATTTTACGTGGAAACCCTTCTAAATAAGGAAAAAAACCACGGCCAAGAGGAGCAACTGATATTACTATAGTAAGGAATTTTACACTGTGTAGTCACGAATACAATACTCAAAGTGACTACTACACACTCAAAAGAAACAACACTCTTTTGGTTTCCGTCTTACTAAAATATCGCTCACACTCTATTTTTCTTCACAGACTATTTTCTTGTATAGTCTATGAAATACCTCACTTTGCTCTCAAAATGGTTTTTCTCTCTAACTTGGTGTGTTCTACAAATGAGCAAGAATGCTCTATTTATAGAAGGATAAAACCATGCCTATGTCACTAATGACATAGGTAAATATAGCAAAGTCAAAAATGAGTTGCAAATCTTACCAATTTGCCAACTACCAAGTCTTAATTTTCAACTCCAATTACTATTCCTTTTTAACAATTGCTTGTAACAATTGAATAGCTAAAGTTGACTAAAAAATGGGATGGATTCAACAAATCTCCCCCTCCAGTCCCATTTACTAGAAGAAGGTATCTTCATCTTCTTTAGAGAGAGCTTATACCCACAAGTTCTTCAAAGCTCTCATGCCCTTGGGCAATTTTACCAACTCATAAGTGTGGTTCTGATGCAAAGGCTTCATCTCATCTTGCATGGCTTCAATCCATTGATCCTTGTGCTCATCTTCCATGGCCTCCTCATAACATTCAGGTTCTCCCCCGTCAGTGAGTAACACATACTCATTGGATGAATAACGGAGGAAGGAAACCGCTGTCTTGTGGACCTCTGAAGCGGAATATTTGATTCGTCCACAACTTCATGAGCAACAGGATCATCAATAACAATATCATTGTTATTATCAACATCAACATGTTGATTTGATACATGATTCTGGGCGTCACTATGATTATCAAGCCCAACAACATCATGCACACTTGTGTGAGGAACGTCATCATGATGAATTATACCATCAAAACTTGAAGATTCTACCTTTTCCGCTTTGTCAATATCTTCAATTGTTTGATTCTCCATGAAAATAATATCACGGCTTCTCACAAGTTTCTTTTCAATTGGATCATATAGCCTGTAACCAAATTCATCTAGGCCATATCCAATGAAGATGCATTGCCTTGTCTTAGCATCTAACTTTGACCTCTCATCTTTCGGCACATGTACAAAAGCTTTGCAACCAAATACTCTCAAATGGTCATAGGAAACATCCTTTCCATACCAAACACTATTTGGTACATCACTTTGCAAAGCAACAGCAGGAGATAGATTAATAACATGTGCAGCGGTTAATAAAGCATCACCCCAAAATGAGTTCGGCAACTTTGCTTCAGAAAGCAAACATCTAACTCTTTCCATCAAGGTCCTGTTCATCCTCTCAGCCAAACCATTAAGCTGAGGAGTCTTGGGAGGAGTCTTCTGGTGTCTAATACCTTGATGCTTGCAGTATTCGTCAAATGGTCCACAATATTCACCACCATTATCAGTACGAATGCATTTCAATTTCTTTCCAGTTTCTCTTTCAACTGAAACCTGAAACTGCTTAAAGACACATAATACTTGGTCTTTAGTCTTCAAGACATAGACCCAAAGTTTTCTCGAGCAATCATCAATGAAAGTGACAAAGTAAAGTGCACCACCCAATGTCTTTGTCTTCATTGGACCACATAAATCAGAGTGCACTAACTCAAGCAACTCTGTCTTTCTCGAAGGAGGGTAGGACTTAAAGGAAACTCTATTTTGTTTACCAGCCAAGCAGTGCTCACACTTTTCTAATTTAGCACTTTTGAAATTTGACAAAAAATTCTTCTTGGCTAGAACATTAAGTCCTTTCTCGCTGATGTGGCTAAGCCTCTTGTGCCATAATGTTGAAGAGCTATCGCTCTCAACCGCATTCACCATATCAACACAAGCAGAGGCCGTAGTCCAGTATAGACCACGACGTTTGTTACCACGAGCCACAACCAAGGAACCTTTGATGAGCTTCCATTTTCCATCACCGTTGGTACTAACATATTCTTCATCATCTAAAACACCAACAGAAATTAGGTGCAGACGAACATCAGGAGCATGTTTCACATTGTTCAAAACTAGTTTAGTTCCAACACTAGTTTTCAAACAGATTGTACCAATACCAACCACCCTAGAAACAGTCTCATTACCCATACTCAAAGTTCCAAAATCACCAAGAGTATAGGAAGAGAAAAAATCCTTCCTTGATGTCACATGGGATGCGGCACCAGTATCCACAACCCAGCTTGACTCATCACAAACAATATTTATCATATCCGCATCAAGGACAGTAACAAGATCTTCGGTGGTAACGGTGGCTAGGCAATTTTCATTGCCATCTTCTTTAGTTTCCTCTTTGTTTTTGTTTTCCCTCTTCAACTTCCTGCAGAACTTCTTTGTGTGCCCTTTCATGCCACAATGATAGCACTGAATATCCTTAAGTCTGCCTCTGGATTTGCTCCTATTTTGTTCTCTATTCTGAGAACCACGAGTTTTGTTTCTCCCCCTGGGGCCAGTTATCAGGACATCCGACGAAGAGGAACCTTGAGTTTTTCTTCTCATCTCTTCATTCAAGACACTACTCTTGGCGGAATCCATAGAGATCACACCATCCGGAGCAGAATTTGACAATGACGTTCTAAATGTTTCCCAAGAGTCTGGTAGGGAACCAAGTAGAAGCAAGCCTTGAATTTCTTCATCAAATTTGATGCCCATAGCAGATAATTGGTTCATGATCCCCTGAAAATTATTCAGATGGTCTGTCATCGGAGAACCATCATGATACTTCAAACTCAACATCTGCTTTATTAAGAACATTTTGTTGTTGCCAGTCTTCCGAGCATACAAACTTTCAAGATGCTCCCATAGGGTTCGAGCATGTGTTTCCCCAGAAATATGGTTCAACACATTATCGTCGATCCATTGCCTAATGAATCCACAAACCTGTCTATGCAACAGATTCCATTCTTCATCTGTTTTATTATCAGGCTTTACAGTGGTAAATACTGGTTTGTAAAAATTCTTAACATAAAGCAGATCTTCCATTTTCCCCTTCCAAATGGCATAATTAACACCATTCAAAGTAACCATTCTACTTGTGTTGGCTTCCATTGTTTTCCCCCAAAAATATAGTTATCGCAAATCAAAGTAAATCTTTTCTGATGTGGAAGTTCAGACTGTGCTGCAACCACAGAGCATACTCAGATAAAACCTTGGCTCTGATACCAATGTTGGGTGGTCTTGGGCCTTCTCAACCCAAAAGCTAGCTCAAAGGTTGAGGCTTTCCCTCACACTTATAAATTGACCACCAGCCCCTTCCGATGTGGGATAACCCAACACCTACTTCAAGGGGAAGTGATCTACTTAACTGGTTCCCAGACAGGTCTAGTTGGATAGACAAGGATGAGATGCTATGAACCTCTTTTGGTATCGTCCCGCTGAGTCTGTTTCGAGAAAGATACAACATTTGCAACAACTGACAGTTTCCTAAAAGTAAATTACCATCCAAATCAAGATAAATGAGTCTAGAGCAATTTGATAGTTCCACTGGAATTTCACCAGTAAATGAGTTGTCCTTAAGCACTAATTTTTCAACCTGAATAGCCTTCCGATTTCGTGTGGTACCTCACTGTTAAAGGTATTATTTTGAAGAACTAGTTATCTAAGAAAACTCATATTTCTTATCTGAGGAACTAATGTTACCAATGCAACAACCTACTTAGAGCTTAAATCCAGCATAGTCACCCTTTGATGTCGTGCACTACATGTAACGCCTTGCCAACTACAATGATGGAAGGAATCGTTCCAAGAATTCGTAACACCAGAAGGATCATATATTATCTGTGTTTTGATGCTGAGGAGGGCTAAGCGATCTGTTTCATTTCCAGCAAGTCTGAAAGATGCATCTACAGAAAGAACGCGTAATAAGCAAGAAAACATAACACAAAGGCAAACATTTAAGGACTTCATGCCTGCAGCAATATGTAGAGTCGAAAAATTCAGGAGCAGTTCAAGTTTCAAGGCAAAAAGGAGACGACAGCCGGCTAATGAGTATAATTATCATAGTAACAACAACGCGGAATCTGTTATGTTCTAGTCAACTATCATCAAAGTTTTCTTAATTTAGCTAGCATATAAAGAACAGAACGCTTCCTAGAAAGATCGATATGATCTAACGTTTACTCTGCAGTATCTGATGGTGATTGCTGATTATTGAGTGTCAATATTAGCAAGTCTTAAAAAATTGCAGCAAATATATGCTTCAACACAGAGAAGGCAACAGGCATAACTAATACTTCTTTAAAAGTCCTAAAGAGTATCAAGATACGCAGTGTAATCTCATAAGTGATGTATGGGAAGGCAGAGTTTAGGCAAACGTTACCCCTAACTTGGGAGGTAGAGTGGTTGTTTCGATAAATCATAAATTCAAAGAAAAACACATCAAAGCAGATCGAAAAAATGCAAAGGATAAAAGATCACTTTGATTGTTAACCACATATGATGTGTGAGTTAGACGCACGTCACAATTAGAGTGATAACATGAATAGAAGGACAAGAAACTACGAGAATAGCGCTAATATTACTTGTAAGAAAGTAAAAACAAATACAGTGCTCCAATCTACCACCAAGCCTAACTCACATAAAAGCAAGTTCAAAACCTCCAATCTAATGTCATCATCATGTCCCATGCAAGCTGGATACTTCATGTATTGTCTAATTACCGTCACCCCTCAATACGTTTTTGGCCTACCTCTATCTATCCTAACACCTACCATTGTAAACGTCTTATACTTTCTCACTAGAATATCTACGCGTCTCTTTTTTTACATGCTCAAACCATCTCAGTTTCACTTTCGGTACTTTTTCACCACAAATGTCACTCCCATCTTGTTCCAAGTATCTCCATTCGTAAAATTATGTTTCCTGATATGTCCACATATCTATTTCAACATTCTTATTCCCACAACTTTTATCTTTTGAACACGAGAGTTTTTAACTAACCAACACCCTACCCTATATAACACAGTCGATATAACCACCACTATGTAGATTTATCTTCGAGTTTTGGTGGTGCCTTCTTATCACACAAGACTCCAAAGGCGATCTTTCATTTTGTCCATCCCGCACCAATATGACATGTGACATCACCATCGATCTCCCATTATTTTGGATTATCTCTCTGGGAGATGACATGAGTATCAAACCTTATTTTCACACCAACCTCATGCGACGTATCAATACTGAACTAATTATGCTCAAAGTATTCTATTTCGATCCTTTTCAATCTGAACCTTTTAGATTTCAGAGTCTATTACGCTAAATTATCAGTCTTAATCAACTCCACTATATGAATCTTGTCAATCAATATTATGTTATGTGTGAATAGTATATTCTATAACAGACCATCTTAAATATATCGCATCAATTTATCTATTACCAAGGTAAATAAATAATTTATAATAAAAAAATGCACTTTTAAAAATAAAGAATTTTAAATCTTGGCCAAAGAAGTTATTGTTTGATTTGATAACTTTAATTAAATTAACTTTTGGGAGAACATGACATGACTTGTCCCGAAAACAAAATGCATTCAATTACTCTTAACATAGACAACAATTATTCCTTAAAAATAGTACAAATTCCCAAAAGTAAAAAGTGAAAAAGAGAATAAAATCTGAAAAAATAATACCCACAGTATATTGATTTCTTCTTAAATTACCAAGTACTTTATACATTCTTTTTTACTTTTTTCAATTTCACTTTTATTATTAAATTATTATTTTCTAAATGTACTATAGTACTGAGAATTAAATTTAGATTTTTAAATAATTTTGAAATTGATTTTTGAGGGGGCACAAGCACAATATACAATTCAAACAAATAAAAGAGAACAAAATGAATATCTTCAACAAAATTATCCTTAGCATTTTTGTTATCATATAA
The DNA here is from genome assembly GCA_022817965.1 of Solanum lycopersicoides. Classification (NCBI taxonomy): domain Eukaryota; kingdom Viridiplantae; phylum Streptophyta; class Magnoliopsida; order Solanales; family Solanaceae; genus Solanum; species Solanum lycopersicoides. Next base: position 1,267,865 of record CM040628.1, on the reverse strand, counting down.
TTTTTTGAGTAAATTACTACACTTTATTACAAATGCATTTTTATGTTTTAAAATCACATATCCATATCTCATTTATAATGAAAAAATGCTACCATTATATCCTTATTTTCGAAATTAAACACTTTAAATCTGTAATTTATACGTAGAAATCATGCACAAACAAATATTCATTTGATAAAGTAAATTTATTTGAGCGAGAAAATGAAAAATCACCCTAAATAAAAATATATAAAATTCATATATATAATAATACTAAGCTTTCAAAAGAAGAGTTGATGAGATTAAACTTTTGACATTGATAGTCTAAAGAAAATTGTTCATAAAAAAAAAGATTAGTGTAATTTTTTTGATTAAAAATTGATGTCTATTTCGAACATTGTTTATTATTATTTTTTAAATCACAAATATGATAAAAATAATTAGCGAAAAATAAATATTAACCATAAAGTTAAAATATAAAAAGTTGTGTATTTCTAATTTAATATAAAAAAATTACATTAGATATGTTATTATTATTTATAGTTATTCAATTTTACTGCTAATAGTTGAGTGAAAAACAATTATATCTCTTACATATATATAAGCTATAATGTTGAAGAACTTGAGATAAATATGTGTGTTTATTGAAATTAATTTTTTGTGGGAGTTTATTTATGTCCTTTATTTTTTTTAAAGCTATTGATTATTGTATATTCGTATTAGCTGTTTGAGAAAGCATGTGTTTATTTTATTAGACTATACTATCATAATTAAATAAGTTATTTTTACTTATATTCTTTGTGGAAAGACAATTTATCGTATATTGTAAGAATTATTGAAAAGATAATTTATCGTAAAAATTATTGAGTCATTCGATCTATGATGAACAATGTATATAATTATCTAAAAAAGAATTTTATAGTAGCTTTTCCATAAATACTATTTTTCAAAATCAAATACTTAAATACATATTAGAAGATATATTTCTCAAATAATATATTTATAGAAGATTATAATTGTATAAAGTGAGAGGTTAAGCATCAGTATAAAGGTTGAATCTTGCCTTAAAAAAAGGGGCTAATTAAGCCATTTTACAAATATATTTTATATATAATTTGTCTCATATTTTATTTAAAAAAGAAACAAACTAAAATGACATAGGGTAGCAAATGAAAATGCAATGAAGTGAATAATTTGTCAATATTGTAAGTAAAGTAAATGATTAATCATGATAAGATAAAATGTATGCAACAACATAGAATATATTACAAATATTTATAAGGTAGAAAATAGATTAAGTTAGAAAAAAATGATTTCGTAGGTCTGTTACAATTTTTTTAAGTCAATGATTTCGTAGCTATATGTTATATGGATGAGAGAGGAGAGCGAGACTGGGAGAGAGAGGTGAGAGAGAGGGGAAAAGAGTGGGAGAAAGGTGAATTGTATATATATATATCAGTTAGATAATTGTATATTATACATATGTATTTGTATATATGGCAAGCGAGATTGGGAGAGAGAGGAGAGAGGAGAGAGAGAGAGGGCAAAGAATGGGAGAGAGGTGAATTGTACATGTATATAATTGTATATTATACATATGCATTTGTATATATGGCAAGCGAGATTGGAAAAGGGAGGAGAGAGGCGAGTGAGATCGGAAGAGGGAGGAGACAGGCGAGCGAGAGAGGTCAAAAAGTGGGAGAGAGGTGAATTATATATGTATATAAGTTAAATAATTGTATATTATACATATGTATTTGTGTATTATAGCGAATTATACATATACAAATATGACTAATTGTACAAACTCAAAGTCAACCCACGTAATTAATGTTAATGTTAGTCGCTAGTGGTAATTACAGCAAACTATAACTAGATGAGTAATTAAAAAGTATAAATTTGCTTAACCGTGTAATTTTTCCTTTTTTAATCTCATGATCCTTTTCTTTTTTGTAAAAGTAAATAAATTATTTTTAACACATATGATTTAATAAGTTTTCATTTGTTTGAAACTATTATTTCAATTTGCCAGGTAAGTAAATGTTAAAAGACACTTAAGTCAAGAAAAAATAATTTCTCAAGTCATTAACATATTTTCTTTAATTTCATATTTTTCTGTATAAAAATCTTTGATTTTAACATATAGATTTTAAAAAAAGACTATTATATATATATATATATATATAAGTTGCAATTGATTACTATCAAGAGGATTAATTTTATAGGTTAATAATTTCATGATCAAATTAAAACGTAGTCAATGAATTGAATCACATTGCAAATATTACAAGGTGAGTATGTTTCCAGTATGTGTCAAAGGAAACATAAGTCAAGAAAAAATAATTTCGTAAATTATTTATACTTTTTTCTTAATTTCATAATTTTTATCTCTCTCTCTATATATAGTTGCAAGTGATTACTATCAAATTGGAGAAAATTGATTTCGTAGGTCATATTCCATGATCAAATTAAAATGCAGTCAACGAACTAAATCACATTGCAAATATTACAAGGTAAGTAAATTTCAAAAAAATAATAATTCGAAAGTTATTTACATTTTTTCTTAACTTCATATTTTTCTGTATAAAAAAACTTTAATTTTAACACATAGAATATTTCTAAAGACTGTGATTAGTATCGAATTGGAGAAAATTGATTACGTAAGTCATTGACTTCACGGTCATATTAAAATACAGTAAAAAAACTAATTAATCAAATTGCAAATATTACAAGGTAAGTAAATTTTAAAATACACGTAAGTAAAAAAAAAAGATTTCATAAGTTATTTACATTTTTTCTTTGATTTCATAATTTTCTTTATAAAAATTCTTTAATTTTAACACATAAAATATTTATAAAGTCTATTTTATACATATTCAAGTTGCAAGTGATTACTATCAAATTGGAGAAAATTGATTCGTAATACATTAACTTCACGATGACATTAAAATGCAGTCAACGAACGAATTAATCATATTGCAAATATTACAAGGTAAGTAAATTTCAAAAAACACGTACGTCAAAAAAAAATCATAAGTTATTTACATTTTTTCTTTAAATTCATATTTTTCTTTATAATTTTTTTTCAATTTTAACAATAAAATATTTATAAAGATTATTTTTACACATATTCAAGTTGCAAGTGATTACTATCAAATTGGAGAAAATTGATCTCGTAAGACATTAACTTCACGATCAAATTAAAACACAGTCAACGAACTAATTATTCACATTGCAAATATTACAAGGTAAGTAATTCAAAAAACACGCAAGTTAAAAAAAATATTTCGTAAGTTATTTATATTTTTTCTTTAATTTCATATTTTTATTTATAAAAATTCTTTAATTTTAACACATAAATTATTTATAAAATCTATTTTTATACATATTCAAGTTACAAATGATTACTATCAAATTGGAGAAAATTGATTTCGTAAGACATTAACTTCACGATCAAATTAAAATATAGTCAACGAACTAATTATTCACATTGCAAATATTACAAGGTAAGTAAATTTCAAAAAACACGTAAGTCAAAAAATTATTTCGTAAGTTATTTACATTTTTTCTTTGATTTCATAATTTTCTTTATAAAAAATCTTTAATTATAACACATAAATTTTTTATAGAAACTATTTTATATATTCAAGTTGCAAGTGATTATAATCAAATTGGAGAAAATTGATTTTGCAAGTCATTAATTTCACGATCAAATTAAAATATAGTCAACGTATTAAATCACATTGCAAATTTTACAAGATAAGTAAATTTCAAAGACACGTAAGTCAAACAAAATATTTCGTAAGTTATTTACTTTTTCCCTTTAATTTCATAATTTCCTTTACAAAAATCTTTAATTTTAACTTATAGAATATTTATAAAGACTATTTCTTTTTATATATTCAAGTTGCAAGTGATTAATATCAAATTGAAGAGAATTTATTTCGTAGGCCACTAATTTAATAATAAAATAAAAATATATTCAACTAACTAAATCATATTGCAAATATTTCAAGATAAGCAAACTTCAAAATACACATAAATCAAGAAAAAATAATTTTGTAAATTACTTATATCTTTTTTTAATTTCATAATTTTCTTCATAAAAAATCTTTAATCTTAACCCACAAAATAACTATAAAGATTATTTTTTTCTTAATATTTAAATTATAAGCGATTACTATCTTTCGAAAGTTAAATAAATAAAAAATTTATTATATTAAAAAAAAGCTAATGATCAACCATGACAAACAAGATAAAATACATGCAACAAATTGCAAATATTTATAAGGCAAGTATATCTCCAAATATCTATAGATTATTTATAATTTTATGACTCTTTTTTTCATAGGAAACATAATAATTATTTTATTTTACATATAAAAATTTTAAAAAATATTTTCTTTTATTAAGTGACCAAAAAAAAAAAAAGAAAAGATAAATACATTAAAATTCCCAAACTACCCTTTGGCAATTTTAAATCCCTCTTTTAATCTCTTTATTTTCCCTTCTTTCCCTATACTAAACATTTTTCTTTTGTTCGTCGCCTAGCCCAAGGACTCGAACTGAAGAGAAAGTCCTTGGATCGATTCGATCGTTTCTACGTTGCATTCTTCATCGCCGATTTGCTGATTTTCCGGTCAAACGTTTTCCGGCAATGACTCTCATGACTCCTCCTCCAGTTGAAGTACGTAATCTCTCTTGCCTGTTCTACACTTCTCTTACACCGCAACTTGTCGAGTTTTATTTTTTAGTTTTATTTTTTTGTTGAAAGTAAGGTTCGTGTAGTTATAGGATTGAAGAAGTGGTGAGTTTTTATCAAATAGAGATGTCGGAGTGAAGTTATATGTAAACGTTTTGATTTGAATGCGGCAATGGTGAAATTCTAGGGATTAGGTTAATCGGAAGTGTGGAGTAACTTGAGATCGAATATTTTGGTTTGTTTTTGTTTTTTTAGCAGCCTGAAGACGAGGAGATGCTTGTTCCTAATTCAGATTTTCCTGTAGAAGGTCCGCAGCCTATGGAAGGTAAATCTTTTACTTTCTTCTGTAGTAGTTTTACATATATATATACACTGATATGTTATTGCTGTTTTGCTGGATTGTAGTTATGCGTGTTCACTTATTGTTTTTGTTTTCTGCTACTTGAATGTTTATTTTGTTGCTTTGTGGATTTAGAGATTTTTTTATTTTATTTTAAAGTTGGTTTTTTTAATTGTTGTTAGTTGCGACTGCGGATACAGCTAGTACGGTGGAGGGTCCACAAGTGGATGATCCGCCATCTGGTAGGTTTGCGTGGACGATAGAGAAATTTTCGAGGTTGAATGTGAAGAAGCTATACTCGGAAGTTTTCAATGTGGGAGGATATAAATGGTAATATTTTGTGTTTTTCTTTTTGGATGGATTGTTTTATTGTTTTCTATATGTAAGTGATTTGACGTCGTTAATGGTCCGTTATGTATGGCAGGAGGATCTTGATATTCCCTAAAGGTAACAATGCGGACCAATTGTCATTGTATTTGGATGTTGCCGATTCACCGTCATTGCCTTATGGATGGAGTAGATATGCTCATTTTAGCTTAGGTGTGCTCAACCAAGCTCATACCAAGTTTACAGTGAGGAAAGGTCAGAATTTTTGTTTATTGAATAAGAGACATGAATTTGTGTATATTTAACTGCTGAGAGAAGATTGACTGTTGGTTGAGTACATTATGTGTTTGTGCCTTTTGAGACATTGCTCGTTAGTTGGAGAGAGATTGTGAAATAGTAGATTCTCCAGGTTTTACTTATTCAGGCGGTGTCACTTGCATAATTGTTAGATTTTTGATCATAAAGAACCGAGTGTTATGAATGTTCATTCAACATGTAGTTTTTTGTTTTGTTGATGAAGTAAGAAGAGATCCATTGAAAGAATCAATATGACGGAACAAAATTACAAAGGGGAATAACAAGGGAGTTTGCGCAATTACAAAAATTAGCTTAATCTACATCTGCAAGACTACAACTCAGGAGAAAACCCCATCAAAAATATGTTCACAACTAGTTACAGGTGCCTGCATGCCCAGCTAAATACATTCAGCACTTAGCTTCTAGGTCAATATTAGAAGTAGAAATTCTATCAAATCACCTACGGTTCCTTTCATTCCAACATGTAGTTATCTTAATTTGAAGTTGATAAATCCCATAATCAGGTGAATTAGGACTTCTATTATCAACTAATTGTGCTAGCTGCTGGCACAAGAAAAGGTTGAGCGAAGAACAGAGAAGAATCTGGGACATTCTGCCAGCTTGTATTTGGTGGACATTGTGGAAAGAGAGAAACCAATGTGTTTTGAGGGAAAAGTCTAGTGTACCAGATCAAGCTTAACTTTTATATTTTTTCTTAGTTTTTGATGTAGAATAGAAAATGTATATGAGGCTGAAACTTGGACAGATGTCATGTTCCATTCAAGATTAATGGAACTCCTCTTTCAATTTGGATGTACATATTTCAGCATCTTCTGCTGCCTTTTGGAATGAATTTTTTTTGAGAAAGGTAACATATATTATAAACAAAGGGATACACCCAAGGTGATCCAATATTAATTACAACCAGAGACCACATTAGTACTAACAACCTCCTAGAAGTAATCTAAAATGTTAGGAGTATCCTCTTCTTCTTGAGTATACTCATTTTACACCAAAAGTAGAAAACAACTGGACAATTCATCTTCAAATTTTGTAGGGTGCAACTTCTGTCTTCAAAACACCTCTGGTTCCTCTTTTCTGGATAGTCCACCATATATAAGCAGGACAATCTTCCATCTCTCCTTGTGACTCCCTGTGACCCGACTGATTTCCATCCCTATTCCAGCAGGCTAAAGCGTACTTTATGTTCTTGGCATATAGACCAACTAATGCCCCTTGGGTTGATGAAAATCTGCCACAATTTCACAGTATCTCCACAAAATATAGAAAAAGATGATCTATTGTTTATACCTCACTTTCACAAAAAAACATCTGGAGCAAGAGTTGAAATCCCCTTTTTATTAGCTTATCTTGAGTCAGAGCAGATTGTTTGGGAAACAATCATGTGAATCATGCTATAATAGCATCCATTCTGTTCATTACATTGGCTGTAGGAAACACGGACATCATGTAAGTAGGTAAGACATCTAAGACACTATTGATGAGTACGACTCTACCACCCAAGGACAAATATTGGCTTTTCCAATTGACAAGCTTCTTCTCACATTTTCCAGAACAGTATTCCAAATACCCTTTGATTTGCTCTTGGCTCCCAGAGTCATGACAAGATATACAGCTGGGTAAATGGAACTTTTACCCTATAGTTGATGTGGAGGCCTGAAATTTTTCTGTACTAATTAAAGATATATATTTTGAAATGCACTTTCAACAATAATAAGTGAAGGGAAAGAGAGGTTGCATATGCTGTCATTTTGGTATAGGCATGTGTGAATGCTAATTGTAAGCGTGCCACATCTTATTGGCGGAAGATGTAGTGGCAGGTTATCACCGAAATCTGCACTTCTGCTATTTCGTAGAAATGCCTATTTAATATTGGACCATGGAACTTTGTAGGGATGCCGTTGATGAAAGGTTGATTCATTAATTCTTACAATGTATATTTATATTTATTAGTCCACCCAGCGTTAGTCATTTTAAGGTCTTGACTAAATTTTCTTAATCAGTCATTTAATAGAGTTTCCAAAGATATTTTTTTTGTGGTGCACAAGAAGATACTCCTTATTTACGTGCAATATTATTATTATTTTCACTTGAGATTGTTCGTTCTGCAATTTCTTATTGGATGCTCTGAACAGTTCTCTGTATTAGCTCAAGGAATCATTTTTCCTTTGTATTAGGTTTATAATTAGCAAGGATTATGCACGTATCACCTTCTTGGTGCCAAGTACTGAAATTTATTTTTACCTACCCTAAAAACTAAAAGTAGAAAGAGGATAAGAAAAGCAAGGATTTGATTCTTCACCAGTACAAAGAGCTATGATTCTTTCTTCTTATGTTTAGAGGTAAGTCTTGTATTAAACAATTATAGTCTATAACTCATTATGTATCCCTCTTACTCTAAAAACTAAAAGTAGAAAGAGAATAAGAAAAGCAAGGATTTGAGTCTTCACTAGTACAAAGAGCTATGATTCTTTCTTCTTATGTTTAGAGGTAAGTCTTGCATTAAATAATCGTAGTCTATAACTCGTTATGTATCCCTATATATCTCGTAATTAAAATTAGTAGGGCCCAAAACATTTCGGTCATCTATCTAGTCTACCAAAAAGGCCCACCTTCTTTATATGTACTAGTTTTAGCCCAATTAGTGTATTTTCTTGAAAGCTTTTTTTCAGCCTAATTAAAACCCTATTTTGTTAATCTTTCTCCGCCCCCCCTTCTGCTCATGTGTGACTACTTCTTGATTCTCTTTTTCTATTCTCCGCCTTCTCTCTCTCTATAGTCACAAGTGTTTAAATTTCAACCACAAGCTCAAAATAATATAAGGATCAAACCCCAAATATTGATTTGTGCTAACATCAACAAAATAAAAGAGACCCATTTTGAATTTCTTCATGTATTTTCAAGGTCTCCAATGGTGTTTTTTATATGCTTCAACAAGTTACTTCGAAATAAATGAAGAAGCATGAATTTAACACTTCTATTGGTATTATAAAAGGAAAAATGCTTCCGAAAGGTATGTAAATTGGAACGGATGGTGTTTATCCTATAGCCATATGCATTGGGGAGTGAAATTATGTTCTATAGGAATTGGAGTCGCTAGATCTTGGGCGAACATTCATGCATCAGGACATGGAAATGTATATTCAACCCAGTGCATGTTTCCTTTTGAGTTTACCAAAATGCGATATTTATACACGGTTATATACTCCCTCTATTTCAATTTGTTTCTCTCATTTTATGTCCAATTAAAAAAAGAAGGCTTCTTTCTGTTTTTGACATCTCTCTATTTCTATCTTTCCACCTAACATTTAAGCTAAGTTGCTCGGACTTTCAGTTTTAGTGCTGCACCGTGTCGACATGACGTGGTGTGGGATCCTTATTGTATTCGGTCAAATGATTTTGGGTATAGAGAAATTCAGGGCTGATACAATAATTATAATCAAAACAAAGGCTAGGGTGAAATTGAAGAAAATGAAATTCTATGTTGGTACTTCTCTTTATATCTCTTTACGGGGTTTTCCTCTTGATCAATATTTACTCCTCAATGTACCTTGTAAGTTTTCCACATAATGTCTCATAATTTTGACACATAACTGTATGTTTAGATATTTTAATTATATCTTTAAGTTGAATCCTCGCACCCGTATTCGTACTTGGATCCGTACCCTCGAATTTTAAAATTTAGATCATGAAGGGACTGACCACAAGATTCAAAGTCCGTTTTACTTTACTTCGTACCTAGTCAAAATCAGTCAAACAAATTGAAACGGAGGGAGTAATAGTTATATATGGTTCTCCTACAATGTATATTTATGTATAACATCGTATATAAGGTGTTAAACAGAGTTGTGTGTATTACATGGGGAATAGGTGTGTGTATCCTCAGAAAGTGCAAAAGTAAAACTGAAAAAAGTTAAAAGGTACTAACATTGAAAGAGACTACACTTCTTTTCAACAATTTGGTTATTCCAGATGTAAAACTTTTTTGGGCTATGTTTATTTGTAAACTGCCCTGTACATTTGCATAAACCTTCCGTAATCATCTCTACAACACTTGTTGCTGAAATTAATGAAGTATTACTTTAACCAGTAAAATATAAGCAAAATGATTATATTCTATGATTTACCTATTTTCTATTTTTTTTATAGTTTTCTGCCAGACGTACATGCTTGTGCAGACAAATTTAGTTGATTATCTTAGTTTTCATTCATTTCAGGAAAGCGGATTAAATATCCCCTTAATTTCCTTTTTGATAAGGAGATATCCCTTATGCTTGAAACTACCACTGTCGTTTGGATGACTGCAGGAATTATGTAGGTGGTCTATGTTTTTTTTTCTGGGGAAATATAACCTGACTGGGAATATTCTTGGCTTTATTTTAAGACTGTGATGTTTGCTGAAGTTGAATAAATGCTATAAAGGTTTGTTGAGCTTCGAAATGAATTTTTAAAGCTCTGATTAAGGATTTTGAAGCACAGCTTATTAGAGAAACTTAGATGATGCCAGGATTGACATACCTTTGCATCGGAAAGATAGGATGAACGCTGGGGGATACATGGAAGGCTAATCTTAGTTCTATTGGCGTCTTATCTTGAGAGTAGCTTTAATCTCCTGTATTTTCATTTTCAGATAAGCTAGTGTGAGTCTGAGCATTCTCTGATTTATGGCTCTTAAGATTTTTTTTCGTAATGGATGCTTCTTTTTATGTTCTCTCCCTTTTGATGGTTCTAATTTGTGCAAAATATTATTATGATTGGCTAAGTAGACTGCTGACAATTAAGTAAATGTTATGATCCATATGGCAAACTTTTGTTGTAAATATTGACTCCTTCTTGGGGCGATCTACGGAACTTACTTCAAAAAATGGTTGTCATGGCAGATACTCAGCACCAGTTTAATGCAAGGGAGAGTGACTGGGGTTTCACATCCTTCATGCCTCTAAGTGAATTATATGATCCCAGCAGAGGTTTTATTATGGATGATACTGTTATAGTTGAAGCTGATGTTTCTGTTCGTAAGGTCGCTGATTACTGGTCCCATGACTCTAAGAAGGAGACTGGTTGTGTTGGCCTTAAGAATCAGGGAGCCACTTGTTATATGAACTCTCTCCTCCAAACATTGTATCATATTTCTTACTTTAGAAAGGTTAGCGTTGAAAAGCATGAGTAATTTCTTTGTTATTATTTTCCTGGAGGTGACTAAATCACACGTGTTTCAGGCTGTGTATCATATGCCAACAACTGAGAATGACAATCCATCTGGGAGCATCCCTTTGGCTTTGCAGAGTCTGTTCTATAAGCTACAGTACAGTGACACTAGTGTAGCAACAAAAGAGTTGACGAAGTCCTTTGGATGGGACTCAAATGATTCTTTCACGCAACATGATGTACAAGAACTTAACAGGGTTCTTTGTGAAAAACTTGAAGATAAAATGAAGGTAATTTATAATTGTGTAACACGTGAACCTAAAACAAATTGTACCATAGATGGCATGCTTATTTAGATTTGAGACAATTTTTTATGGATTAGTATATGGGTTTCTTTGGCTCAGGGAACCGTTGTAGAGGGGACAATACAACAACTGTTCGAGGGGCATCATATGAATTATATTGAATGTATCAATGTGGATTACAGATCAACAAGAAAAGAATCTTTTTATGGTATGTATGGAACCAGTATTTACTTTTTCATGTTTTTTCTTGTTATACACAGAATGCCTCATTGTGAGTTTTAACTTTCAATCATGTCTCATTTGACAGACTTGCAGCTTGACGTCAAAGGGTGTCGTGATATCTACGCTTCTTTTGACAAGTATGTTGAAGTAGAACGCCTTGAGGGTGACAATAAATACCATGCAGAAAAATATGGTTTACAGGTTAAATCCCTTCACTGATTTTTGGATGATGGTTTGCAGAGTTGGTTAGATATTAAATTTGTGCCATTATTTTGAGCCACCAAAGGAAGGATATAATTGGTATTTGAAGTGTAATGTATATGGAGAGGCAAAAAGATACTAATTAATGTTTCTCACAAAATAATAAAAAGGCATTTTACAGAAACATGCCCTTTAACATGACCTCGTCTGGCATCTAAGCCCTTCAACTTTATACAAGTTTAAGTGCCTAGTGCACACCCAAAGTTAGAGGGCGTAAATGCCAACTGAGGTCAAGTTAAACGACATGTTCATGTATTATGCCTAATAAAAATCAAGTAGGTGAAATTTGGAAAGGCACCTGATAAGTGTTTTGTGTTTCTTACTTTCTTTTCCCCTCCTATCAAATAAATGAATCTTGTTCTACATTTGGGGGCAGCATTAGCTCGAGTGCTCTAAGTCGCCTTTATGAAGAATCTCTCCGCCAATGCAGATTCAAGTCCCGAAAGCAGCATTTCCTTACCTTCTTGTATTCATCCAAAAAAAAAAAAGAAAAAAGAAAAAAGAAAAAAAAGAAACAGAATGAGGCTGTTGTTGGTTGGTTATTAGTATTATGGTCTCTGTTTCTTTTTTTTTTTTTGTTAAAAATAATTGTATGTGTTGGCTGTCATCTTTGTTGCTACTTACCTGAATTTCCATTTTTCAGGATGCTCGGAAAGGTGTCCTTTTTGTTGACTTCCCCCCTGTTCTTCAGCTTCAGTTAAAACGTTTTGAATATGATTTTGCACGGGATACTATGGTCAAGGTATTTCATTTATTACTCTCATGTGGTTAATGTATAAAATAGATTCCTCATGCCTATGAATAAGGGAGTATAGAACTGACTCCTTACATGATTGTATAGGCATAACCAAGAGGAGTAAATGCTTTATTTTATTATATGCTGGGTCTAGTGTTTTCCAAACCCATATGCAAGCCAGTTATGGTAGAAAAATATGATTTCTTTCTTGTGATAGTGGTGTTGTTTGGTCCAACGTGCATGAACCTTGACTAATTCATACCAGGTAACTCTTTTAACAAGATAGAGACAGATGAGAATAAATTAGTTAGTTTTTTTCTCCCTTCCTGCCTGTACTGAGATTTGAGTACTGATCTCTGAGATTGTGCATCCCAGCTTCATTGACCTCTAGGAGATACCCTTGGGTGCTTAGAGAACGTCTGAAATTTATCATGGGTTTTTCAGTAATTCTACATTATGTGGTTCTTCCCATTTCATTGCTTCCTTAATCATTATCAAATCAGAATTCTCAGTCAATGACTAAAGAAGGGTGTGTGAGACTAAGTTAATTAACTCTTAATGCCAATATCTCCGAATAGTCTTAAAAAGGAGATGGAAATGAATGTGGGAGTCTCCCTTGTCAGTCCTAAACTAAGTCTTAGCTCTTAACTTTTCAGCAAATTCTGTTAAGAAAGAAACTAGAGAGAAGACTTGAACTCATAAAAAACTCTCATTGTAAATGAAGAAATAAAAAGTTACAATGGGTGCTGAAAGTAGTGTAGGACAATATCTGGAGCCTTGTTTATATTAGGCTGACAATTTCAGTTTATAACCGTCTTGTCTTTTACTTTATCTTTCCTTGATATTATTTTTGAGGGTGAGGAATCAACTTATCTCAGGATCACTCTTTTAGTTGCTTTTTGAGGATATGACTTGTATCTTTCTCCAGCACTAATCAAAACAATATGTTTCAACATGATGGTAATGTCTGATTCTCTTTTTGAATTGATTGAATAGATAAATGACAGATATGAGTTTCCTTTACAACTCGACCTTGATAGAGAGAATGGAAAATATTTATCTCCAGATGCTGATCGAAGCGTTCGGAATCTCTATACTCTTCATAGGTATCAATCTCTTTCCTCCGATGAAGCATAAATGATTTTCTATTTTTTAATGCTTCTTTTCTTGCCATTTGGCGATGTGATCTTACTTCTGTCATGTGGTTGCGTTGAGAGAATTCCTTTATCATCTCAAATTATTCATGTTGAAAAAGTTCTCTTTTGGTTAACTTTTACTAACTTTATGCTTGTTATTAGTTGATGGGTCAGTAGTTCTACCCATTTTTACATACAGATTTGAATCATCTAATCATAATAGCCACATTATATCATTCTGTTTACTTCTTCATGCATAATTCTTTGCTGTTTTCCTTGTCCAGTTAACTTTTACTTGACAATGTGGCTCATTCAAACTAGATGTGCTACAGACTCTTTAATTTTCTTAGACATAGTTAGATTGCTTCTAAGTACTAACAACTTGATTTCCCATGGTTTGGTGGTGTAAAATCAGCCATCTGTTGAGAAGATGTAATCTCTTCTTGATTCCCATTGTTAATTGGGATTATATTATTTCTTCTCTGTGAACTTTCCTATTTGAAAACTCTTAACAGTTCTGCTATGGTAGCAATAAGAAAGACTTTTACTGCCGAATTCCATCACTTTGGATTTCTCTCAGAACATTTTACAGGATAGTATGGTTTCTTGGGTAGACGTATAAATTAGGAAGTAGAATCCTTCCACTGTGAATCAATGTTTTTTAACCCCTTAACAAGTTTTGAGTTTTGGTTTATGCGGTATGGCCTATTGTGCATCTTCTTCCTAGTTAATTTTCTGCACAGTTATTGTTTTATTTTCAATGTCATCATGCAAGGGATATGCTAATGTGGACATGAATTGCTTTTTCCTGAAGGATAGTAGGATTTAAAACTTGGCATTGAATTTATGATGTGTAATCTATCTAAATTTTTAACCTTGTTTTAATGCTGGAAAACTTTATGATAGAACTTCAAACACTTCTACCTCATGGTGCAGTTTTGATCAATTTGTTTATGTATTTCCTTGTACACCTTTTTGATTTTTAATGGTGCTTAATCTTGAATGTCATCATTCTACTATATTATGCTACACACTGGAAACTTAGTTGCATGATTGCTCAGAGGTGAGTCCATTTTCTCCGTGTTCCTAATAGGATATTACACAGCTGGAGTTCTTGGTGTCCTATCCATGTGAGGGCTGATTTTAAATATTATTTCACTATTTATGTTTTATTAGGGCAGTAGGGATTCATTCAAGTATCTACATAATTGGATGATCCTGTCTAAATGGAAATTTAGCACCCTTCCTTTTCGCCTCCCTTTCCCCACTTCTTTTCTCCCTTTCCTCGGCCTCAATTAACTGCTTTTGCAATTGTGATGTTATCATCCGTCCCTCCTCTATTCTGCATTGTAGTTTGATATTTTCTGCTTCTGCTGTGAGAAAAAGATTACATGGGTTTATTTTTTCAGTCTAGACTATGCTATTTTTGATTTTATCTTTGTATACTTGGCACAGACTTCTGAATAGCAGGAAGACTGGGTAATGAGTTTTATTTGATCCTTCTATTTTTGTTTTCAGTGTTTTGGTTCACAGCGGTGGGGTCCATGGGGGACACTATTATGCTTATATCAGACCAACACTCTCTGATCAATGGTATGTATTGTGTTGCAGTCAGTAGACACATTTCTTTATCCTTTAATTCTTTGGTTTTCTCTGCCATGTTATTTTTAGTGTTCTCTCACCTACTCTGGGCCATCAGAAGGACGATTTTATCATCTTTAAGGCGATATCATTTATTATATTGTCTTTTTTCTTTTCGAAATAAAAGGATGTATAGTAAATTTTGGGCAGCAGTTGCCGTTCGATCATTGTTTATAGCTATTTCACTTCCTTGGCACAATCTTTCTGGTTTCTGCTGTCTGTCTTAATTTTTAAGATTCACTATTTCCTATTATTTTTAGGTTTAAATTTGATGATGAGCGTGTGACAAAAGAAGATCCAAAGAGGGCTCTGGAAGAGCAGTATGGTGGTGAGGAGGAGGTCTGTTTCCAATTCTTGCTGTCCTTATATGCATGTGCATTATTTTCTTGTATTATATAAGCCGATATTCATTTTCCTTCTCCATTTCTTGCAACAGTTGCCTCATGCAAACCCTGCGTTCAACAATTCACCATTCAAATTCACAAAATATTCAAATGCATATATGCTTGTTTATATTCGTGAAAGTGACAAAGAAAAGATTATCTGCAATGTGGATGAAAAGGACATTGCGGAGCATCTCAGGGTGTGTGTGCTACATTACTCTGTCCATTTAATTGATGATAATATGGTTGAGCTCTGTCATCTTCTGTCTAACATTATATTGCAGGTAAGGCTAAAGAAAGAGCAAGATGAAAAGGAGCAAAAGAGAAAGGAAAAAGCAGAGGCTCACCTTTATACTATCATCAAGGTTTCCTTTAAGACCTAGTCTTATCCCTTCCCGCTTGCATCCTTGTAGTTTGTAAATCTTATTGAAAATACGCTTGTTATATACTTAGGTTGCTCGTGATGAAGACCTTGGTGAACAAATTGGGAAGGAGATTTATTTTGATCTTTTGGATCATGACAAAGTCCGTAGTTTCCGTATCCAGAAACAGATGGTATTTACGCAATTCAAGGTATGGTTTTGCAATTTATTTTTGTACATGTTTAAGTAGAAAAAATTTTGTACTGAAAATTTACATCGTTGTTGCTGTTTTGGTTGCTCTTCTGAAGCATAATATGTAGATACTGCATATATATGCCTCAGAATTTCGAACATAAATAGAAATATCTCCTCTTGAACAGCTTCATTTTTTAGATTGGGTAGTTACATGATTAAATATGGTATCAAAGATGGCAAAGGTTCTGATTTTGAGTTGCACAGGTACTCTTGAATAAAATATTCTCATGTGCTTGGCTCAAGAAAAAAGTTGGGCTGTAAGAAAAGAATTAGGTCCACAGGTGAAGGGGCGTGTTGCATGCATAAAACAATAGGATAAAAGTTTCCCATCTAAAACTATATAGGGATTTTAGATGATGTGATAACATAATTCAACAAGAACATATAGACTCTTAGAATGCAGGTACTAACGATGGAGGTTCAAGTGCCACTTTTATGTCTTCTGAAATATGGGTAATGGAACATAAATTTGGTGTTGAGATTTTATCATCTAACTTTGAGTTAGAAGATAAGCTTCAGATTCTGATTGCAAATTTAGGTGAATGATTCTTGAAAAATTGGAATCTGATGGTTCAGCTTTTCGTATGCTGTATGCTAATTGCCAAGTCAAACAGTTATAGCCAATATTCGTGTATTTGGTCAGCTCTTTTACTTCTTATGTTTGTATCATACTATCATTTAATGGTAAGTCTTTTTTCAGGAGGAGGTTGCTAAGGTATTGGGTATACCCGTGCAATTCCAGCGGTATTGGCTATGGGCAAAACGACAAAATCACACATATCGGCCTAATCGGCCATTGACACCTCAAGAGGAAGTTCAGTCGGTGAGTTGTCTGACTGTTTACCTTTCTGTTGTGTTTTGTGGAGCTGAATTAAGAGTGCACTGCAGTTGTATCCATATGCTAGAAAGTGTCCTCTGTTTTTAAGTATTGAGCAACTGGCGTATTTAAACCCTACTAGCTTTCCAATCACATCTACTATTCTGCTTGCATCAACATACTGATCAAAACTGGGACAAGTATTATATTTGCTCTCTATGCTATCTATCAGTACAATTTGATTGACATTTAGTAGAAATAAAAATTTGGCTAAAAAAGGATTTTTGTTCAATAGACTAACAGGGAAATAATGAATCAATACTTTCATAGAAAGTTGCAGCAAATAATTCAAGGGAATGTCCAGTAATTACACAAGCATGCATTTCACGGGATTTGTCATCTGTATCTATTGCATTGTTGTAGGTGTAAATGGCTAGGAAAACAGGATAGTTGTTTGCAATTATGCACCTTTTCTTTTTAAGACCATTTATACCTAACGATGCTAGTATCTTTTTTTTGCTTCCGTTGTTTCTATGTAAAAATACATATTTCCTTATGTGGGACATTTCTTATCTTCCTTCTGCATATTGATTTTTTTGTACTCATATCTTGCACTGCTTTAATTTGTAACACAAAACATAGTATGCTTCCTCGAGTCTGTTAGTAACAGATGTATTTTTGTGGTGAATCTTAAATCTGTTATCCTAAAATTGATTATGAGCTTCTCCCCCAGATCTTGTCTTGCTCTGCAAATAGATCGTCTAAACATAATTTATTGCTGACTATTTGGATACTTTTTGCGGTTTGTTTTTGTCCACATCTGATTTCCCCCATCTTCCCCTGTCGTTTCCCTCTTAGGAAAAAGAGACCAAAACATGCGTTTGTTGATACTCAGTGTTTAGAACTTCTCACTTTATAGCTTCCCTTTTATGTATGTTTGATTTGTGTAATGAGATGGGTTGAAGAGACATCATGATGAGTTATTTATCATCCGGTGTTTGGATGTGAACAAAATGAGTTATCTTTTCTCTTTATGATAAATAAGATGACTCATCCTATTTGAATGTGGAAAGATTGCCTCACTATGTGTTAGTATTTCCCACATTGATTGATATTATGGGCCGTTGTCTTTTTATATGGTCAAGAACGATGAGCTGGCTTTTGGACATAAGTTAGATGCAAGTTCCATTTTCTTTACATGTTATTAGACCCATCCTTTTTATGTGAGTGGATGAGACATCAAGATGAGTCATCATGTCGTAGGATGTGAGACGGTATGCATTAAGCTGACCCATGCTTATTTTATTTTCATTAATATTGAGACATCTTGATTCATTTAGAGCTCTGCATGTCTGAATATTAAGATGTGTATTATGATTTAGAGATCTGAATTCACATTAAGGTGTAGTATGATTTAGAGAAATGAATTCACATTTGAATATTAAGATATGTATTAAGAATACTAAATAGTTAAGATTGTTTGTTTTCTCTATACCTGAATGTATACAATTTTTTGTTATAAGAATAATAAATGTAAAATTCAAATAAAATACTAAATTGATCTAATGGTGATTGTGTGTGTCGATTTGGGATGATGACTATTGAAGGTGGTCATGGGTAGTATCTTATGATATAGTTGTTGCAGTAGTGATTAACTGTGGTTGTTTTTGTTGGTGGGAGCTGATAAATAGTAGTGGAATGATAATGACATCTAATGGCGGTTAGTGATATATAATGTTTGAATGATGATAATTATGAGTAGTGATTTGTGGATGTGATAATGGTTGGTGGTGATGATTGCAAATGACAACTTATGGCAATGACGATTGATTTTGGTGATTAGCAATAGTGGTGGTTGTGGCTGGGCTGAGGATGGTGGTAGTGGATGGTAGATGGTGGTAGTTGTGGCTGAAATGGTGGTTGTGAGTGGTGGGTGAAAGTAGATGGAATAGCGATGAATTGTCATTGTAGCAATTCTTAATAGGCATCTTAATGATATTAAGTCTTTGATACAGATCTTAATCTTTCAGGCCTATTTAGACCCATTATGCAGTGGTAATTAAGAAAAATAAGCGCACTTAATGAGATTTGACTTGGACGGTGTTAAGAAAAAAAGAACACTTTTGAAATTTTTGGTCTGAAACAATCCTTAGATATTTTCGTGGATGTAAATCATTTCATCAAGGGTACAAGGGCAATTTTAAGTTAAATGTTTCTAATTATAGAAAGGTGACAAGCTTTTTGGGATGGACTAAAAAGGAAAGGGTGCCACATAAAATAGGATAGACGGTGCCACAAATCGATAATTGCTTAACAACTGCTGCAGTTATTTTAATCACTTAGTTTCAGTGGTGTATTTTTTCCTAGGAATGGTACTTTTCTGTTGTTTGTTCAGCGGAGGGTCTTTCGGAAACAACCTCTCTACCTTCTCAAAGGTAGTGGTAAGGTCTACTTGCACTCTACCGTCCCCAAACTCCACTTGTGGGAACATACTGGGATGTTGTTGTTGGTGTATTTGGTTTGTCGAATTACCAAGGTTGGTGCTTGATTGACTTGGTGCTAATGATCTTGCGCAATGTATTTCAGGTTGGACAATTGAGAGAGGTCTCTAATAAAACAAGTAACGCGGAGCTAAAGCTTTATTTGGAAGTTGAAGTTGGCCTGGTATTGCATACTCATTTTCCAGTTTAGGGTTCACTCTTGGAATTTTTGTTGGGCAGGTGCTGTGCTTTTGTGTATATCAAGTTTTATGTTTTGCACTTTTTGCATTTGTGTTGTTGTAGGATTTGCAACCGTGTCCTCCACCTGAGAAGACCAAAGAAGATATTCTTCTATTTTTCAAACTGTATGACCCTCTAAAAGAGGAGATAAGGTATTTCTTCTTGCCTCTATAGGTTGAAATCCGTGCTTTATAAGAGGAGTTTTTTCTATGCTTGTCTAGTTTGGGATCTCTAATATCATCTCTAATTGGAAAGTGCATCATTGGTTATCAAAAATAAAAAATGGAAAGTGCATCTTCTTCTCATTCTTAGAGCCTGCAGACATGGTTGGTATATGAAATGTGACAATGACAATTTGTCAAGTCCGATCAGGAAACCTGCGGGCATATGCAGCAAATCCCGTTTGGCTAAGATCCTTGATGACTGGTTCATAAACCACTAATACTTTAGTCTCGTGTTAACTGTGTTCACATAGTGACTAAGGTTCTAACAATTTGATGTCGGACTGTTCAACATGGTAGACATCTAACTCCTGTAACACAGATGTTTTGTTAACCTGAGATTACTGTGGGGAAAAACCTACTTCAGTTTCATTGCAGTCTATGCAATTTTTTTCACTTGATGTAGACATTAAATAGAGTTTGTCAGAGGTCTATAGTCATGAGAAATATTAGTTAATTGCTGAAACCTCTATCTGTACATTCTGTTGTAGGGCACAATTCAAATTTTTAACATATTTGATATCCTGAAACTTGTGATATCATTGTTCACGTACTTTGGTGTCTGTATATAAGTTGCCATGCAATAATGGGGTTTTGTCTATTCTTTACTTGGTTTTCCTTCTTGTTATCACTTATCAGGTATGTTGGGCGGCTCTTTGTAAAAGGAAGTGGCAAGCCACTGGACATATTGTCCAAGCTAAATGAGTTGGCTGGATTTTCACCAGATGAAGAGATTGAACTCTTTGAGGTCAATTTTTTTTTCTTCTTATCTTGCTACCAGTATGTTAACCACAGCAGTTATATAGGTGGCTTCAGGTTGTGCTTAATATCATGTTCTATTGACAGGAAATAAAATTTGAACCCAATGTGATGTGTGAACCTATTGATTGCAATCTAACATTTTGTAGCAGTCAGGTACGAGCTATTACTTGCCATCTGTATACTGTTACACGTTTGCTGGGTGGCCAGTTGCTTTCAGTTGTTCTGGTTTTCATTTCTTCTGGTGGATTTTTTGTATGATACTCCTTTGTTTTTTTCAGCTTGAAGACGGGGATATTATTTGCTTTCAGAAACCCGTTCGGAGTCAAACTAGTGAACAATATCGATTTTCTGATGTTCCTTCATTTTTAGAGTATGTGCACAATCGCCAGGTATGTGTTGCACCTTGTTTTTTCCTATTGCCTTTTGGCTCTTGGAGCTAGATTGGTGGTTACCTTTATGAAATAGAATTGTTCCCCTTTGATGAAGGCAGTACCTTTGGTTGTACTCCTGCCTTGACTCCATCGCACTCAATTGTTTTTTCAGTTTATGTGACACTGTTTCATTTGTATTAAGTTTCAAAAGAGCTGTGAATATTTTTTGTGCTTGATGGCTAAGATAAAAGTTTTCCATGTGATTACTCCCAGGTTGTTCACTTCCGCTCATTGGAAAAACCCAAGGAGGAGGATTTTAGTCTCGAGTTGTATGTATCTGTTTCAGTAAGTTAATGAGAAGCTTTTTCCAGTATTGTTTAATTCATTGACGTTTAACAAACTCTAGGTCAAAGCTGAATAACTATGATGAAGTGGTAGAGAGTTTGGCTCGCCATCTCCGCTTGGAGGACCCTTCAAAAATAAGGCTTACATCACATAACTGCTACTCACAGCAGCCAAAACCTCAGCCAATAAAGTATCGGGGAGTGGACCGTCTTACAGAAATGCTGGTTCACTATAATCAGGTAATGTAGGAACAGAGTCTACTCTTGTTAGGGCTAATTGAAACTTTTTTTTTTATGTATTTACAAACTTGTAACTCTTAGTATTTACCAGCACTACATTTTTCTTACCATCCCTCCTCTTTGGACAGACTTCAGACATTTTGTATTATGAAGTCCTTGATATTCCATTACCAGAGCTACAGTGCTTAAAAACTCTCAAAGTGGCCTTTTATAATGCTGCAAAATATGAAGTAAGTGCTATACATACTTATACATTTTGTGTAGAGTTTCATTTGATAAGGGTTTAATACATTCTCCTACACTCATCTAAAATCTTGGGCTGTTCATTTTCAGGTGACAATCCATACTATTAGATTGCCAAAACAAAGTACTGTGGATGATGTCCTTAATCATCTCAAGACAAAGGTACTTTTGAATTTTCTATCGATATAAAATGTGATGCCTCGATATAAAAGTAGTGATGCCTTCTTCATATTGTTTTTACCACCCTAAACTGTAAAACCTGAAAGTAGAAACTAGGAAGAAAGTAAGAATAACATTTCATGTCTTGCCCCAGCCATGCTATGTCTTAATTTAGAGAGAACAAGCTGGTGTCCACATTGAGATGTTATCTGATAACCTATTTTTTTGGAAGGTTCTCTGATAACTGATTAGTACACTGCTATAAATTCATTTTTCATTAACATCTATTTCTGTCAGATGTTTTTGCTGATCTTGTCTCATGGTATGGAATAGGTTGAGTTGTCACGTCCAGATGCTGAACTAAGGTTGCTGGAAGTTTTCTATCACAAGATATATAAGGTACCATTTATGTTGCATAACTTCCTTCTGCTGTAGATCAGTATCTTCTGAAAATTCTTCAATGCGCACGGATAGAGTTGCTGTGGGAGTGTTATACGATTACCCTTTCTTTGTTTTCTAAATGATCTTTCAATCGCAAGTGTTGAACAATAGAGTGTGCATGTCTGTGTGCCCATGCCTGACATACATTACATATATACAGACGGACAATACACATTAACACACACAAACAGTTCGATGCACTTTGAAGTAGATAAGAACTCATGAAAGGACATGCAGTATCATGCTTCTAAGCTTTGCTTCTTGGTAGCATTTGTAACATATCCTCTTCATTTATTTTGCAGATTTTTCCACCTACTGAAAGGATTGAGAACATAAATGATCAGTACTGGACCTTGCGTGCAGAAGAGGTACACTGAATGTTCTGTTGTTAGTTCCCTTTATTTTATGCAGAAGAGCAGGTCCAGGTTTTGCTGGGGTATTAGGGGTTATCGTGCATCTATTTGAATGTTTTGCTGTAATCTTTGTGATTGTCTCAATGCTCCTGTAAAAAGATATTTCCTCTTTGAATGCTTCTGGCACATTCCCCAGAAACACTCGCTGTCCTCCTTCTTCGGAGAGAGTGTCATCTTTTCCGGTGACTGAGAGTCAGAATCCTCCACCCATTCCTTATGCTAGTATGCTAATGAAATAAATGAACTCTGTGAGGGAAATTAATAGAAGCCAAGTATGAGGAGAAGTTACAACTTCATATGCAGTCGATTTATGGAGGTCCATAAGAACCCTGTGTAATGAGTTGAAAAGCTTTATAAAGATCAAAGTGAACAATAGGGTTAAACCTGTTTCTGGAAAGATGATTGGCATGAGGAAGACAACCTAGAAAGGCTGTTCTCAGAGATACACTCCTTGGCATATTAGCAACATAGCACCATAGTAGAGGTATGGTCATCAGAAGAGTGGAGGTTCAACTTCAGATGGCAGTCCATTGACTGGGAAATTCAATGGATGGCTGAATTTATTAATCTAATTGAACATTTTAGTGGATTGACGGAAGTGACGAAATTTGGTGGCAGGATTGTAAGAAGGGCTCATAAGGCGATTACAGAAGGATGAACAATATCAACCTGCAGCCAAGCAAGGGCCCTTCTGATGCACTTAACTTTGAGTTTACTGACACGAATGATGAGATTTTTGGTGTTAGTTGTTGCTGTCATATTTTTCAAATGAAATGTGTAGTGGTGGATGACTGCACTTTCCGTTACTGTTGTGGTGCTGCTGTGCGGGCAGCATTGAGTCTTTGCGGTCCAGCTGGTCCTTTGGGTTTTGCTTAGGTCATTGGTGTTTTACAGTCCAGCTGATCCTAAGAGTTTTGCTTAGGTCGTTGGTGTTGTCCTGTTTATTTCTCCATGTATGTACTTATGGCCTGGACTGACCAAATAAATCAGGGAAGAAAAAGGTCTAAAGTCTTCACCAACAAAGAGAAAAACATGTCTAGAGATGAATCAACTCAAGTTTATAGCCTTCAGTTAGAGTTTAATATTGTCGACATTTCTTAGATGTTTATCTAATTAATGTCTTTAACTTTTCTCCATTACAGATCCCTGAAGAGGAGAAAAACCTGGGTCCTCTTGATCGTTTGATTCATGTTTACCATTTTACGAAGGACACAACTCAAAACCAAGCAGTAAGTACATCTATCCAAATTGACAAGTGTCTGATATATATAGGCATAGTTGCAATCAGTGTATATGGTGGATGTTCTATCCTTATTTAATTGTTTTTGATTCCATCCCTTAGCAGCATGTACAAAACTTTGGTGAGCCATTTTTTCTGGTTATTCACGAGGGTGAGACACTGGCTGAAGTTAAAGCGCGCATTCAGAGAAAATTGCAGGTTCCAGATGAGGAGTTTTCAAAGGTATTCAAGCTTCCTTGCTTTGCATCGTTGTTTCTATACCAAGTAATCTTGGAAAGTTTCTAGGTTCAGTATTAGTATAGAGGGTTCACGGGTTATATTTATTCTAGTTATTTACACGTTCAGTATTAGTATAGAGGGTTCACGTGTTTTATCTATTCTAGTTATTTACACGTTCTACTTTCACTATGCAGTGGGCGTTTGCGTTTGTGTCCATGGGCCGTCCTGACTACCTCCGGGATTCAGATATTGTATCCATTCGTTTTCAGGTATTTACTCCTTTCCCATCCATATTCTCCCTCTATAGTCCTTGTATATGTTTGATTATTCTGTTTCCTTATTGGTTTCCAGAGGAGAGATGTTTATGGTGCTTGGGAGCAGTATCTGGGATTAGAGCATGCTGACAATGGACCTAAAAGGTCATATGCTTCCAACCAGGTATGCTACTTTTTCTCTTATGCTGGTGATGATTAGCGTATAAGGCAACCATCCAAGTGGACCAACAAGTCTTTAATCATTGATATGCAAAAATATAACAGATAAATTTCTTTTGAGGTCCTTTTTTCTGAGATATCTTGTGTCGCTGGTTGAGCAACAATCAGCCCCATCTGTCAATTTAACGCAACACTCGCTCTAGCTTTTAACATGCTAATGAACCTGAATACTTTTGTGTGCGTGAATATATGTTATATTATTTACTTTATAAGATTACTTCATGGCTGGTGATTCTTGGTTGCCTGAAATTGGTTTCTCTTGATCTTTTTACCCGTGGGCTCAGTGTCTCTTTTGTATTGAAATTCTACCACATTGAGATTAACCTGTTTAGAATTCAGGAACATATTGTTTGGCTTACCTTTGAAGTTGAAAATCCGAACATTTCATTTAATAAGCCAACTTAAAGCCAGTTTAATAAATGCTATACTGTTAACTCACAAGTGATAACACTTTCTATTAGTTGATGTATAACTGGCTCATATTGGTAATGCAGAATCGACCCACTTTTGACAAGCCTGTTCGGATCTACAACTAGTCTTCTAAATGACTGATCAATACCTTGGATGGAGCATGTAAAATCTCGCGAAGAAGCAGGCACTAGGATCATCAGAAGATGGCAGCTAACAGTTAATGCAGTGATGTCTCGGTGGTAATATAACTTTTGCCCTCGAAACGTGGCAAGCAACACCATATTTTATTTAAGCAGGTTTAGGTGGCTGAAAACCTTGATTCCATTGTAATTTTATGCAACACACATGATTTTGGGTGGACGTATATAGAGGGTATAGATGTTTTTTTTGACATTTCTCTATTCCTCACTTTTGGCATTCTCAGTTCTCTCATAATTATATTTTCTGGATAACTAATGATGTAGAAGAACACAAAGCTGGGATATCCCATAGTGACATTGTTGTAGAACAGTTGAAAGGGATATCTCACAGAGTTTTTAGTGTCTTTGTTTGCAAAATGTCCGTCTCGTAATAATTGGATTCATCATTTTCTATTTAAATTTGAATGAAATAGTGTCACCTGTCTTAGTTCGATGGAGAGAGTTATTCAGTATTTGTTATAGTATTAGAGGTGTGTGCAAAGTGATTCAAATACTATAATTATCAAAATAGAAAAAGGAACAAGGACGGAGGGGGAATTATTTAGATGAATTATGTTATTTCTTGCTGTAAATGGTATTTGTTTACTTATTTTGTTAGTTCACACCAAGAAATAAAAAAAATGCCAAAATTTCTAATTCCAAACTATATTTGATACTCATATTTGATCAAATTATTCTTTAATAGTGTACTCATATATATATATATATATATTATATTATTTCATTATTTCTTTCCTATGTAGTATTAATTAAAAAAGAATATAGAAGGTTCGAGCTGCCGTGACGTTTTGGTCATCAGGAGTCTTAAGTTGTCACTTGTCATATATTATACTATGTTATATTAGAGTATATCTTTTTTTTTACGATAGATCTATTATGTTTACGCAGTTTTTTTTTTTAATCGATCTAAAGAATGAAACATTTAATATTTAAAAAGCGTTTTAACTTTACACTTTCTGTTTTATCATTAATGAAATAATGTATATTCACACATATCACAAGGTTAGAATTTATTTTTCTTAAAAAAACGGATAAGAAAAGAAGCATAATGGGTGTGTCCGGCATGAAGAACAATGTTTTTTTATGAAAAATAAGTGGATTTCTTTCTTATTTTCTTGTTCTTAATACGTAAGTAAAAAAATACTATTTTAAAATTAACAATTATAATAACAGATCTGATGAGATTTCACAAGTGAGGTCCGAAAAGATGGAATCTTTTACGCAGATTTTACTACTAATTTGTGGAAGTAGATAAACTGTTTTGGAAAGATCCTCTATGAGTGGTCTATCAAATACTATGAGACGTGAGGATTGTTGGTCTACGGGCGTAGAGTGAGGAAGATCGGAGATACATGATACAATCAGTTGGAGGGTGGGAAGGACACGATGAATATGCAATATAACTTATTTTTTTTCCCCAATATTCACTAAGAAGAAAATTAATCATTTTTCTCTTTGTTAACAAAGTTTGTGTTACAAAATTAACCAATCGAATATGAGAAAATTAACTTCGTTACTGAATACATTTACGAATAATTAAATAATATTTGTATTTTTCCTTTCTTAATTTTCAAAAAAGAGGGAAATAAAAGGAACGGACACAACCCGTATTGAAAGGGCGCGAAATTCATAACCGTTCATCTATATTATGATTAATATAAAAATACAGAGACTTAATTAATTAATAATTAATTAGATTCATCGTCTAAGGTACTCTTTTATAATTTAAAAATAATTCAATGATTTTCTTTTTTCTTCATTTTTTTATGGTTTTATTTCCTTTTTCTTCATCTTTACCAACTCTAGACCAATTTTCACTTTTGGAAATACTTTAATTATTGAAAAGTTACATCAAAAACATAAAATAATCTAAACATGGAAAATTCCTTGTTTTTGACGTTATGTTAACAAAAAAACATAACAATTCCAAATTGTTGTTTTCTCATCACAATCAGTCAGAATTTTCAGTTTATGAATATTTTTGCTTAGTAGATTTTCATCAAAATCGGAATCAGAATCAGAATTTATCTCTTTCTTTTATACTTATCATACATCCATAGACTTTTTTTTTACTTCCAACGATACTTTCTCCCCAAGTTTGCCAAAAATAATAATATTTATATATACTTTGATTTTTTTTTAACTTTTCAGTGTATGTATTACTCAAAAATCACATTTTTTTTTACTATAAGCTTTTTTAATTTTGATTTTGAAATTGCAGAGTTGTTGTACAGATTGAGTACAAAAATGGGTCGATTTCATAACAAAAGATACTGATTATGTTAGTTTTATTGTTACAAAGTTCATCATCATGGGGTTGGTTCTTTTCTAGTAATAAGAATAATAACAAGAATGATTATAAACAAGAACAACATAAATTTTCAAACAACAAAGTTGTTAAGTTGATGTCTGATTTCTCCATGGATGGTTTTGAGAATTCACAAAAGGGAATTGAATTAATCGAAAACGCGGAGCAAAAGATGTTGATTACAGATTCATGTTGGCAAAGAAGTTATCAGAATTTGTTTAGTGTATGTAGAAAAGCTCTGCCTGATGAAGAATTGAAATCTAGACTTTCATGGAATTTATGTGATTGTTTTCAACAACATACTGGAAGATCACCTTTGCCTTATTGTGATGCAAAATCATCAATGACTAAATGTTTACAAAATTGGATAATGATGTTCACAAGATTTATTTGGCTTTCTATATTGAAACCCCTGCCATTTGCCAACAATTGCAGTAAGTTTACTAACTTGTTTGGATGATTTGTTACGTATCGTTTCATAATGTATTGTATTGAGGTCGTTTATTGGATGTTGTTGACACATGGTTAGTTTGAACTATATTGTTTTGATGAATACAGTGTTTGGATGGTCGTTATGTAATGTCATACTAAGGTCATGATAAGTAGTTTCTTGATCTTCAATTGATAACTTGTTTGGATGTTTTTGAAACATGGTTAGTTTGAACTGTATTGTTTTGATGAATACAGTATTTGGATGGTCGTTATATAATGTCTTTACTAGAGGGCGTAATAAGTAGTTTCTTGATCTTCAATTGATAACTTGTTTGCATGTTTTTGACGTATGGTTAGTTTGAACTATATTGTTTTGATGAATACAGTATTTGGATGGTCGTTATATAATGTCATACTAGAGGTCGTAACTTCAAATTTTGTCTTGTGCTTCGATTATAGTATTATTTTGTTGTAGTTACTCTTCTTTTTTTTAAATTGTTCTGTGAGTGATTTCTTCACTTCCATATTTCTTTCCCCGAACTGTTTTTCTATGTTTTTTCTTGAGCCGAGGGTGTATGGAAAACATCCTCTCTAGCTTCTAAGGTAGGGATAAGGTCTGTACACACTACCCTTTTCGAACCCCATTTGTGAGATTATACGGGGTATGTTTTGTTGTTGTACATAATGCCACACATCAATAATATGGGTTACTAAGACTATTAGTAAACAATAAACAAAGGTGAGATTACATCTAAACGATCGTTACATAAAATGAGATTTTTGTTGTTACATGACGATGAATTTAACGATACTATACACTAGGTAACAACCATCCTGCATTGTAATTATTGCAGGAGAGAAGCATGGAAGCATGTAACAGAGAGGTTGGTGAATAGTTTGAAGGATTCTGCAGAATTTGCTGAGGAAAAATTAGATAACATACTAAATGTAGGGGATATGTTATTACAAAACTCGAAACATGTTCAAGAATCATTAGCCTCGATTGATGTTCGTACTCAACAAGTAGCAGAGACTTCCAAGAACGTTGAAGGCCGGGTGAACGCTGTGTTGAGTCAGTCAGAAGTAATTTTAGAGCAATCTAAAGGTATAGCATCTTCCCAACTAGAGTTGAACGAAGGCCAGGCGAAAATGAAGGAGAGTTTACACGAAAACATGGCGATAGTTCATGAATCGTATACTAATCTAGACCATGGGATCGATGGCTTAAGGACTAAAACGGAGGACATAGAAGACGAGATTGTGAAAGTTGGAGATGAAATGAGTTGTAGAATGGATAAATTGCAGAATAAAGCTAATGATATTGGGAATATTGCTGGCCAAACTTTGAGTAAACAGAAACAACTTTTGGATGAACAATCAAAAGCTCTTGATAACGTTCAACTCCTTCATAATTTTCAGTCTCAAGCACTCGAAGAGAGCAGGTAAACATCGTCAACCATAACTTCTCGTGTGGATCTTATGTTCCTTACGACTATATACACCCTTACTTGTTGTCGTAGGTCAACTTAACCTGATAGTGTAAGTGCATTGTTAACAGGGGAACTCTGAAGCAATTGACTCAATTCGGACACGAGCAACAAGAGGAGCTTCTTAGAAGGCAAAAACAACTACAACAAACTCATGATCATCTAGTTGAGAAATCAAAATCAATATTAGCTGCTCAGGTTTGTTAATTCTCAAATCTATCATGTAAATTTCTTCGACTTTTTCATTAATTTTCATCGAATTGTGATTTGTGTCAAACAGGAAACTTTTGAGTCTAAACAAGCAAGCATGTTTCTTGCTTTAGACAAACTATTCACCTTACACAATGCTATGCTTCTTGAATCAAGAGTGATCAAAGCTTTCTTGCTTTACTCGTTATCGATCTTTCTTCTCTACATGTTCACCAGCACGAAGCAGACGTATGACGTGAGACCTAGGTTATACATAGGTAAAGTATCATCACATCCTTCCAACGCGAAAAACCCTCTTTGTTATTTGATTATATTGATTCTTATCATTGTTGCATCATTTCTCTAATTGTTGTAGGATTAGTACTCACATTCTTGATTGAACTAGCTATCCTTCGATACGGATCATACGAAATGGAGAATCAATCATGGTTTGTAAGCATAGTTAGGTCAATATTTGTGTTACTAGCCTCAAGCCAACTTCTATATTCCATATGGACATACAGGTAACAAACAGAACAAACAGAACATAACCTCAAAAACTTCTTTTTTTTTAGCATTATAACAACATGACATTTTGTTGCAGAGATTATGAAGTGTTGAACCATAAGATGTTACAAACACTAATGGAAAAAGTTAATGGAATTCAAAAACACAAGGAGTACTTGTCATGGGAGATGGAGAACGACGATTCGGACGATGAGGTAGATTGGTCTTCATGGATTGAAGAAGAATTACCAGAAGATGTTGATAAATTGAAGGATCCTGATTTTGTATATCCTGTAGAAATTGCTGAGAATTTAGTTGGAAACAAGTCACTTACAAGGAGATACAACTTAAGAAATCATCTCTTGACATATTGAAGTTGTTAACATGATCATCAACTTAGGTTACTGGTTTGATCGGTTTGTTATCTAGAAATAGTTTTCGATCTATCTATCGATTGAACTAGGGTTCTTGATCTATATTTAATGTTATATCTTATACTAATGTATATATATAGTACTAGTTATGTGTAAAACTTTGGGATCTAGACTTCATAAAGTGTTCAAACACTTTTTCGATCGTTACTGGTTTGATCGATCTGTTATCTAGAAATATGTTTTCGATCTATCTATCGATTGGACTAGGGTTCTTGATCTAGATTTAATGTTATATCTTATACTAATGTATATATATATAGAACTAGTTATGTGTAAAACTTTGGGATTTAGACTTCATATACGTGTTCAACACTTTTTTGATCGTTACTGGTATGATCGGTTTGTTGTTTAGAAATATATTTTCGATTTGTCTATCGATAGAATTAGGGTTCTTGATCTAGTTTTAATGTTATATTTTATACTAATGTATATATATATAGTACTAGTTATGTGTAAAACTTTGGGACTTAGACTTCATACATGTGTTCAAACACTTTTTTGATTGTTACGTATATAGCAGAAGTTTAATGCACCGAATGATCGTACCTACTTTACACCCTTGTTACTTATATCACCTATAAATTTAAGTGGCAAAATTTGTGACCACGTATGTCTTTAATAAGACACTAACTATTATTCCTAATATATATATATTCCTTCTATTACTCCAAATTTGTTACTCCTACTTAATTGTGTGGCTCTTAAAATTCTACTTTTTCAACTTTTTCAATTTTTAATTTTTCTATATACATACACACATAATTTTATTTATTTTTTACATTTTTCAAGAATTGAAAAAAAATGGTGATGTCTACATTGTGGAAATTTCTATATCCTCCACCACCATCTTTGTTTGTTACTACAATGTCTATTATAAGTTTTGTTTCATTAGCAAATGGTGGATTTTCAGAAATTAAAGGGAAGCATATGCAATATTCCAAATTTTTTGGAACAATAAAAAATGAAAATAATGAGAAGAAGAAAAAAAAGGCAAAAATTGAGAGTAAATTAGGGATGCTTTTATTATATGGTCCTTCATTTCTTGGTGGTATTTCTTCATTTGCAATTTTTCCAAATGGTGATTTAAGGTTTGTTTTGGTGTGTTTTGCTTTATCCATACATTTCTTCAAGAGACTGTTTGAGGTACTACTAATTTTACTCTTCAACTACTCTTTCTTTCTATGATTATTTTTTTTAATACTGATACGATTGTTTGGTACAGTGTATAAAAATAGTGTATTGATGATGTTGAAATTACTTTTATTCATTATTTTGATTTGATTTATTTTAAGGCTAGTTATATCTTTTAGACATGTTTGTCCATGCATTAATACTACTGGTATTACTAATATCATGAATTATTATGTATCAGTTATACTTATACACTTTATAATACTGAATATGATGTATAATCAATATATATATTAGTTATACTACTTGATTATCATTGTTCTATTTTCATACATTGTAATCTATATAAGATCAAATTTAGCTTTAGAGAAATGGTATTAACACAGACAGACCAGCTCGTACAGATGGTTGCATGCATGTGTACCAGTTAACTTCGAAAAGAATCACGATATATCTTGAGAAACTGATAAAAAAATAGGATATGATTGATTGTGCTTTCATGAGGAATGTGTGTCATTGTGGTACAGGTAAAACCTAGAAAAACTACCCGCGAGACTTGAATTCGAATCCAACTTAAACTACACAAGTCTTCAAATTTTAGGTTCATCTCTCGATATCGAGTCCTAAAAATCAACCCTATCCTCTAGTGGACACAATTCAAACCAGGCCAATATTGTGAATCATAACTATGGATATATTGACTGTGGTCCTAATTTCAGACTATTTTATGACTTGAAAACAATTTATATGGTCCACCACCATGTAGTTTGGTACTTGTGAATAGATGTGTCCTTTTTAACACCATCAAAAATTGTAGTGGAAAGTAGGTATTTTGAACTAATTTAAAATTTAAATTTTATGTTTAATTTTTTAAATTCATTGTATTTTTTAAATAAAATTATGAATTAATGTCTATTATTTGTTATAATTTTGTGTAATTTACAAATAAATTTATTTTTCCTATTGAATTTAATACTGATACTCTACATTTGCTTATGTAAGTACCTCTTCATTGTTAGCCAGAAGCCTCAAGCTATATTGTTTAGACTCTTCTAAACTGTGCTTTTGAGTGTGTATGGATCAAATTCTCTAAAAGAGTAGTGCATTTTTTAAGATTCGACAGTACTTTTGAACAGTTTAAACAGTATATATCTTGGATTCAGACTCTAAAAATGAAGTCACCTTTGATTGTAAGGCTTTATCCACGAAGTGTACTTTTTAATACAAATTTAAATTAGTCAGGCCCTAAAGTAGATGTCACACACCTGGATGGATGAGATAGAAAGAAGAAGAGTCCTTTTAAGTTTTGGAAAAGTTAAAATTAATTAGTCTCTATTAGTGCACTTGTTATGATAACACTTTCTTGAACAAACCCTAATTCCTTTGCTTTGTTGTTACTAGGTCCTATTTGTTCACAAATATAGTGGTTCAATGGATGTTGAAGATGCAATTGCAATATCATTAAGTTATTTCCTCTCCACAATCACCATGATTTATTGTCAACACCTTTCTCAAGATTTGCTAGAGCCATCCATTGATCTCAAGTATAGTGGATACATAATATTTTTGGTTGGTATAATTGGCAACTTTTATCATCATATTTTGCTCTCTAAATTGAGAACAAAAGGTGAAAAAGAGTACAAAATTCCTCAAGGTGGCCTATTTTATTTTGCAATATGCCCACATTATCTCTTTGAGATTCTTATATTTGTAGGAATTTCATGCACTTCTCAAACATTATATGCAATTTCATTCACTTTGGGAACTACTTTTTACTTGATGGGAAGGAGCATTGCTACAAGAAGATGGTACAAATCAAAGTTTGATGATTTTCCAAAGGATATTAAAGCACTTATTCCCTACATATTTTAGGTTACTTGCAAGGACTTTCAATTTTTGTTTATGTGGTTATGTTTGAACAAGTATTATAAGTTTATGAGTTATTTATGTAGATCCTTTAAAATATGTTTAATCTTAATAAAAAAAATGAAACGGTTTTGTAAGGGGTAGATATTTATATTCGTCTTTAATATACTTGTGAGCTTAACATTCTGAAGATTCTGAATCGTAACAAAAAGGAATCACTCTAAAGAGGCAACCTAGGGGGGGGGGGGGGGATATTATTGCGAGATTTAACTATTCAGAGGTGTTGTAAAGTGATAAATGAAGTGAAAAAGAATTAATGGATGGATCTTAATAATTGAAATTTTGATCATACTTAATGAGTATGAATAGATTTGAATAATTATAATTTATAATAAAATCTCCATATCATTAAGGTGTTTATTTTTAAAAAAAAATTACAAAATTTGTAGTTCATTGATTTTATTCATTCGTAGTTATTGTCATCATTCACCATTATCAATTATTGTCATTGTCACTCATATATGTTTATCAATTGTGTGCTGCCACTCAGCACCGCAATCACCATTATTGTCGATCACTCTAATCTTTTGTCATAATCACTAGCCATCGCTTATAAGCATTATTACTAACTACAGTTACCACAACCACCATCAATCATCATGATCAATCACCATATTATAAATCGCTAATCACTACTATCATTTAGCATTATCATTAAATTTCACTATTATTCATCACAATTATTAATCATTACCAGCACTAATTACTATTCACCATCAACCTTTACTTTTAAACCACAAACCACTAGCTACTACCAACATCTAACCATACAATATAACCATTACTTATAGCCATCACTATCACTAATCACCATAAAAGTTCAAAATGTTTTATTGACAAATAATATTATATATATTAATATAAATGATTGATAATTATGAATCGTGGCAAATAGATAACTACAATTTTGATTATTTTTTTCCATCCTCATTTTTAGTTTTGGCCCTTTCTCATCAATATTATATATATGAAAAATTAAAAAAAAACAAAAAACATTTCTATTTTTATTTTTGGCTTGTAGATCTAGTATAGTATTTTTAATATTTTCTTCTTATTATTATAACCAGCCAGTTGTAAGATGCTATTGTTCTAAACACTTTAGTCCTCAAATATTTTTTTTTGTCCTTTTCTACTCCTAATCCAATAAAAATCAATCCACACACATCCTAAACAATAAACAAAGAAACCAATTATGGCACAAATATTTAGAGAAATATTATTTCAAGAACCAAATTCAATCTTTATCAAAGTTATGATAATGATGAATTTAATATTTTCAGTAATGTTGGGTTATTCAGAAGGCTCAGGCAAACAAAATCTTGAATATTCAAAATTTTGGAATTTGAAATCTCAAGAAAAAGCTAAAATCCCAAGTAAAATTGGGATGATTATTGCTTATACTCCTAGCTTAATTACATGTTTAAGCTTCTTTTGGATATTTACAAATGGCGGAATCAGATTTTTCATGCTTAATTTTGCTATTACCATTCATTTCTTCAAAAGACTCCTTGAGGTAATTAATCATCTTGCCCCCTTTTTTTTATCAGTTTAACTTATATGCATCGATACGATAAAAAAGAAAAAAATTATGATTATGAAAATAAGGTTGATTATATGTTATATACAATCTAATGTTTCGGATTATCAGATTGATTAATTTAAATTTACGTGATAAAAAGTTTATTGTGGAAGTTTTTCTTGCTCCTTACTAATTAGGATGTTAATTTTAGAGCTCGAATCTGATACATATGATTAAAAATGTAAGAAATGGTAACCATAATATCAATTCACCACACTTTTTAATGGTGATTAATTAAACTTGTTAAATATGAGTGCAAGGACTAAAAATAAAATAGACTAAAATACAGTGACAAAATGTACACACAATTCTTTGATTGATTTATTTATTTGTTTGTTTGTTTGAGAGTTAATAGTCAAAAACACATTTAAATGGTTACTTTTCTCGTTAGTATAATATTTTAATAATTTGTTGTATTATGTACATATTTAAACTATTACTTTCTTTGTATTAAAACATACTTCGATGCTGAGTTGGTCAAATATTTACTGCGAGTTGATAACTTACATGTATAGGCCGAGGTGTGTTCACTACAAGAAAACTGTGAATTACATGGAGATTTTCCTGTGAATTAGTATGAAAATTTGCAGGAAAATAAGTATCCTGCGAATTCTCATACTAATCCCTAGGAAAATCCCTATGTAATTCACAGTTTTCTTGTAGTGATTTTAATACAAAAAAAGAGTGACAATTGAAATATGAAACTTGCAAAAAGACGGTAGTTTAACTAGCTAAATAGAAAAATTATTGTTTTAGACTAGCAATTAAGTATTAATTAACATACAATTTACACATTTTGCAGGTTTTGTTTGTGCACAAATATAGTGGTTCCATGGCTATGAAATCTGCAATTACTATTTCCTCAAGCTATTTAATAGCCTTTTCAAGCATAATATATATTCAACACTTGACTAAAGGATCAATAGAGCCAATAATTGATTTGAAGTATTTTGGATTTATTGTATTTTTAGTGGGAATTATTGGCAATTTTTATCACCATTTTATCCTTTCTAAAATAAGAAAAAAAGGTGAAAGTGGATATAAAATTCCCAAAGATGGCCTTTTTAACTTAGTTATATGTCCACATTACCTTTTTGAAATTATCACATTTTTTGGTTTTTCTCTTATTAGCCAAACTTTGTTTTCATTTTCTTCTACCATTGGGACATTATTTTATTTAATGGGAAGGAGTTATGCTACTAGGAAATGGTACCTTTCCAAATTTGAAGATTTTCCTAGAAATGTTAAGGCTTTAATACCTTTTGTATTTTAAATAAATTTATGAGTATTAATTAGAATTGTTATGAGCCTATTATTATCTTTCAAATACAGATCGCGTTCACTGTTTACTTTTTTTTAGCTGATATATATAGATTATACACGATTATACATATGTTATCTATTTTTAATTGAAGCGGTTAGTGATTGTATATTTATATTGATATATAATATATAGATATAGATGTTAACTTGATGTGATAACTGACAACTAAACAATTCAATTTTGAGAATGTACATTTAAACACCTTAACTTGTCCTTACTGTATCTCGTGGACACCCGACGTCGACGCGATACATAAATTTTAGAGGTACATAAATGATTATTTTATAAGTAAAAGTGTTCAACCAACACATAGAAAACGAGTTGAGGTTTCTATATGTGTATTCATAAAATTAAATTGTTCGGTTAAAGACAAGTTAAAATGTTTATTTATGTGTTATGTCTTGTGTTAACTCTTTATTTAGAGGCATTCCGAATATTTTAGCATAAGTGGATAAGATCGGGTTAAACCAACCCGAACTCGAGCTTTTAACCCGAGCTTAATCATGTTTGAGCCAAGTTGAGCGTGAATAAATTTTTTATCAGTGTTTGATATCCGTATTGGAACCCCACTATATGCGTAACATATTAAATAATCTTAAATGACTATCCGCATGACAAAAAATATTAATTAATTATTTAATTTACTTAATTAAAATTAGTTGCTAATTTTAATTATTGGAATGTTTGAAGTTTATATACATATGGACTAGTTCATAAGGTTTTTAATTGTTTTGACTATACTTTTCTTCCTCTTCCTCTGGAATGATTCAAAATATATTTCTACATCAAGGAGAAAGGGAAATGAAGATATTTAATTTTGCAAGTGTGTGCAGATAAAATCAGATTTTTTTTTATTTTTTTTTGTCATAATTAACCAGAATTTATATATATTTTTCCATTTTTCCCTCTTAATGAAAAAGTCACTTAAAACCTACAAATTTTGAAATTCAAATTTTCAAATAATATAAGGTATTTGATTAATGGAGAATTTTTACAAATAGCCACTATAATAAACTTAATTATGCTCCATAGATATAGTTTGCATATTTACGGGAGCTACCGTGTTTGTACAATTCGTCGATTTGTATATTTTAATTATTTTTATATAATTCGAAATAATGAATTTATACTATTACAGACATCACAAGTGTAACTAGTTATACAAATTATGTATTATATTAAAGTTATACAAACTATATTATACAACATCTGAATTATATAAACGTGTGAATTATACAAAACTAAAAATTCGTGCCGCATAATTATAGCTAAAAACAGGTAGCAAATTTTAATTAGTGCAAACTATAACTATGTTAACTACTTAATTAATAAATGTTTACTTATACACATAATTTTCTCTTAATTAAATTAAAATAAGACAAGTTATAGATTAAGTAATTAAATTAAATTTCAAGTAGTATAAAATAATAATACTTTTATTAATTAAATTAATAAATTGCTCCTATGTTGATGATGTACTATGAAATCATACGAAAAATTATTTTATGAGTTTAGCTCAATACCTAGAAAGTTTGATGACAAAGTAAATTAATTATTTCATAAGCTGACGAGTCACTTAGCAAGCAGTTGACATTCTTTTTTTATTTTCTCCGTTTAATTTATTTGTCTTATTTTTTTTAGTTAATTTAAAAAAAAATGTCTTTTTTTTATAACTCTTTAATTTTGACTTTCTACATAAGACCACAAGATTAAGAGTGACCCTGGTTCTATTTGAAACCGCTTCTTCAATCTTGGTGTGAACTTCCTGCCTTCTTATTCAAGAGCTCCAATTCCGCTTGATTAAATCAACTCTTCTCCTTACTTAGATCGTTTGTTCCCTAATTCAAACTCGGATACGTTTATAAGTGGATGCAAACCTCTAAACAAAAAATTCAACCATACAAGTCGGACATCATTTATCTATGCTAGCTAGGATCCAACCTAGTATGTGTGGATTGACTTATTCTAGGTGTT
This sequence comes from Solanum lycopersicoides, assembly GCA_022817965.1. Lineage (NCBI taxonomy): Eukaryota > Viridiplantae > Streptophyta > Magnoliopsida > Solanales > Solanaceae > Solanum > Solanum lycopersicoides. Next base: position 1,229,164 of record CM040628.1, on the reverse strand, counting down.
TTTTAAGCCAAAATAACGTTTAAACCATTTTATAGTACTGTTTGGGTAAAATAAAATTAAAAAAATTCTTATAAGCACTTGTTTTTAAGTAAAAATAATAAAAATACGCCAAAATTCAATCCAAACAAGCTCAACAATATATTGAGGTACATTTGATATATTTTTAGTTTAAGATCACGAAAAATATCTTTACTTTCTTAAATTTTATGTCAAGTCAAAACAACACAAACAAATTGGAACGAAGAGAATGGTTGGGGGTGGGGGTGGGGGTGGGGATAAAAGAAGGGTTCAGCCTAACTCATGTATATATAGAATGAATTTAGAGAGATAATTTAAGGGGTATAGACTATAGAATGGATGGCAAAATAATACAATATTGTGTTATTACTCTTCTACTTTTGGTATCGATAGGAACATCAATTTGCTTCTATGTTAGGGACAAGCCAGATAACCAGAGCCTATTTCCAAATTCTACTAACCAAGCCACTCATGGTGGTGCCGTATTGGCACCACCAGCTAATGGTGGTGGTGTCCCATCGGCACCACCATATGCAGCAGGAATATAATAGTGATCGATCGTATATGGATCGATCCGACTCCATAACAAGATGGTGTGGTGAATAGTGTGTATATGTTTTTCTCTATTGAGTGATTGTCATGCATTTGTTAGTATTGTAAGTGTGTCTATTAACTTGGTCTCAATTAGCATTTACACTTCCAATTTAGGTGTGCATAAGCAGATATTTTACGCTATCCAGAAGATGAACAGGTAGACACACGTGTCATATGTGGTGTTCTACATGAAAATTTTGTGTCTTACATGGCATTCTACGTGTATTTTGCCAGATATGACTTGTGTCTACTTGTTTAACGTTTTGGATTGTTTAAGTGTTTATTTGTGTATATTCAAAGTTGAAGGAAATAGATAGCAGTTGATCTAAGTTAAATGACACATTTATATATTATACCTTTAGTATAATTGTTATTGTTTGTGATGAAGTGTTTGTACTACCAGTAATTAGATTTAAAAAATCAGAATGTAAAGTATTGAATGAGCTCAAAACGATTGTAATTTATCATGTATATATATTTCAATTATTTTTGTATTTGTGGATTTATATATATATATATATATATATATATATATATATATATATATATATATATATATATATATATATATGAAGAATGCAAAATTGAAGATTAAAATATGGGCAAAGTACAAAAATCACATACTTTTAAGGCAAAATTACAATATATCCCTTAAAAGTTTATAATTATAGAAATCTCTAGAACTGATACATTAATCTGATGCGCGAGATATATTAATTATTAAGTAAGATACATTACATTTTATACATGATACACTAATCTGATGTACATTTCATATATGTTACACTAATCTGATTCGCAAGATATACTAATCTAATGCGCGAAAATGAGGAATTTTGAAGATTTGTAAAATTTATAGAAAATAATAATTATAAGTAAATTAAAAGGTTTGAATTTCTAAAAAAATATTTCCTATAATAATTGAGTTGCTTTGGGCTTATAAATCTTATAATTTAGTGTACATCTGTTATACGTGTGTATCACATCAATATAAAATTACTTCTGACTTTGAAACTTTCCACATTAATGGGTAATAATTTTTTTTGTGCGCAACATGACTTTATTTTCTTTTTCTTCTAACATAGGGACATTATTTTATTTGATAGGAAGGACCTTAGCTAGAAATGCCAACAATAATATATACACTGAAATTCTATTTTCTGAACTCTGAAGACGTTAAAATATATACAGATATTATCCTTATTTTACGGTAAATAAAAAATCTATTAAATTATGTTTCATAAAGAAATGCATAATCACATCAAATAATCGAGTGGTATACCCTGAAAAAACCATAGTAGTACTAATTATTTAATTTACCTATTAAATTAAATCACTAATTCATATGTTGGAAAAAATAATTATGCTTTCACTATGAAGCACTCATCGGCTAGGAATAAACTTCAGTAATTTTAATTTAAATTTTATATTTGTATAAAAAAATTACTTATCATATAAAAATTATTTACTTAAAATTTAATAAACTATCTTTTCTAAAATTCAAAATTTATAAATTTAAAATTCTGACTCCGTCTTCAGCCTCATGAGTTTGTTTTATATGAATGTGCATATATATATGTGATATTAACCCTTCAATAACTCAAAAGTCAAGTAGCAAATCGTTGACATTTTGTGACATGGATTCTTCAACCCCCCCCCCCCAAAAAAAGGACAAAAATATTATAAACTAACTAATTAGCTATAAAACAAAGGAAGTTTATAGACAATTTAAAGTTGATAATTATCGTAAGAGCTATAGAAAAAAATGGATGTTCGTACAATATTATATTTAATTGTTACTTTGCTTCTTTTAATATCGATTTCAATATCTCTTTGCTTTTGCATAGGCAAAAAACCAGATAATCAAAGCCTTTTTTCAGATTCGAACCTTAACCAACCTGACAGTGGTGGCCCCACTAGAGTGACGTCACCATATATCGCGGGAATATAGTTGTGGTTTGATCCATCTTAACAAGATGGTGTATGCGATTTTTTTCGAAGTTTCATGTAAGTATAATAAAATGATCTCTTATGACGATCGAAAAAAATGATCTTTTATTTCTACGAAGTCAATTTCTTCATGGGGGAAAATTCATTATATTTATGATATATTTTGTTGTAGTTTAATTTCTTGTAGTTATTGTTTGTAATTTATGGAACATAAGGAAGTGAAGCGTTATTAATTATAGACGAATTCAGAATGTAAAGTAACTTTATATGATTATATGAAATTTATGAAAGAAGAAATACGATAAATAAATTTGTTTTATATGATTATGTGTTAATTACCGTTTTTATGCTCAAATTTAATCTATATTTCTTCTGAATCTATCTATAACCAACCTCACATACCTTTGCACTAGACTAATCGCGTATCTACTCATCACATTTCTGAATCATCTCAACCTTGTGTCTCGCATCTTAAGTGGTCAACATTTTTTATAAACGTGCTCAAATGAGAATTCTATCAGCTTAGTAGCTCCGAAATGTCGAGTTTGATCTAAAACGATCTTTCATGCAGTTCCCTAAGCTTCCAATCTCGTTTTGAGCCTTCTTGTGGTTTTTAGCTTAAAATGAAACTTGAGTGTGGGATCTGCTTTTCATTTAAACGACCCGGGGGAAGTTTTGCCTCCTTATTCACTCGATTCTCTTGATAATCATTTACCGCTTAATGATAACAATGTTGATGATATAGAAGAAGAAAACAATCAGAAGTAGCAGAACAAGAACAACAACAACGACAAAAAGAAAAAGACGAAGAAAAAGACGATCAGATCAAGTTCAAGTTCAAATTCAAATTCATCGTCTGCTTCAACTGAAAGAAGCACAATAGATTCAAATCGAAAACGACCCTTCGTTAAAGATGATGATTCTAATGAGCTCAACAAGAAGATGATGAATTGTAAAATTTTATGGAGATCAAACAGAGGATTACAATGCTGATGAAATAGGGGAAGAAGTGGGAAAACAGAGTAATATTGAATTTTTTAAAAAAAATTTGAGATTCAAAAACATTTTGAATTATAAATTATTGTGACTTATTAGTACTTTTTACGTAGTTTACAGATATATAAATTTTATTTTTAAAAAATTGAACATTTATGTACAAATTTTCGATCAAACTTAAATTGTTTGTTTCTCGAAATAATAAAAAATATCACATAAATTGAGACAGATGAGTATATGCCTAACATTATATTTCTTCAAGCAATTTACTTCATTCATTTTTCTATTTTTCGTCACAAATAACCAATTCGCTTTAGATATGAAAGAAAAAAAGTATGATAATCTAAATTTTTTGAATTATGACTTGAACTCGAATTTTTAGAATTATCTCTTTGATTTATTAAAAAATATATAACTAATACGCAAATGTGTATTATTTGAGCTAAAATTTCTGGATGAAACTAAATTCATAATTAATCTCCACATCTCACCTTAAATTATGAATCGTGATATTTCAAAGATCGTTTTTTAAAAAATAACTTAATTAAGAATCTTTGAAATTTCCAAATTCATCGTGCTTTAAACTCCTTTTCTTTTTATAGCTATATTATAATTAATAATCAACCAAAATTATATTATATATAATTGAATTCGTGAGAAATTAAAAACAAAAAGGAAATCAAGAAAGTCAGAATTTGATTTTTATACTTGTTTCATGATAGAGATTGTTGGAATAATTATCTCTTTTTTGTATTTATTTATTTGGATTTAATCATTTGACATTCAGAATTTTTAATTAATAATATAATATAATAATAAGATTTGATAATTCCAATATCCAAGTACAGCTCATTCAGAACCTAATCCTTTTGAAGCCTTGAACTTGAAGGTTTAAAAAGTAGTACAATATTTATGTTTTTAAATATTAAAATTATAAATATTCAAAAGCTATCAAAAAAATATAATTTTTCTCATGCCAATTTGATGAATAAATATATTTTAAAATAATATTAAAAATGTATATGATTTGAACTTTAGAAAAAAAAAACATTATATAAATTGGAATGATGAAAAGCGTACTTAAAGAGTATCAAGAGGAGATTTTGATTTACTTTAAAAATAGGGAATTTTCTTTTCTCCTATTTTTTTTTTTGGATTTATAATTCAATTGGGAAAATACATAAAATCCCCCCTGAACTTGGCACGAAAACTCGCTTTAGTACTTAAACTACACGGGTGTTTAAATACCCCCCTTAACATGTTTGATGTGAATTATTTTCAACCTTTCGAGCTCCAGCCCAGTTGAAGGCTGGGCATTGTTACGCACGCGCGTTTTTAGTGGTCCACGTCGCCTAAGGATTTAAATAAATATGTTACCCGTTCCCAAAATTCAACCCGACCCACTACTTTTAAACAAATATCCCTAAATGTTTAAGATCCGTTCCCAAATACAACCCGACCCACTTATAAACAAATATCCCCAAATTCCCTAAGCATGCGATTCTCATTCTCTCAAACCTAGAAGATTGAATCTTAATATTTCTCTTCCATTAGCGTGAATGAGTTGTTGATTTTAAGGTTTTCGTGAAAGAAACAAAGGATCCCGTGAAGAACAGAGTTATCAGGTCAGTAATTTTCGTTTAGATGATTGTAACATTTGACCGATTTTAGGGTCTTCGAGAAGCTTAGTTTTTTTTGTATTTTCAGTTTGACGATGGATATGTACATTACTTTAAGGTTTCACCATGGTGGAGAACTTCAACAAAAACCTCGTATTAAGTATGAAGGAGGTATGGTCACTGATTGTTTTGACGTAGATGTTGATAAATTGTCATATTTCGAATTTGTTGATATTGTTAAAGAAATTGGGTATAACTGTGCTGCTAGTGTTGTTTATATTAAACCACCTAAATGTCGCCATGTTGTTGAAGTTAAAAGTGATAGGGATATTATGGGTATTGTACCTAAATTAAAAAATGGAGATATTGTTGAACTTTATGTGACTCATTTAGTTGAAGAAGCTGTTGTGGTCCCACCAGCAATTGAGTATCTTAATGATGTGGGTGGGGTGGATGGGGTAGGTGGGGAATGTAGTGCTACTTTTGATAAGGAATCTAGTCAGACTTTTCAGGATAGTAAAGGTCTGGGGTTTGAAGAATCTGCACAACCTACACAACCTATTGTGGGTGAAGAGTTGAGTGAAGTGTTTGGTAGGACTTCTACTAGTGCTGCAGAGGAATTGGGTAGGGCTTCTGCTAGTGCTGGAGAGGAATTGGGTAGGGCTTCTGCTGCATCTGATATTCCAGAAGTTGGGTCTGATTGGGAAAGTGAAACAGAAGAAAGTGATGATTCAGACAATGCAGATTTGTCTGATGAAGGAGAAGATGAGTATGGTAGTGATGTTCATGAGGAAGTTATAAATCTTAGGAATGAAAAAAAGGCTGCTAAAATAAAAAAGAGAAAAGAAAAAGGCCCTAGAAGATCTGAAGGAGTTGATATAGGAAAAAAAGGAGTTGATTTGGGATATGATGAATATCTATCTAAGAAACAAACTACTTTAGAGGGTAAGATAGCTGGAGATGAGCCCTACTTTGATTCAGATGAAGCTGTTAGTTTTGAAATAGATACTGATGATGATGTTAATGAGGAAGATGAGGTTGAACTGCCTATAAGAAGACAAAGACAAGCAAGAAGAGCAAAAAGAAATAAAAAGAAAATTGTATTTGATCCTACCTGTCAGTTAATAGTCTGGGAGACTGGTCTTTCTTTTGAAAGTGTTAAGCAATTTAGAGAAGCTATTACTAGATATGCAGTTCAAGAACATGTTGAATTAGATAAATATGTTAATGATGCAACTAGGGTGAGGGTAAAGTGTACAGCTGGTTGTCCATGGTTGTTGTTTGGAAGTATTGATTCAAGATCAGGAGATTTTGTGGTGAAGAATTACAATCCAGTACATAAATGCAATGGCACAACCAGAAATAAATTGGTGCATTCAAAGTACTTAGCAGAAAGGTACAAGGACAGAATTATTTCTGAGCCTGGTATTAGAGTTTTTCAGTTTCAAATTTTAGTGAAGAAAGAGTTGAATGTGTATGTGGGGAGGACTGTAGCAAGGAAAGCAAGAAACATTGTGTTACAACAAATTATGGGTGATCATGTGGAGGAGTTTAAAAGAATTTTAGATTATAGAGATGAGCTCTTAAGAACTAATCCAGGCAGCACATGTGTGGTGAGACTTAGTGAAGAAACTTTTGAAGGTGGCAGAAAAATGTTTCAATCATTTTACATATGTTTTGATGCTTTAAAGAAAGCATTCAAAGCTGGAGCTAGGAGATGTATAGGATTTGATGGTTGCTTCTTGAAAGGTGTTTCTAGAGGTCAATTACTTGTGGCTGTTTGTAAGGATGGGAACAACCAAATGCTACCACTAGCATGGGCAGTTGTTGAGGTGGAAAACACATTCACTTGGAAATGGTTTATCAAGATTGTAAGACATGATCTTGAGCTAGGAGATGGGACAGAATTGACAACCATTACTGATATGCAGAAGGTATTTTTATTTTCCTTCTTATTTATTCATTTACTTTCTTTTCCATTTATTTATCTATTTTCTTTTTCATTTATTTTCTAATGATATTCTAAATGTTGTTAAAGGGTCTTGACAAAGCTATTCAGGAACTTCTGCCAAATGCAGAACAAAGAATGTGTGCAAGACATGTTCTAGCCAACTGGTCTATCAATTGGAAAGGCATTGAAAGAAGAAATTGTTTTTGGAGATGTGCCAAATCTACATATGAACAAGAATTGAAAAGAAATTTGGATCATATGGTTAGGTACTGGAATAATTGATAACTTATTGTACTATAATATAGAAAGGTGGTCTAAATTATACTTTAAGTTTTTTAGCTGTTGTGATAGTGTTGACAACAACATGGCTGAAAGCTTTAATTCATGGATTTTGGGGGCAAGACATAAAACTATCATCACAATGCTTGAAGAAATAAGGGTCAAAGTGATGAGAAGAATAGGACAATTGAGGGAGTTCAGTGATACTTGGATAACAAACATATCTCCAATGGCCTTAAAGGTATTAACAGAGAATACAACAAAGTCGATGCAATGTAACCTTGAATGGAATGGTGAATATGGTTTTGAGGTTAAAGACAGCTTGGGTAACACATTTGTTGTGAATCTAGGCACACAAACATGTACTTGTAGATCTTGGATGCTAAGAGGAATACCTTGTTGTCATGCTATAGCTGCACTTCATTTTAGAAGATTGGAGCCCATTAACTATGTTGCACATTGGTATAGCAAGGAGACTTATCTCAAGGTCTATAGTCATTATATTCAACCAGTTACTAACATGAAAATGTGGCCACAATCAACCAACCCCTCTATTTTACCACCTGTTATCAAAACACTACCAGGAAGGCCTAGAAAATGTAGGAGAAAGGAGCAGAATGAAAATAAAACAGGAAAATTGTCCAAGAGAGGTGTTGAGATGACCTGCAGTCTCTGTCACACAAAGGGTCATAATAAGAGGGGTTGTCATTTGAATAATCAAGCTAATGCAGGCAGAGGAAGAGGAAATGGGAGAAGAACAAATACTAGTTCAACTAGGTCAAGTGTTGGCTCTTCTACAGCACCAACTGAATCACAATCAAGCACAAAGAGAGGAAAAGGTCGACCAAGAGGTTCTACAAAACAGGTAATGTTTATAGTAATTCATGTAGTTGTTATTTTACAACTTTATCAGTCTAATATTTTTGTTAATCAACTTATTTTATAGGCTAGTGCCACTGGAAGGGGAAGAGGTACTGATACTGGTTTAGCTGGAACTGGAAGGGGAAATGGAAGAGCAACTGGATCTGTTAATGAAACAGGGATTGGTATTGCTGGAAAGGGAAATGGAAGAGGAACTGCAACTAGTGTAACTGCTACTGCTACAGATGTTCCTGGTGCTACTGAAGGAGTGAAGAGGCCAAGAATGGTTGGAATGGGGGTTCTACATACACAGAGTGGTTTTACAATCCACAATGTAAGTTGTCTTAAATATTTACACCTTTTTCAATTGTAACTTATGAAGCATCTAAGACAATGTTTTTGTTGTGAATGTAGCCCGGAATGCCTATGAACTCTTCAATAGTGACTGGAAATCTTGGGCATCATAAACCAAGATCAGGCTTAAAATGGAAAGGAAAGGATGTTATAACTCAACAAGGTCTTCAAGAGATGAGAGAAAACAAAAGAAGGAGAACAAGGTCTAATGCAGATGATGTTTGATATGGAGACTGCTTTAGTTTGATATTTAAGCTGTTTTTGAAACAATTATGCAGTTGTGCCTGCTTTAGATTGATATGTTATCTGTTTTTAGAACAATTATGCAGTTGTGACTGCATTAGTTTGATCTATGTTTGTTTTTGAAACAATTATGTTGCAGCTATGACTGCGTTAGTTTGATGTATATATGTTTGAAACAATTATGTAGTTGTGACTGCTGCATTAGTTTGTTATTGTAGTTGTCTCTTTTTGAAACAATTGTGCAACCAGTTTTGCATTACTTTTACGTATACAATTATGCAGTTGTGACTGCAATAATGTCAATGCAGTTGTAAATAAAACACAAACGAAATACATAAACCAACAAATTGCATTAACAGAATAAGAAGAACACACAATTTATTACAAAAGAGTCTTGCACCTAATTCATTACAACATAAACAGTGCTACACTACTCCAACATTGATCTCAGATTACAACATAAACAGTGCTACATTACTCCAACATTGATCTCACTACATCAAGAGCTTAAGGTAACTTCATTGAGCCTTTCTTCTTATACATCACCCAGAAACAATAGCTTATAACTATTACCATAACACAACAACAAGCTACAACAAAAAAGAGCACATTCTGCCATGTTCTTCTCCATTTATTCTGCATTACTTTCATCTTCTCAACCTCTTCTTCCAACCTTTTTAATTTCATTCCTAGACAATCCTCATCTTGTTTGAAATCTCCCGGCTTGTCAACCTCTTCATTATCCTCAAATGCAGTGGCTGAGGTTTGAGATGATTCTACTATATTCTCAAGCTCACCCAATTTTTGTATTAGTTTAGGAATCACAAATTTCGACCTCGAATCAATATTCTCTTTATCCTTCCAACACCAAAAGTTGCAACATCTAGGACTCTTCAATAATGAAAAAGGATGAAAGAATTAGTAATCAAATTCTTAATCGGCTAAAATAAAATAAACAAAAATGATGTTTACCCCATAATAAGGACATGACCAATATCTTCTTCCGGGGTTATTGGAAGTCCAAGATGTTTTCAAACGCACCACAAGTCCATGATTACAATAAACTTTTTTCTTCGTACTATAATCATCTTCTTCCTTACAAAGATTTGTCAAATTAATTGATCGCATTGTGTGCTACAATTTTGTGCAAGAAGTAACAAGAATCTGGAAAAAAAACCAGATAATGAAAATCAAAATAATAGATAAAGAAGAATAGGTTTGAAGCTTACATTTTGAAGAACAATTATCCTTCAAAGATTCAACTTTTTGATTTGAATAGCTAAGATTTGAGGTTTGAAGAGCTAAGATTTGAGAAAAATAAGGAAAAAAAGCATAAATTAGGTCAGCATTGATGGATGATTGAGTTGGTGAGGAGAAGAGGAAATTAGGGTTCTTCCAAAGAGAAATTTACATTCAAATATGTAATGGGTCGGATATTACCGTTGGAGGGTCGAATTTTCTTTTTAAAAAATGCTAAAAGATGATTTACGCGCCCTACAAAGATGTAGCAACACGCGCTTGAGGCTGGAGCTCGAAAGGTTGAAAATAATTCACATCAAACATGTTAAGGGGGGTATTTAAACACCCGTGTAGTTTAAGTACTAAAGCGAGTTTTCGTGCCAAGTTCAGGGGGGATTTTATGTATTTTCCCAATTCAATTTGATGACTAAAAATATTAAAATATAACATTAATTTGTTAGGTGACATATTCTTAGAATAAAATCAATATTATTAGGTGTAAATTGAATCCAATTATTGCGTCAACGTTCATTCGATTGAGATTTGGGACAACAAATATTCATCGAGTGGTCCCACAATTTGGTGTGCGCATGATATGATATATATCAAATTATTATATATCGAAATTTTGATATTATAAAATTTGATATGATATATAGTATATATTTTAAATTTTTGGGGTATTCGATACCATGTTTGGTGTTTAGAGATAACAGAAACACACCAAAGTTGAACAAATTATACTACAGATTTATCATATCTTAAAATATCGAAATCAAACCTCAAATACTAAACCATACTGAATTAAATTAATATAATAATGCTATAATAATTTTATAAATCGAAAATAAAATTACTATAGCAAAGATTCATACTGTCATACCATATCATACCCATACCTACCCATAACCCAATTAGAATACTCCCTCCGTTTAAAAAAAAAGTAATCTAGTTTGACTTGACACAAAGTTTAAAAAAAAAATAAGACTTTTGAATCTTGTGTTCCAAAATTAAAATTATGTCAAATGTATAAAATTGTTCTTTAATTTTGTGGTATTAAACATGTCACGTGGAAAGTTAAAAAAATGTTACCAAAAAAAAATATATCATTTTTTAAAAATAAATTAAAACGAGGTTATTATTTTTTAAACGGAGAGATTGTATGGAGTATTAATTTCTAGATATAATAAGACAGATAGAACCTTTGTTCCTATAAAAGAAAATATATATATATTAATTTTGTCCCTATTTGGCTACATGCAAAGTCAAATTATACTTGAATCGAAAATTAAATTAACTATAATGACGGAGGAAAATAGTGATTAAATTTGAATTATTTCACAAAGTTTAGTAATAAATTTAAACTATTCTAAGTGCAATGACAAATTCACCTTTTTATTTGTTTCATCTTATCTTAATTTATATAAACTTGTTCAGAATATGAGAGTTAAAACACTTAATTTTAATCATTAATTCGAATATAAATTCTTTAAATAATTTTTTATATTTAAAAATTATAAAACTAATAGGAAAATATTTTTAGAAGAAATAAAAAAAAATTATAATTTAATAAAAAATTATTTGACTCTCAAAATAATACGAAATCGTAAAAAAGGTCCCAACGTATTAAACCTTCTTTCGATAGCCATCATGGGCAACATCTAACCACTTCTATTTATGATGAAGAAAATTGGATCATGAATGTGAGTTGTGACAAATGATGAATTTGAATACTTTCAAAAAAAAAAAATATTAAACTATCTCAATTGATTAAAATGAAATAAATAATATAAAATAAAATATTTATTTTATGTAGGAGTTAACTAAAATGAAACTCATTTTGATTTGAATTAAAAAAAAATTAACTCAAATGATATAATTTCTCTTATCGCCTCAAAATGAAATATAGTTTTTAATATGTAAAAATACGTGTTTCATTCTATTTTTCAGTGAGACCGAATCTAAAATTCTCAGAAAAAGAGGAATCGTGGTGGTCCCCTCCGGACCGCTCGAAAGTACTTTCCATGATTTTCTTTTAACTTTTTTTTGTTTTCCAGGCAGTGTCAGGAGTCTGCATTAGAGTCTTAATTAAATTTAAATTGCATACTATAAAGTATAGACTTATTTGATGAAGGTGCTCTCAATAAGATTTTTTTTTCTAATAAACTTAAACTCGAGATATTTAATTAAGAATCGATTTCGATAAACTCATTTCTTTTTCATTATTGTGAAAATGACATAAAAGGACATTCAGTTTATATTTATCCATACCCAAATTTAACATTATAAATACTCTAGGCAGAGATCTCAAAAAAAAAAATCACAAAAAAATAAAAACTGTGAAAATGTTTCAAAGTTTTGTATTTGAAGAAGAATCTTCAATTATCACAGCAATAACTGTGATAACTTTTTTGTTTTTAGTTTATTTGGGTGTTTCTGAAATTGCTGGAAAACATCTTCAATACTCCAAATTTTGGAATGTTAATGCAAATTCTGGTTCATCTAGTAGTAATTTTCTGCAGGGAAAAATGTCTAGTAAATTAGGGATGTTTATATTGTATGCACCAGCTTGTTTTGTGGGTTTTGCTTCTTTTTTTATGTACCCAGATGGTGGAACTAGGTTTATGTTGCTTCAATCTGCTGTTACTATACATTTCTTCAAAAGGGTTCTTGAGGTAAACTTTTTTTTTTTTTGGTTTCAATTAACGGTTATAGCTTAATTATCGATAAATATATTTTTAATATTGGATAAAAGCTTTAGCGCATTTTGTTAATTAATATGTATATTTATTGCCGCTAAGTGTATATGTCCTTTATATAAGTTGGTCATATTATTTTTTTGGAACCTCAAGATAACTCGCAGCCGCTACACCCTCTGTCACACCTATTTGGGGGAGCAATGAGCACTTTGTGCGCACTTGGCATTGGGTAAATCCCCACTGTGTAATAGTCTGCAAATGGATGTAAAGGGGATGTAAATCGCACTAGGCAAGCTTTATGCGATAGGGCTCGACTTAGAAAGCATTGAGGGAAGATCGATCTCGGGTCATTTGTATGGATAACCACCCTCCAAATCAACTGAGTCATCCCAAAGAACAAGTTGGTCAGATTGTGAATACAAATATAGAGGAAATTCTTCCAAAATATTCTTGTCCTTATTGTTTTGTGGTCTCAAACATTACATGGTATCAGAGTCAGGTTTACTTGTTATATGTAGTGTCCCTAACTGTGTGGGGTTGTGAATATACACCTTGTTTTCTAAATAGTGGAACCTCGGATAAAGAATGTTCAGATCCGGGTGGGTGTGAGGGAATTTTTTATGAGAATGATTCCACATTGGACTAGGACAAAACATTAGGTCTGGTTTTGGGCAATCCTCTCCCGTTGAGCTAGTAGCTCTTGGGGTGTGAGTTAGGCCTAATACTTAATTTGACGTACTCAGTTGGATTTGTCTAATGCATACTAGTGTTTTTTTTTCCGGTTACTTCTGATGATCTTTAGAATCAGTTGATGGAAAATATTTGGAGCTATCAACTTATTTGGAGATTCCTTGGGTAGCATCTTAGGTTCTTCTCCCTCCATATAGTCTACAAGATAGAAATTTGAGTGATCTTCCGAATTTACCGGTACTTTTCTGTTGCTTCCTTCAAAACCAATTGAAGAATGTTACAATTACTGGTCTAGGCATATAGTACGTACTGCACTGATTGGTTGCCGTTCCTCTAAAATTGTCTCGAGTAAGGTAACGTAAGCTTCAGGTAGAGTTACCGAGAAAACTGAGTAAATTAGCTGATATCTATTGCTGGTGGGAGGTGACAAGTATCGCCTGGAATTAGTCGAGGTGTATGACACCACGGTTATCAAAACAAATTATGCCTTAACAACGTTCGTCGTTTAGAGAATCTTCTTTTGCTATTGTACCTGTATAGCCAGTTATTTAGGAGGCTCCTGTTGTGTAAGCCTTCCATTCTTTGCACCTAAACTACCATATTTTTTGGTACTATCACTTATTTTTCCCACTGTTCCGAATACTGTTCTTGCTGCTTGATATTGCCTTTATATAGCGTACAAGATTCCTACTTCGTTCCACTAGTTCATAACATTCAATGCTATCTTCAGTTCGATCCAGTGATTCAAAGTTTTGATCCCAGACAAGGAACTATGTATGATTTGTATTCGCTGACAATCTGATATATATTCGTGTTGCTTAGATTAATCCGATTCTGTTGTCATATGTTCATGCACTACACATGTATTATTCTTCAGACGCGCGCCAATTACTCTGAGGAGTAATGAGATCGTCCGTTCTGCTTTGCAGGTTCTGTTTGTTCACAAATACAGTGGTGGGATGATTCTTGGATCAGTACTCCTTATTTCATCCTCATATTTTATGGTTGCTGCAGCCATGATCTACATCCAACACTTATCTCTACAATATACGGAGCCTGAAATCAATCTGAAGTCTATCGGTGTACTGATATTCTTAGTCGGAATCATTGGCAACTTTTATCATCATTACCTCCTTTCCAAGCTCAGAGGCAATAAAGAGAAGGGCTATAAGATTCCGCAAGGCGGCCTTTTCAGTATGGTCATATGCCCTCATTATCTTTTCGAGATCCTTGGCTTCGTAGGGATCTCGTTCATCTCCCAGACATCGTTTTCGTTTTGCTGTGCTGTGGGTGTAGCTTTATATCTATCAGCAAGGAGTAATGTTACTAGGAAATGGTACCTTTCTAAATTTGAAAATTTTCCTAAGAATGTTAAAGCTTTGATTCCTTTTGTTTTCTAGAGAAAATGTTGTACTTTGTATCAAAGTCCCATCCTATAATAACACTTTTATCATGTATGAAGTTTGTAGCAGCATAATTTGTTACCCGTAATATATTCGAACTTTGATCGAAATTGCTGTTACAATATCGAACTTTGGAAGGAATCTTTTATCCTTTGCATTATTTAATAGTGTATCTTAAAGGTATTTATATGTGTTCACGTGTACATCATAAATATTGCTCATATAAATAGTAACATGTTTAAAATACATTATTAAATAGTGCAGCGGACAAAAGATCCTCCATAAAGTTTGATATCGTAACAGCAATTTCAGTCAAAGTTAGAGTATTTTTCAGACCCTTTTTCCTAAAATATAATACAAGCAAGATAGTTTTTTTGATCATTTTTATTTGAATCATATACTGTCAAACCTCTCTATAATAGTGTTGTTAACGTTTTGTTTGGATTTTATCAGTTATAACGAAATGGTGTTATAGAGAATATATAATATAACGTAGCATAAAGAATTGGTTGTTAAGAAATTATCCATTATAATGAAATTTATAGTATAAAATGGATGTTATAAAGAGGTCTGATTGTATCTATTTTTGTTCAAAATAAACTTGAAACTCCAAAGCTATGGTGTCATTATAATTAACGTAATGTTATTATAGAGAGGTTTGACCGTGTTCCTAAATAAAAATTGAAACATAGATGCATGCATTACATTCAAGCCTTCCAAAAGGAAACGAAAACAAAAGTCAAACATATTTTCTTTGCGTGAATTCGAAATTAGTCAGACTTCAGAGCAGGTTCAACAGTCTGACATCACACCGACTGAAAAACAAAAACAAAAAAAGCTAACATAGCTTAGTGCAATAGCACTTGAGTTGGATACCAACACAATTACCACCAGAGAAACCTTCATTTCTACAAACAATAGCACAATTGTGATCATGCCAACATGGACCATGATAGCTATGGCTAGGTGACATACAAACTCTTGCTTCTACTTGTGGCATCATTATTCCCATTTCTGCATAATCCATATATATATATTTATCAACAAAAAAATAAAAATTGAGGTGAATTAATGTACTAAAGAAAAACATGAATTAGATATAAAATTCATCGTTAAATAATCCATAGCTAACATATTTTTTGATAATCTATCTGATCTAATATGTTGTTAAATAAGACTAGTGACGAACTTTTATTGTTTAACGACAAAAGTTGTGACGGTTAGTATTAGAATAAATCTAGTATGATGATTATTAACGTCTTGAATAGACGATTAATAATTCATATATTCGATCCCAACTGATTGATAAGTGCTTAATTGATGAATAAGTAGATTTAGGACAAAATAAATAAAAAGGCTACTCATCATAAAGGGAGACTTACGTGAGGCAAAAATCAAGAAAACCACAAAGAAAAATCCAAAATATTTCCTCTCCATTTCTTAATTGATTTCAGCCAAAAATATATTTAGAAAGCTTTACTTCAAGGTGGAAAGAGAGTTAAGAGACATTGCTATATATAGATATAGTGGAAAGGGGATGAGGGGTCGTGATTCGAGTCAACTTACCTCGACTAATTTTATAAGTCACATTTCACTATCAACATATATGAGATAACTCTATCCACCAAAACTAAGACAGGTAAATAGAAATCACCGTATGTTTTTCTCTCAGTTTGAATTCAAACCTGATATTTATATAAAGGGAAAAAGGAAAAATATACTCCTGAACTATCGTAAATGGTATGTGAATATCCTCCATCGTACTTTTGGGACATTGGTGCCCCTGCCATCCAAAAACTAAAGCATATATGTCCTTCACTCTAACGAAAACTAAATAGTGACACATGACGATAAATGTCGGATCAGTGGATAAGATTATGACTAATGTATGTCTGTTAGTATAAAGAGTATATGTGCTCTAGTTTTTGGACGACAAGGGCACCAACGTCCCAAAAGTATGACGGAAGATATTTACATACCATTTACGACAGTTCAGGGATATATTTATCTGTTTTCCCTTATATAAATTAATCAAATCTTAGGGTATCCACTTTTTGGTTGGAAAAAAGATCACGTGAGGCCCATACTTATAAAACATGAAAATTTCTTGTGAAAAAAGTGGAGATATTAAACAAAATTATCTTAGTACTAGGCGTGCATTGGCTAAAGGAGAATCTTGATGGATCTAATTATATAAATTTACCGTCACATAGAAGGTTTTGAAAATATAATTTTCTAAATTCTTGGTAAGTTTGTGATTATGTTATATGAGGGTCAAAATATTAAATTGATTTTATATATATAAAAATTCTTAATTTAAAATTCAGTAACATTTAAAGAACTTCAAATCTTGATTTCGTCTCTACGAATAGGTCCTTGATTTCTCAAAAGTCTAAAAATGAAGAAAGTTATACTATTATTAGTTGGCCATAACTACAACACCATGGAAAAAGATAAAAATGTCTTTTTACTTAGTCTATTACCCAAGTATGACCCTAGTTATAATACATGTTTATAATTTTGGGTTTTTTTTTATTCAGGTTATATAATTTAGTGGGTCAGATCGAATTAAATTGAAAAAAAGAAATGCATTATTTAGGAAAATCAAATATTTTTGTTCGATTTGAGGAATTCCATCCAAAATAGGGACATTTTTTTATCCTTTTTTTCTTGAATTATTGTAACATATACTAACATACATTCACCAAATTTAATCAAATGAAAGTACCAAAAAATTACATGCCATGAAACTGTTTCACTTCATATATATTAATTACTATATAAATTAATAAAAACACTTTGGTTTACATTTTCAACAATATCACACTCCACCCTACAAATTAGATTACTGAATTATGTGAATAAAAACATAAGCACACAACCAAACTTTTTGTAAATTTAAAAGTAGCACAACATGAAGTGTTGCATACATCTTATTAATAGCCAAAAAAACAAAAATTAGCAACAAAAGATACAAGTGAACCAGATTCCAGATATCTTTATATATCTTATGCCTGTGAATCCATAGCCAGAATTGTACTGAGATTCATTGGATACATAAACTCCGTCGTACCGGACATGATTTGCTGCACAATGATCTTATTTGCCCTCTCAGATGGATGGAATGGATCCCAAAACGCGTAAACATCTCTATTCGGACATAAATTAGAGAGCGGTGTACATAGACCAAGACCGTTATATGGTCCTTGTCCACAACATGCTACTTTTGATGTTATAAATCCTGTCACAAAAAAATGGAATCAATTGTCAATATTATTAACACTAATCAACCACAGGCCAGAGCCAGAGCCCAGAGCCACAGGATACTGAACATCCTGATTCCTGACTCTGCCACTGAACATGAGCCAGAGCCACAGGATACTGAATATCCTGATTCCTGACTCTGCTTAGTAAAATCCTGACTCTGCCACTGAATATGAGCCAGAGCCACAGGATACTGAATATCCTGACTCTGCTTAGTAAAAATTTTGACTCTACCACTAAACATGAACATGAAATGTAAATTTAAAGCATTATATTGATTTTATGAAATTATAAAATGTTTACCATATGCTTGTGGATTAGTAATGAAATTAGTATGCATTTGTTGTGTATTTGCAGCAATAAAAACATTGCTGCCTAGTTCACTGTTTAACCCCTGCAGCATTTGCATAAGCTGTGGGTTAAACAGGGATGCAGCTCGTTGCAACTCTGGTGAACATTCCCCGTTCCTGCTACGTTGAGCTAGTTCTGCTGGAACACAACCTAATGGTCCAGTTCCAGTTACAATGACACGACGAGCTCCAAGATTATACACATTCTGAAGCAAATCATAAAAAGGTATATTTAGCTTCTGTAATAATAATAAAACTTATCTGTATTTTTTGGTAGGTATTATTATCTACCTATACAAAAGTACATAACTTCAATGTGCATTCAATCATTTTAAAAAGAAAAACAGCTAGCAACTGACAACCAATTATGTTTGGTGAAAAACTTACTTTATTATAAATGTTTGTATTGAATGAATGTTAACCAGAAAAGGGGAAATCTCTGAAATTATCTCTGACAAATCGTATTACGTGTAGAAATTCAATACGTACCATCAAGATTTTACGATATTCTCTTATCAAATAAGGGACATAATCTTGGATCGAAAATTGGCGTGATCGCGCAGAATTGGGCACAAGATAATAGTTGTTGACAAAATCATTGCCTCCAAGAGTCATAAGAACAAGAGCTTGATTTACAAGTCTTTGAGTATTTGCTTCACCAATTAGTCCACTCACTCTTCTTTGATATTGTCTAAAATAATCCAATTGTTGTGGCATTCTAATAATATTAATCTGCATTATTATCATTAAACAAACAAATTAATTATTAAAATGTTGAAATGTTGAAATAATTTGAATTTAGACTAAAGTTTTTGTATGTACAAATTGGATTCCAGTGTCATTTAGTATTCCAATTCCAGCAGATGCAAAGTTAGCACCAACAAGAAGTCTTTGTCCAGTAAGAGCTGGATTTAAGTAAGGTAGTGGTGATTCTGATGAACCAATTTGTTGACCTGAAAAAAAAAGGTAAAATAATCGAAGGTGATCAACCGTATCGATCATGAGTTTAACTTGTATATACTGACAGTGTAAAAAAATAAAATTATACTAATACTAGGTCAACCTTGAAGAATGATTATATTTACCTTTGTGTATATTTCTAGTGAAAAAAATTGATATAACATGTAACTTATCTTATTTTGACGTTAATTTTTAGACCTACTTTTCGTGGAAGGCTAGTGCTAGTATTTTTGAATTATCTTATAGTAAAAAATTCTTTTTATTGTCGGCGTATATAGAAGTTAAACTTTATAAAAGAAAACTGAAGGTAGTTGTCTTAAAAATTAAAGTAGCACACGTAATCTGAAAATAAGACAGGTTACCATCTATAATAAGTTAAATATAATGTTAGTGTTCATAATAAGTTCCTTTCAATAAAAGAGGCAAAAACAAACGCAATTATATACCAGTGTAAAAAAACTGTTTGATAAACAAAATACTTTACGTTTATTTTGTGTTAAAAAAAAAGGTCACACCCTAAGAGGATGTAATGTAAGTTGTCTATCCTAGCACAAGCATCAGTAACCGACTTCACAGTTCGAACTCCTGACTTACAGAAACAACTTTACAATTTTTCCACAATTCTTCAAATGTCAAACGCGTATCCGACATTTAAACTTTCTATGAGTTCTTAGCATTAACTTATTATATTTTTAAGAGGAAAAGATTCATATCGATTATTTTCATAACTTCACACTCTGCATCGAAAATACTAGGTTCATATGAACCTGATATAATGTACATAGCATACATCTCACATTCATACAGAATCTAAAAAAGAACCACCACTACTTCATGATAAAAATGCGATATAGTCACCCTATACTATCCTGATGCAAGCATCAGTAATCTCGTGATCTATAAATCATACGAAAAAAACGTCATGTTAACAAAAAAAAAAGAGAAAAATGGACTCAACTGATAATGTCAGGAATATTGTAGCCATTAGAGAAACGACCAGTTGCTCTACGTGTTGGATAATCAATACCATAAGGTGGTGAATCAGCTCTTGCAGTAGTAGCCAAATAATTATTATTTCCACTATCAACAAGTGAATCACCAAACACAAAAAATGCCCTAGCTTCACTTTGGGAAATAGCCACTCCAAAAATCAACAAAAAGCTCAAAATAATAGTAGGTGTGGCCATTTTGGCAAAAAAAAAAAAAGTGTTGTTACAAAAATATTATAAATTGATTTGTATGTGCATTTGCTAGTTAAGCAATTAGGCATGTGTATATATAATAAAATAAAATGTAAAGAGAGTTATAACTTTTTGAGAGGTGAATTAAATGGACCAAGTTGGCACACAGTTGTAAATGAAAAAAAAAAAAAAAAAGTTGGACCACAAATTAACTTAAAATGAAAGAGCAAAGAGTATAGTGGTAGTTTGAGGTATTTAATTTGGACAGTTGAAGTCTCTTTGGGTATAGTATTGTATTGTATTTATTTCTAATCATAAGACAAAAAAATAAAACTATTCTTTTTTCAAGCCTAACAAAAACCTTTTACATTTTATATATATTTATATTAATATTGATTCGTATACACTTGCTAAGAAAAATATTTAATAACTTTAATTCATATTGATATCTAAAAAGAGAAAGAAGCTACATATAAGGTATAATTGATGATATTCTTAATGTTACGAGGTCTTTTAGGAAAAATTATGCGAGTTAATTTCAATAAGTGAATTATATTATAATATATTAAAAATATCTTTAAATTATTTTAGCCGAAGAATTGATATTTGAGTCAATAATTTGGTAGGACAAGTATATGTGAAAATGGAGTGATGGTAGGGGGGGTTGATTTATTGTCTTTTCATGTCTATGGGTTGATTTACTACCTATTAGGTGTACGCTTAATTAATAGCGGAAGGAAAATATTTTCTTGAAAAATAACTAATTTTCGAAATATATTAAGTAGGTAAGCAAAAGATATTACTTCAAAGTATTTTAATATCAAATCTAGGCTAGGAGTTGGGGGGTGGGGATGGGGAGGCTATTGGAGGGGGGTTGGGTGTGTGTTATGAGAGAAGAATGAAATGTCAAGTCATAAAACTTTTTTTTCTCTACTTATTATTGTTTTCCTCATTTTTCTGAAACTTATTTTTCTAGAAAAAAATATTTTTAAAAAAGAATTCAACCATTCAAACATGAAAGAAAATTAAAATAAATATTTTCCTTCATATAAATACAATCAGGACTCACTACATATACAATGTGAAACTTTTGAAAAAATCACGCAAGTATAGTTCAATCTAGATAACTGAATTTCCAATATATATTAAACGTATCTTTAAATTGAGTCCAACAAATCTTTGTGAAACTAAGGAGTAAATATAGCTTGTCAAAACGATTAATATTTTTGAAAAAAATACCAACAACAAAAATAATAAGTCATTGATTATGTTGTTTGAAGACATTTTAGCAAACAACAAAATATAGCTATATGCCTTTTATTAATGTAGGGGGGGAGGGTAGTTCAAATGTACTTAAGGCCTAGTGGAAAAGACAATATCCATGTGATCAAAATAAATATTGCCAACGAATATATCAACTACAACTTATTAAAGTTTACATTAAAATAGAAAGTAAATCAAATAGTGTAATTATGTTGTATAAATTATTAAACAAATTAGGGTTTAACTCCATAGTCAAATAGAGGGTTGTAGCTACTTTGACTATTAAATTAATAGACTATACTTAAATACACACCCCAAACCCTACCCAAGAAAAAAAGAAAAAAAACTTAGTACAAACTCTTTTTTTCTAATTATTTGAGTCATTAGTCCTTAATACCTTAGGGCGCGTACGATCAAGGATGATGGTAAAATGATAAGTATTTCTTCTTTTTTTATCAAAGTTATTGGATTTGAGTCCCTTTGAGTACGAAGTTATATCTGTTAAGAAGTGTTTTATATACCTCAATATAAAAAAATTTAGTGCGACTTCAAATGTAATCAGATTTCAATATGGATAAAGAATTGACTTTAGGACATGATCATATAAAAGCTTAGAACCTTGATTTTAGTCACATGCTTAGGAAAGTGATGTGTACCCCGAGGCGGATTAAGAATTTAATATTTTAGGGGTTTAAAATTTAGGTTTTTAGTATTGAGCTTATTATATCTTTAAAATGATGGGCTTATATTTATTATTACTTTAATTTTAATGAAATTTTTGCATAAAAATTTATGTATAGTATCAAAATACTGAATTTAGACGAACCCGATTCCGAAGGGGTATATCAGTCTTCGTGTACACCATTAGTCAAGACAATTTGAATGTGAAAGATCCTCAAGTCTATCCTACTAGACAAATTAAAAAGTTTTCTATACTTTTTACTTATGTGGATATTATAATTTTGAAAATAATTTATGCATTTATTTTTTGTTTGATCATGGGGTGATAGATTTCTTATTTCGAATTTTGATGAAATTAATTATCGAATAGATTATTTTGATCATTGTAATTGAGTTGTTCTTTAAATTTAATTTGTTTAACTATATAGTCATCGTATTAATTAAAGAGATCTCAATTGAATGTATTGTTATAAATATCTTCTTCTAAATAATAATAATATTAGGTTATGTTTTTTTTAACAATGTCACTTTCGAGTAATTAAGAAATTAATTATTACTCTTATTCTAGAGATAATAAGGATAAATGGAAATGTCATGATCATTATAAATTAATTCAACAAAATATTAGAAACAAATCATTAATTCCTGCCAATATTAGTGGAAGAAATTAATCACCGTTCTAATTTTAATTTTTTTCATTAAACAAGACACCTTTATATCTACTTATTTGCTTATTTTCATTAAACAAGACACCTTTAATTTCTGAATTTAGTTGCTTAGAAATATTAATTATTGGAATGGGAAGCTAGTAGGTAAGCACGTATCGATCAAGTTTGAACTATTGAGTGACGATTGATTCATTTCTTAAGAAAGGATCAGAAGGGTATGCCTTGTATGAAAAGGGTATACTCTCATTTCTTATGTATGTTACATTATTGTCCTATTATTAAAGAAGTGATTTAAAATTAAGTTTACGTAATAATACTCGCTAAGAAAAGATAAATGGAGACGTCATGATAATTACATTAATCAAAATAACAAAGCCAAAATCAAAAAGGACTAGAGAAAAGCAGGGCAGATTTATAATTTTAGTTATAGGTTCACGTGAACCAAACAATTTTTGTTCAGATCTTGGATATATTGAGAAATTTGCTAAATAGCTATGAATGTTTGGCAGATGGACAGATACGAGAGAAGAGGAAATAGAGGCCAAATCTATTACTAATTTAGTTGTTGCTGCAACGCTGAAATATCTATTGATATAAAAATATAGAGCTATAATGTTGTTTATACCAAAGGTATTTTTTTTATACAAACTAAAAGAAATCTCAGAACCCTGTAAACACCGTAAAGCCAAATATTATAGACATCTATCATACTCGCTGTAAGGTATGAACGGGCAGCAGGGAATCGAGTGAATGACCTTAACGATCGTTTTAGAAGTAGCGCTCTACTAGCCTGACGACTCAAAGCAAGGTCGAAATCCATCCCTCTTTTTAAAACTGATTAATTAACGACTCACCAAGCAAGGGCACGTTGCGCGGTAATAGCCAGTTCAAGGAAGTGATTGTATGAAGCCGTCTATTATAGAATTAAGTTGAAATCATGATAAAACACATAAATTTCAAATTCTGATAGCGACAAAAAAAAAAGGGCACAATTTGGAAAAATTAATGGCGTTATATTGAAACCAATATATTCAAGCAATTCAATTTCAACAATAAAATTACAAAACTTCATCTAAAAATATGTAGTATCTTAGAAAAAATTATTGTCCTATAATAAAATGTCGAAATATAAAAATATAAATTATTATGTTTTTCCAATTATTATACTCTATACGCCATTTTCTAAATAGTGTTTAATTTTTATAAATAAGAAAAATTAATAAACTATATATTATATTTAGGGAACAGAGTTTGATATACGCCTTAATTTTGTCATTCAAAGTTTATATATATGTCAACTCTCATTATAAAAATGACTCATATATATCTCTATTATCGTACAAATGACTGAAGAATCAATTGTTTAATGTATTACTACTAATTTTATTAATTGACTTAATTTTTGCTAAGATAATATTGATTTATAAGGAGTAAAATTTGAATTCGAAAAAACAAAACATATCTCCAACGACCCCAACCTCTTTTTCCTTCTCATTAAGAAGAAAAGACAAATTATTTTTATGTCACAACCATATAAAAAATGCTAAATATGCACCAAAAAAATAATAAAAATTTACTTTAATTGCACTATAAAAAAAAAATTTAAAACATTTTATTTATTTATTAAAAAAAAGGGCCACATGTGTCCTCTCCATAAAGTATAATCATGTTCACGGGTAAAGCAATGATCATTATGATTAATTGAATTTAGTTCAAAATATTTAATATTTTAAAAGAAAAAAAAAAGGTTATTTTTTCCCAAAGCTAATGTTAATCCTCCAATTAGTTGAGTGATTATTAAAAAAGATGTTTAACAGGAGATAAAAATAATTTATATAAATAATATTTATTATAACAAAAATTACTAAATGTCTTTATTAACTAAGCATCAATAGATATTCATGAGATTATTTCCTTTGTTTTAAATTATTTCTTGTGTTTTTTAATACATATCT
This sequence comes from Solanum lycopersicoides, assembly GCA_022817965.1. Taxonomy (NCBI): domain Eukaryota; kingdom Viridiplantae; phylum Streptophyta; class Magnoliopsida; order Solanales; family Solanaceae; genus Solanum; species Solanum lycopersicoides. Next base: position 1,203,946 of record CM040628.1, on the reverse strand, counting down.
ATTAAAAACACTAATTAGGAGGAAATTTTATCTATTTTAATAATCTCATTTTTATTTTAATTAAAATATATCCTCTCCTTATTACTTGAATCACTATTTTTTTTCAAAATAAAAGAATATCAGTCAAATTTAGAAAAATGACGAAAACTTGTCAACTAATTGTGAAGGCATCCTTTGTTATTATTGGATAAATTTCTCCGTTAGTTTTCTTCTAGTTCTTTATCATAACACACTCATTCTAGAACGAGTTGAAAGAGGAATCCCTAACTCTTAGTCGGTTACATTATTGAGGTGGTTATTGTTTTCTAGAATGTATAATTACTACATAGAATAAAACGAAAGAAAATTTATCATGAACTTGTAAAATAATCAATACTTTCTTCGTTTCATATTAATTGTCTATTTTGTTTTTTCTCTACATGCCTTAAGAAATCATAAATAAAAAGGATAATTTTATTAATTTACCCTTGAAAAACTTTTTGGAGCCTTTTTTTACACTTTCAAAAAAAAAAATTATCAAGATAAAAATGAAAAATTATAATACAAGATACAAAAAATAATTTTAAAATAAATACTTTTAAAAATTACGATAAATAATTTATGACGGACACAGAACTTTTAAAATTGTGGCAGGTCACAAGGACCAGACATAACTATAGTCTATACAGTACAACCTACACCAGAAATTTTCACACGCCAACTAAATATTAAATATGTTTTAGAATGATTTAATATTATGTTTGGACATTAATTAATTAATTAATTACTAACTCCTAACTAGGATAGTACTCCCACTTTGACTATTCTTTAAACTTATTATGTTTATAAGAAAAAATATCTTTTTCTAGTATAATCTACTTGCTAAAAGAAAATTGACCATTGTTGTATGGTCCAAATTATGAAATAAATGTATTTAAACTATGTACAAATAATTTTATAATGGTTATATATGTATTAGAAAATTCATTAAATATCCTTAAATATTTGTCTGTGAAGAACTCAATTATGTATAACTCACCAAATTCTACGGAATACCTATCATCTTTCACCAGTAATTCACCAGTAATTCACCAGTAACAGATACCAGATAACTCTGTCGACGTGATACCTATTGTATATCAACTATGTACAAGTTATTATTATTGTATACTAAGTTGAACCCACTTTAGGGAACCCATAACTTCAAATTATCGATCCGCCTCTCCCCCACAATATAAAGTTATAATATACATTTTGAAAAGAGGATAAAACTGTCCTGATGTTAACATAAGAAACTAGAACTAGAGAAAACTAAACCCAAGATCTTTACCAAGTACTTGCATTTTCAATGAAATAACTAATGAAATTGATAAATGATGTTTGTCTCAATCACAGCCTCTAATTCAGCTGAGAAAAGAGATAGGAGCTTAAAAGTACAGGACTGGTCGGCGCTCAAATAAACAAGATATCGAGTATAATCTCACAAGTAGGGTTTGGGGATGATGGTGTCACGTGTGTATGTAACGTTGCCCCTACCTTTTATCTTGTAAAGGTAGAGAGACTTCAGCTCAAGTATCATAATATATCTGTACTTGCTTTGTTATTCAGCTTGTGCATTTATCGCAAGCGTGGTTGAATATAATACAGTAAAAGGACATACTTCTGCTTGAATTGAGGCTTCTATTCATGGTGGTTGTTGGTGCTTGTAGGTAGTTGTTGCTCTTCAGTTGAATTTAGCAAATGTCCTTTACTGCTTGAACATCGTTTTGTATTGTTGTACCCCGACCTGTTCCTTACTAGAGCTGCAACTTTCCGTGTTTGATGTATGACAAGCTTTTCAGTTCTCTGTTCCGCCTTACTTGTGATTCAAAATCTGTGACAAGGAAATGGACAACAAATTAGGTGTGCAATACATAACTAGCTAAAGACGCACCATAACAAAGAAATGACTACTATGTGAGAAGCCTGTTCACTTAGTTTAGTTTGTCAATTGCATACTGATGATAGAACACCAGCGAACCGCAAGGCATAGGCACTGTCAATTGGATTCTTACTTTGGATAGAGGAACTACTCTTAGGAGAAACTAATGCACCAGCTTCATATATTACATGTCGTGACCAGCAGTATCCTTGTTATATTCAGTCGCATACTTCTCAAGATATAAATATCCATTATACGCTAAAAAGTTCATGGCTGTTACAAGCAGAAACCATACAAAAGCAAATGCATACTGTCTGTTGTTCTCAAGAGTTTTTCCATCATCACATACGCACTTAAAAGTGTTGAAGTTATTAACACTGATGGGATTACCTCACGTTCTAATGTCAGGTTCAAGTTGTCAGGTTCAAGTAATCCATTTCTTGCATTCTATTTTCCTTATATTGAGTCAAAATCAGAAAGACTGAGGTTTTTATCTACAACTTAGGTGGAGTTGAGCTTCTTCTGAAGTCTGAGTTCAGAACAACATTCTTCTAAATGAAGAATATGTAAGTTGGCAATGATCACTTAATTCAATTAACAAGTATTAACAGTTATGAATCCTAATGCTGCAGCGTATCTTCTACTTTGAACCGTCAATGAAGCACTACTGGTAATACTAGTGAACACCAGGATCCTACATCAGACAACAGTAACTAGATAAAGTTATCAGCTAATACCAGGTCAGTGTAATCTTTTCACATTAAGAACATTGCTTAGATGACAGCTTTCTCACTTTTGAAATCTGAGCCAGCAATTATACTTCTTGGTCTGTTATAACATTTTACTCTTATATAAGAAAGTTTTAGCCAAAGATTCGAAAGCTGAGAAGTACTAAGATAAGAAGACATAGACATTACAGTAAGTTTGCAGATTCTTACTCGTCGGATCTAATTCATGAAAGTTCTGGAGGCTATTAGGCACAAGGTTAATTTTCACTTTTTTTTCATTTAGTACGTTGCGTAGCTGCTGGGGCTCAATCTGCATCAATTCCTTTGCACTCATTTTGATCTGAGAATTCTGAGCTAACAACTTTCCGCATTGTAAACCTCAACATTAGGAAAGCATTCTGAGGATGGTGGAATCACCAGTTCATATCTCCTTCTTATAAGAATGAAGCTTTAGGCAATAATCAGTTGCTGCATCAATCGTGTCCTGAATAAAGTACAGTGTAAAAATGATTGCTCAGAAGTCCAAAGTGGAGAACTTCATTGTCAGAGAATTAAATGTGCATCATAAAGTAACAAATATTCAAAAGTACCTGACTGAGAGTCCAGCTTCCACCACGCATGAGCATCTTCCTTCGAGATGGAAGCATCAACACCCTCGTTATCATCTTCCCCAGAAAAGATTCCATCAGAATCATCACTCTCAACTTCAGAATAATACAACTTTTTCTCTACTTCAGGATCATATGTCCACTCCAATCTTTTCAAAACATCTCGGTCCTTCCACCGTCCAACAACAGAGACAGCTTCTTTCTTGGCCTTTCCCATCATGATCTCTTGCCACGAGAAAGCAGCATCCGCTGTCCTTTTAAGAGCACCATCATTACTATCACCAACAACCACCGTCTTCAAACACCTCAACCGTGCCTCCTTTAACACTTCCACAAAATCAGAATCATCAGACACAAGAACCACATAATCCACCATCCTCTTATCCATAACATCAACCAAATGATTCCTCAACGCGATATCAGCAGCCTGTGGCTTATCCGAGACAGTCCTAACCCAAAAACCTGCCCGTTTCAAATCATCCGCCAAACCATACCCAACTTTCGGGGTCAAAACATCCCTAACAGCACCCTTATACTTGTCCATCTTCATTGCATACTTAGCCACCAACTTCACCCTCATTTTCCCTCTAGCAGACTCAATCTGATTCAACCTTTTCGTCTGCTCACGTTCGTGAATTTGCTTAAAATGATTCACAAGCTTCTCATTAGTATAAAATCTCCTCCCACACACTCTACATATATAAGGATCCTCAACCTTAACAACCCCACTTTTCTCCAAAATATTCATTGTTTTCCGCTCTTTCCTTTGCTGCCTAACTAAAGGAGGAACATAACTAAAGGCGTGTCGATTAGCATAAGCTACTGTAAATCTCACAACCCCAAACTGCCCAGCAGCCTTTTTGAGCTTAGTGGCAGCATCAAATGGTGGAAATGACTTAGGTGGTTTGTTATCTAAATCCCAGAAAATTCCAACACTAGCTCTAATTGGTGAGTCTAAAGAACCAAAACCCAGATGGGATTTGGACTCAAAGTGACAAAATCTTTTATAGAAACGAATAACATGTATAAAGGAGCTTACTTTGACACAGTTCATCATTCTTTTAGGAAAAAAATCAACATTGAGAGTTTCTTGATGCTATAGAGGCAAAAAGATTACAAACACAGTATAGTATATTCAAATAATTTCACAAAATATCATCGGAAAAAGAAGGAGTTTAGGTTTCCGGTACCTAAAATGCTTGATTTCGCCGGAGACGATGGCTCTGCTCCCGAGAAATTTGGGGACTCCACCATCCGTGTAGTATCTATTTGCCCTAATTTGAAAATGCTAATTTACTAATTTACCCTTTAAAATTTTGAAATTCAATAAAATTATTTATATTTTAAAACAATTTAAGTGTAAACATTAATTTAATAAATTGACAAATAACTTTGAGATAATTATTTAATAATACAGACACTAATACTCAAATTTATCCCTTTTTTTTTTATGAAGCACTAATAATCAATTTTTTTTATATTGACCATTTTCGATCTTCTTTCAAAGATTTGATTATTTTTTAATTTGGTTACATCTATATTTAATACATGAAGTATTTACTCGTCTTCTTTATATTCAATAGAAATAATAATTCCATGTGAAATAAGCCAAAATTTGCCAGTAGTCTCTCTCCCATTATTCTCGCTCGCCACTCTCCCATTCTCGCTCCAATCTCTCGCTCGCGTCCTCACTTTTTATACAAACATAAGTGTATAAAAATTGTTTTTATTTGTATAAAGCAAAGGAAATTGTATAAATACATATATTTTTGTTCCCCTCTCTCCCCTCTTCCAGATCTCGATCGCCACCCTCGCCTTTCTCACTTATACAAACAGAAGCGAAATGTATAAATTGTGTTTCTGTTTGTATAAAGCGTGAGAAAATTGTATATACACATGCAAGTACATATATTTTCGTCCTATACACTTATAATTATACAATAAAAATACTCCTCTGCCCAGTTTCTTTTGCCTTTCTCTCTTTCTCGTTTTATACAAATTTCAAATTGTATCTAATTTCTCTCTTTCTCGTTTTATACAATTCGCTTCAATTGTATATTCCCTGCCAAGTCTCGTTTATCTTTCTCTCTTTCTCATTTTATACAAATTCAAATTGTATATAATCGTTCTATACACTTATAATCATACAATTCGTTTTTATACAATTCTCTGCCCAAGTGTCTTTCTCTTTCTCGTTTTATACAATTCGCTTCAACTGTATATGTATAGCGAATTATACAGTTTCTATGTTTGTTATGGAGCGCAATTATGCAAACTTTGCTATAGCATACAAATATGAATTTTTATTTGCTATATGTGAAGGTTGCCCTATATGATATGATGAACCTCTTGATGTTAAATAATGACCGGAGTTTGAGTGTGGACAAGAGTACATCAAGTCCATTTTTCACATAAAGAAATAAGGATGATTATGTGTCTAAACTCAAATATACGAGACTATTTTAAGACTTTTCTTATAATCAGTTACAATCACAATACACATTTTCCTACATTATTACATATTGTTCTATCGAAGCGGACTATTAAGAAGTTCAACTCAAATTATTTTTTGGTGACTTATGGGAAAGATCAACCTTTATAATACATATCCAATCGTAACGATATGACCGCACTGATTTATTTTCGATTGGACCAAAAAAGTTAATTCATAGACAGAGAATCCTTTGGGCCGAGGGACGGAGGAAAGGGCTTATTCAATCTATTGGGCCGTATATGAAATGTAAGCCTCGTTTTACTGTTTGGGCTTTGTAACTTTACAAATATAGGAATATCAACAAATAATTGCTTGCAATAGTACTATTTAAAATATAGCCCATTTATAATACTATTATTTAAAATTTAACCAGTTTGTTTTTCTTCTTCTTTGCAATGTCATGGAAAAGTGTATATCATCTTAAAGGTGGAATATCACGTAAATCGGTTGAATTAGAAGGATCAAAATGATCCGAGTTAATAAATGACTCGTTCAAAAATTATTTAAACTAAAACATGTTGAAAAACATATTATATAACCCGTAATTATCAGAACGGTATAGATTAAAGTATTCGAACGTTTTATTTTAGAATCGTTCATTGAAAATTTCCATCATGCCAAGCAAGCTTATTATCAAATTGATGTTTTTAAAAGGTGAGAAACGACACCACTAATGTCAAAACGCACAATTGATTATCACATAAAATATTATGACCTAATTATGTGTATCGTCAAAGAATAAAAAGAGTTGAAAAAATAAAACTAAAACCAAATAATAAGTCCAAAGTAAACAGCAACCAAAGGTGAAGTTGGTGATACATATTCGTTGACTACAAAAGGTTTTGGTTCAAGTTGATTTTTAGTACTCTCTCCCTTTCGATTACGGATTTATTCGTCTGATTTCGACTTGATATGAAAATTAATAAAGTAAAAAAAAAATATAATCTTAAATCAAAGATATGTAGAATATACAAAAAATAATCTTTAATTATAATCTTAAATACGTCAAATGAAAAATATTATGAAAAGAAAAAATATACTCCATTTTAAACAATTAAAAGTAAAGATAAAATAAACAAATCGAGATACATGTCTCAATTTGAATCAAACTGTGTGAATATACCTTTTTAGGTTAACAACTTGAATAAGAAAATCAAAAGGTTATTATGTGTATCATGTTCTTGACTTCTTTAGTGTTTGACTTCAAATACTCCAAACCATTTTCATATCTCTATTTGACCTCTACTAATATGTTTTATGCGTTTGAAGGATAATAATTTCAAGATAAAATTTAATACTAATTTCATTTCATATTTGATATATAAGGTATCAGTTTATCTCAAAATTGTTTCATCTCATTATTTATATTAAAATGAAATGATGAGATTATTAATTCATGTTAAAAGCAGAATAAAATAATTTCATAATTTATTTATTTTTATCATATTCAGCGTACTATACGACCCCTTGATTCTTTTTTAAATTCCTTCAGTTAAAACATTTGAAAATTTAGGAATCGTTTGATTTGAAGACAAGATATGTAAATAATATAATATTTATTATAAGCAAGGGAAAAATTAGTTAGGTAAGAATTATATTATATATTTATGATGGAGATTATTTCTTATGAAATATTTAGTTTGACTTTGAAATTTTTTAATATGTTTGGAACAAGCTCATGAACTATATTTTATTGTTAGATCCTAATACAACACTTATAGACAATAGTATAAATAATTATTCAACTATAAGTACTATATATAATAATTTCATATAGCTTCCTTCTTTCCATTTTGGTTGATAAAATTCATTTTATTAGTCGTTTAAAAAATAGCATATTTATATTTATTTATTTTTATTATTTAAAGCTATTGTAGTCATCCCAAAAATTGATATGTAAAATTATAAATTATAGAAAATCATATATTAATATAAATATTACGATATATTAAAATTATAAATTTCACAGTCATACCGATATTATGCTATATTATGGGTGTGTATGAGTAAAACCTTTTTCAGAAAATATTTACAATTTTTTCAATCTTTGATTGGTCATTTTTTTTAAAAAAAAATATTTTCTAAAAAAAGTTTCATATAAATGAGGAAAAAATGACATTTTCAATTGAATAAAAGACATTGTAAAATAAATTTCATAAACCACGTTTCACATCAATTATCTCCAACATCTCACCACACCATAAATTTACATGCCCTCCCTACCCTAATATAATAGTGTTTGAATATATATATTCTTTTTAGACGATATTGTTTTACTTACTTATCAAATATCTAAAAATAAATAAGAACTCTAATTATTTATTGGAGACCATTTTTAAAATACCAAACACACCCTATAGTTTAAGATTACAGTTTATTTATTTTTTGGAAAAAAATAATATTATTTCTTGAATAACGTATCTTGTACAATATTTATATTTTTATTGTACAATAAGAATTGGTCGACTCTTTTTGCTTATTACTACTATATTTAAATTTTTATTGACACGGGAAATATGATGGTACGTAATTTTATTTTTTTAAAAGGTTGAAGGAGTCAAAGACTTTTGATCAATAAATAAATAAATATATAATAGTAGGAATAAATAATAATAGTACTATATAATTACGAGACTGAACCATTTAATTATAAAATGTGCATATATAAATAGTGTATATGTACTTTATACTAAAATAAAATACATATACATTGTATATAAAATATATACCATTTTCAACTCTATTGATAAACTAATTGGCCGAAGGATATATATCCAAAACTTTGTGTGAGAAATTAAATTCTTGGTTTCAAAGCATGTTATTGCCTTGTAAGAAATCATATCAGGGATGTGTTGATGTGGGACGTATTCTTTTATCCTTAATCAGAGTCTGAAGTTTGAGTCGCCTTTATTATGGAGCCTTTGAACCCTTACATCCCCCCTCGAAATATGATTTTTTTCTGCGTGAGCTGAAATTGAATCAGACTCAAATGTTAATATACACATGATTTTAGAAAAAGAAAAAAAGAATTCTTGTTATATACCATGGTCATATATTTGAAACTTTGCCTCATGTGATATTTGTATGTGTATTTCCATTAATGTATATACTTTCTTCCCTCGTGGAGCATGGAACACTAATAGTTTTGATTTTCAATCGTGAATATTGAAGCTTGACTAATTTCCTTCATCATATTGATCATTTTAGTTCATGCTTGTAATTATTATAAAATTACTTTTTTCATGAAAATAGTTAAAAATTATGTTTATAAATATTTTGATTTAATCTGTGATATTTTGTGAAAAGAAAAAAATCATATCAAATAACATAATCAAGTATTAGATATTTAAAACAAACGTCAACTACACATATAATTTTTAAAATTTATGATCAAACGTCAACGTACCTTAATAAACAAACACATCATGTTTGAAAAAAATAGAAACGTCTTGTTACGTGTTTCCATTTTATTTGTCAAACTCTCAAAACGCGGCTAGTTTAATTTAGTCAAATTCCACACTTTTTCCCTACAATATACTTTATATTATAATTTATTACCCCATGCACGTATATATAAATAACTCTTCTTCTCTCAACAAAACTCAAATATATTATTCTTTTTAAAAAAAAAAAAAAAAACTCATCAAGAAAGAGAGAAAAAATGGCATCACACATCAAGAAATGCATGATTTTATTTCTATTAATACTACTCATTTCGTCAGATTTTCATCGAGAGGTATCAGGATTACGAATATTACAAGGAGAGAAATGGTTGAAACAAACGACGGATTTAATCATTCAATCACTCCCTCGAGGTCCATCTCCGTCTTCAGGCGCGAGCCCGTGCACTAACATTCCCGGTGGGAAAAGGCACGGGCGGTGCGCGCTAGCGAATATTAAGGAAGAAAAAATAATTGCTAGTCAAGTTGATAATATTCATAGAGCTTCTTCTTCAGCTTATCCAAATAATAATATGGTTCAATTTGGAATTGTAAGTTCGAAAATTAATGATACACAAAAGCAAGGATAAAAAAATAATATTTTTTTTATCAATTTTATTTTTAGGATATAGTATATACTTTTAATATTGTAAATTCCCTAGCAACTTCTAAGGGATTTTTTTCAAATTTTTTTTTGGTCAAAGAAATGTTTGTTATATGAGTATATGATGGTGGAGGACAGCTAGATAACTTTAAATTTTGATTGTTAATTAATGTATTATCAAAAACTTGTATTAATATTTTTTTTATAAATATATATATATGTAAATTCTTTCATCTTTAATATTCCCCTTTCTTTGTATTATAGTGGTTGTTGTTATTAATTTGTGTTGTTATTATTGTTTTATTATAGTTGTTGTTGTGAATAATTAATGGTAAAAATTTCCAATAAAAATATTTTACTTCAAATAACTAGGTCAAAAGTGTAATCGTTGATGTCTTATAAGTTATATATATATTGAATTTTTCTTATCATGAATTAGTTAAAAATTATTATAAAATATAATTTTTCTATCTTACCTTTATCGAATTAACTCACGAAAAAAAATATATGATAATAAATATATAGCTTCTCATTGATACGGGAATAAGAAAGAAATATTTTCTTTTCTCATTGACTCAATCAGAATAATATGAGAATGTATAGATATGAACTTTTTTAATAGTAAAATAGTGACGTTGACATAGTTTTCAATAATATAATATTGCATCTATTGCAATTATTTGCTTGTCTAATTTTGAATTAGCGTGATTTTTTTTTATTTTTTTAAAAAGAATAATATTACACAATTCTGTTTAGTGTAAGATGCAAGACGAATTAGTCATGATATTTAATTTTTAATTGTGATATTAAACATGTATACGGAAATTTAGAAGTGAAAATATTTCAAATACGAAAAAAAAAGAAAACATATTCTTTTTCAAGACTCCAATAATAATACATCTCAATTCCTCTATTTCAAAAAGAGCATTTTTTTTTTGTAATATTTTAATTTCAGTTTTTTACGTATGCTTAAAATTACAAGATTAAAAGACGTTTTGATACATGTGATATACTTTGATTTAGGATTATAAATTGACTAATTTTTTTAATTCCGCGTTAAATCAAATTATATCATTCTTTTCTAACGAAAAAAAAGTATTTTTTATTTGAAACTAAATCCCATCGTCAAACCATTTTTTGGGAGTTTGAATAACTTTGATATGAAAACGCCTTTATGCAGCTATGCTTTATGTCCCTTTAATATGGATACTATATGGTAAACTTGAAAATAATTTAATTATGTATGAATTTTACATATAGTATCCATATATAATATGGATAGTATATAAAAACAATACATAATACTCTAATATACATATAGTGAATTTTAGTGAATTTTAAAATCATTCTTTTCTAACGAAAAAAAGTATTTTTTATTTGAAACTAAATCCCATCGTCAAACCATTTTTTGGGAGTTTGAATAACTTTGATATGAAAACGCCTTTATGCAGCTATGCTTTATGTCCCTTTAATATGGATACTATATGGTAAACTTGAAAATAATTTAATTATGTATGAATTTTACATATAGTATCCATATATAATATGGATAGTATATAAAAACAATACATAATACTCTAATATACATATAGTGAATTTTAAAATTTTCGGAATTAATTCTAAATTATAGTAGTTTACTTACGATATTTTATACATTTAATTGCACAGTTTGACCTTCAAATATGTTGATCTTTGGTATTTATTTTTATAAAATTAAATTGACGATGCAAAAATATAAACGTATGACCTGAAAAAGATACTAATTTAAAGATCAAACATAAAATGGACAAAAGTGTAAATGATCCAATTTTATATAAAGGGGCTATGTCTTAAATTAGGCCTACAATGGGCTATCCGTGCAAGTTTGCCTCCTATGAAAGAACATCGAAGCCCACTAGATCATCCAGCCCAATTTATCATAATATTTCGATTTAAATGGTAACATTTAATCGCTAATTATAACATGATATATTTATTAGTTTGAACTCTATGAATCGTCTTTTAAACTCTAACCCATTGTGTTGAAGCTCTCTCTGTTTCAATTTACGTGACACTTTTTGTTTTTTGAGAATCAAACAGTTTAAGCTTGATCAGGAATTTGCGCATGAATTCTTCAATTTTTCTGAATACAAAATTAATATATTTGTAAACTACGTAAAAAATACTATAAGTCACAAAAATTGATAATTCAAAGTGTTTAAAAGATTTATGAAAAACTTACTCTCAAAGATAGACTTGTTTAAATTTCGAAATTTAAAAAAAAAACATAAAATGGGATGGAGGGGAGTACATTATTTTTTTATTTTTTCTAGAAGTTTTTCCATTTTTGTTTTTTACATTAATTTATTTGGTATTCGAACTAAATTATCTAGGTATTATAGCACAGAAATAATAGTTGTTTGATTAATATATCCCATTTGGGAGATGAGTTCAATTCATGTTTTGACAGTACATATATACTACTAATATATATCGATCTCAAATTGACCAATTATGATATCTTTTTCCTTGCAATAATGTTGGTGGAATCTTTTTTACTCTTTGTACGACTATACATCATTTCACGAAGTATTTAGAATATATATATAGTGCGATCGATAATATACATTTATCAACTTTTTAAGTTTGGGGATGTGAAGTTCTAAACAATATACACCCTCTGGCCTCTGACCTAATATGTGCGATACTCGGTGTTTTTAATTGAGAACGTAAAAAGTTTTAAATAATTCTAAAATTTATGGTTTGAAACAAATGAAAGACATTTTTACATATAAATACATGCTATGCGTTGATATGCCAAATCCATCGCCACTTTATATACAAACATAAAGAGTAAAATTTTTCGAGGATAGAGAATCGAAACACATTTGATGTCATGTATATAAGGTGCTTTCGACACTAAGATAGGTCTCGAGTATGAGCCCTGTGAATACATGCAAAACTTCTTGCTGATCAACAAGGATTGTGGTGGAGTGGTAAGTATTCATTCATCCTTAATCAATAGATCTCGGGTTTGAGTCCCTTTTGGTACAAAGTCGCCTTTGTTAGGAAGTGATCTAACCCCACTGTGGGACTTTCCGATACGAATTTGAATTAATCAGACTCCAATATAAATACCGAACATCGAGATGGAAAACCAAAAAAAACTTCTTGGTTGGATCTATACATTCATATACATCCAAATTATTGTAATGATGGAATATTATAGCTCAAGGGTTTATATGCTGGAGATTTTAGGGTAGTAGAGAGAGAAATTAAACTATAGGTTATAAATTCAAAAATGAAAGTGATACATGCATGTATATGTGGATAAGAATAGAGGGTACAAAAGGAGCAAATATATATATATATAGAGATATATTCTTATGACATTGATAGTACCAATAGCTATAGTCTATTTTCTCTCTATATATATATGTATGGTACATAGTGAGGGGGGCCTAATTTAATTTGTACAAGTAATTAATTTGCCAGTTTATTTTTTTTTATAACAACCATAGGTTAAATTTTGTTTAGTATTGAGAGTACGAATGATTCTCATGTTTCCTTAACCCAATGCATTTATCTTTTTTTTTTAGATATTGTTACAAACATTATCATTATATTATGTTTTATGTTCACTGTATATAAGGATATAAACTGTGATACGAAACGGGGGATAGACTTAAGAGGATAGAAGGGACCGAGATAAAAGTGGAACGGAATAGAGAGGAGGAAATACGAGTTTTGTCTTATGGATCTCACTAAGCTTACGAGACGAGACGAGACGAGACTTTTTGGTGCACATTGTACAAGTACTAGCTCTATATCAAAAAGTAATTATCGACATAATTTGACTATGTACTATAAAGGAAGACTTTAATATAAAAAAAAAAGTATGGAGTAACTTTTAATTTTATATTCGTAATGTTAAGTTGCTTGTTAAACATAATTAAAAACATTAACAAAAATCAATAAACAATAAAATTTCTTGAATATGTGAAAGTGATGACGTCATGATGGGTTTAAATAACAAATGGACCGGATCTACCCGAGCCCAAAGCCCAAGGCCTGTACGTCCTTTTACTTTGTTAAACGTGCATGAAATAATAAGACAATTTTTTTAATTATTTCTTATCATCATCCATCACGTGACCTATATTTTTTTTTTTTAACGAATATCGAACATCGAAAGATATTGTGTGGTGAATAAAGTAATTTTTCATTTAATTAGAGATGTTGTTTTGAGTCATGAATGAATGTAAAAGAAACTTTTATAGGGAGTATTTTTCTTCCGAAAGGGATCCTATGGAATGTGAATTCAATAATAATCGAGTTTCAGTATTGATATATACAGAATATCGAGTGAGAAATTAATAAAATCTTATGTAGACTGGGCAATTTAATTACTTGTGTTGGAGTTCGATTAAATTTGAGTTCGCATAAGAAAATTTCATATTAGGGATAAAACACTTTGTAACAAAGGCGACTTTATATCAAAGAGGCTCGAACACTACTCTGTAGCTAATGATGAAAGAATACTCACTACTCCACCATAATTATTGTTTGTAATCGAGCAACTCGATTGATAATGACTCAAAGAAGAAGAAACACATCAATCACATACTAAATAAATTTATAATGGAGTTAGAATAAAATAGAGTATAAGCAAAATATATTTTACGTGAAAGTATTTTTAAAAGATTGTAAATTCTTTAGCGAGGATAGAGGTGTGAAATAGATAGGACGTATGCAAATAATACGAAGTAAGACATTCTTAATGAAATAATATAATATAAAGTTAAAATAATAAAATTAACTTAAAATTTTTAAAAAGTTATATAATAATATTAAAATGGTATTGTGTTAAATTTTGATAATTGATGTAATGATGTTAAATTAATGTTAAAGTTATTGCAATACTTGAAATAAAATGCAAATTTGAGTTCTTTTTTATAGGTAGACGATGATAAATTTGGCATAATATAAAAAATTTAATCGTTCAACAGATTTTAAAATATTTAATAATATAAGAAAAATAATTATAGGAGAACAAAAACATAAATACAATAACAATAATATTAATTCATATAAATAAAAATAATAAAATAATAATCACATAAAAATATAATTATTTTATTTTCTCAATTATTACGACGATTTGATTCAAAATAACATCATACTATACCCCTACTAACCTACCTACTTATAAAGCTTAGTTTAGCTGACAATTCAATTTGAACCCTCCAAAAAAGTCCAACCCTAAAATCTATTTATTATTTTAAGTGTTTTTTTAAATTAAAATATTTTTTAAATATTTAAGTAATATTAAAAATTATTTTTAAGTTAAAATATAAAAAGCAAAGTTATAAATTATAAGCCAATTTAAATAGGCATGAAATATCGTATATGTCTTCATTCAATTTATGTGTTTCGTTCGATCAGATATAAAGTTAAAGAAAATATAAATTATTGTTTGAGTGATGATATATGAATCTTAAACATTTTAGCAATTTTAGATTTCTGAGAAATTTTAAATTAAATCGACAACAATCGATTGCTTTAAAAATATTTAAAAAGTCCGATCAAACAAATTTATTTTACGAAGAATTAATTTATATAGTCTTTCAATTTCACATGCAAGTATATTCATGTGTTTTAATTTCTGTTTTATTCTTCTTTAAGTTTTTTTTTTTTATTATAACTCTTTCATTATTAGTTTATCACTATAACTATAAATCAAATGATATTTTGATACGTATTACATGTCTTTAAGTATAATTCATAAAATTTAATTTGTTTATATTTTTAAATATCGTATCAAACTAAAATTCGACAAATATGACAATGTTAGATTATTAAAATCAAGGATGCCAATAAGTTTGGAATTTCAAAAACTGTGAATCGTACATGTCCTGCATGAATTTCTGTTACTACCTCAATTGTTTATTCATCTTTTATTCTATATGTCTATGATACATTATTATATCTTCTTAAACTGCAGAATCCCATTAAAATATAAAAAAAAATTGAAACTTATAGTAAGGATAGTTTTGTGGATGTTTAAAAATAATATTTAAAAATAGTATCGGATATGATATGCTGATAATATTAATAATAGTATAGTATTATTATTAGATATGATGATATTACTTGTCTTCAAATTAAACAATCACGAGGTTGTTAGTGTGATGAATAACAAGAATTAATTTCGAGAGAATTTTTAGTGCTCTTTAAGCCGTTGTTTAGTTGTAAGGGTTGATGCCTGCGGTAACTTATCCCAAAATTAACAACTAGTCTTCGAATAAATTGTCTCCCCCTCAGGGTGGAATAGTTATTTCATGACAATTTATCTTATCCTCGGAACCCTTAAACACTCTTTTATACACTTTCTTTTACATTTATGTATATATTAGCATATTTTTTAACAATTGATTAATAAAATATACCATGTGTTATCGAATTTTCACATAGATAAAAAGTATATATGTATGAAAAATAATATTGAATATGACGTATCGATAATGACGACATTAGTAAATTATTACTATTAAATATGATGATATTATTTGTCTTCAAATCAAATAATCTTTAAGAGTATCTTTAATCCTGCATCAATACTATTGCTTGGCACACCATTTAGCATAACTTGTCTTTATATATATAATGTAATTTTTTATCGATTCGTGGAACATTATGAAGTTTTTGACTCACTATTATGAAAGTATGATAGCAATTTTTTTGAATTTTTTACTGTTTTATGATACTATACTATCATCTCTGTCCAATAGGTTTGATGATAAGGTTAAAATAAGAGAAAAGGTTCAAACCCCAAAGCAGGTAAAATCCTTTACTTCCCCTATCAGGGTTTATAGTAATGGTTTTGCTTGTATTAGATTCTTTTTCTCTCTTACTTACTTGCTTACAGTGAGTACAAAGCCAGCTTTTTTTTTTCTTCTACATAGCTAGCTGTTGCTACTACTGTCTCTTGTCCCCATCAATTTTTTTTTCCACTAGTATTGTTGTGTCACTATTCAAGAAAACTAAAAAAAGGGGGTATTTTTATTTTGATTTTAACTAACATTTCTTGATTTATGCAAGGAACAAGACAATTTTGAGGGTATAAAAAGAGTGAGGGGGAGGGGAGATATGCAGCAGCAGCACCTGATGCAGATGCAGCCCATGATGGCAGCCTATTATCCAAACAATGTCACTACTGATCATATTCAACAGGTTATCTTCTTCTTCTTCTTCTTCTTCTTCTTTTTATTTTACTTGTTTTTTCTTTCTTGATTCTCTTATCTGCTTTTGTCTCTCTCTCTCTTTCTGTGGCTGGTTGGCTGGCTGAGTGCTTTTTGTATGTATGCAGTGTTGTACTAGCTGTTGTTATGCTTTTTCTTGGCTTCTAGTTGAATAAAGTTGCTTTCTTGGTTGATAAAGTGTTGTTGAAAAAAGGGTATTTTTGCTCAAGGTTTATTGTTTGTTGTGATATACATGGAACAGAAAAAGAAGAAAAAGTTGTATTTTGGTTGGTTAAAGTCCTGCTAAAGAGTGTTTGCTCATGGTTTCTTGTGGCCACATAGAACAGAAAAAGAAAGAAAAAGTTGTGTTCTTGGTTGTAAAGTCCTGGTTGGAAAAGGGTATTTTTGCTCAAGTTTTGTTGTGGTCATATAGGATATACAAAAAGAAAGAAAAAGTTGCATTCTTGGGTTGATGTAGCCTACTAAAAAAGGTGTTTTTGCTTATGTTTTTTTGTGGTTATGTGAAGGAAACATCAAAAAGAAAGAAAAAAGTTGCATTCTTGGTTGAGAAACTCCTGCTGAAAAAGGGTGTTTTTGCTCAAGTTTTTGTTGTGGTCATATACAAGAAACACCAAAAGAAAGTACAAAGTTGCATTCTTGGTTGATAAAAGTCCAGCTAAAAAAAGGTGTTTTTTCATAATATTTATTGTTGTCATATACATAAAAGAAAGATGTTGCTTTTAGGTTCTTGCCTTTTCTTCTTGAAACTTATATTGCCTTATACATGGAACACAAAAAGTTACATACAGAAAGTTAATTTTTGCTCAAGGTTTATTGTTGTGTTCATGTACAAAGAAAAAAGTTGCATTCTTGGTTGAAAAGTCCTGCTATAAAAGGGTATTTTTACAAAAAGAAAACTGTTGTTTTTAGGTTCTTGCCTGTGTTCTCTTTCTAGTAATCTCATGTTTTCCTAAAATGACTGTTAGTTGAGTTTGTTGCTTTCTGCAGAGTGAATAGAAAACTAGTAAATAATGTGTTGACAGTTTTTTGAACTTTTTAAATGTAAAAACTGTTAACTTCAGTCTAAAAGGCTGCATCTTCCCTTTGGAAATTTTTTAAGATCTTTATGTATTGCTAGTATATTTAACAATGATCCTAGTTTTCAGTTGTTAAATATAATAGTAATACATAAAGATCCTAATGATATGGACAGTATTTACTGAGTCCTAAGTGTCATATAGTTGTATTTTTGCTCAACACTGAAACAACCTCTCGTAGAACTGTACGGTAAGACTATGTACTATAGACGTTGTGTGGCACCACTCTTTACTGGACTCCGCGCATAGCAGAAGCTAGTGCGCCAGGCTGCGTTTTGTTTTTTACTTATTAATAGCTGGTTTTTTGTTATTTTCTGTTTCAGTTCCTGGATGAGAACAAATCACTTATTCTGAAGATTGTTGAGAACCAGAACTCTGGAAAAATAAGTGAATGTGCAGAGTAAGTTCAGTTGATCTTTCAGGCTAATCCATTCGGAATGCACTCTTCGATACTCTTGTTTTTAGATATTTTCACCTGATTTTGAAATATATCTTATGTTTTTTATGTATTCAACATTATGATGACATTCTTGAAACTTGAACATAGAATATATAGAATAGTGGCCTGGAAAATATTTTACACTGTGGTTCATTTATGGTTGCTATAAATAATTGGCCCAAAATTTCAACTTCAAATCAATCGTATCATATCCATACGGAGCCTTAGTGAAATTGTCTTTTAAGTAAATATTTTTCTTAAGGAGCGTATAAAAAGATAAACGTGATAAGCTAAAATGGACCGGAGGGAGTATATTATTGTGCTATTTATTAAGTAAACACTCGTGGTAACTCTTCTTGCTGTGGCAGGTCCCAAGCTAAACTTCAGAGAAATCTTATGTACCTTGCAGCTATTGCTGATTCACAGCCCCCGCCTCCTAGTATGCATTCACAGGTAGAAGAACATAACTTGTCATTTCAATTATCTACATGTTTTAGTTAAGGATTTAACTTATATACGTTGATTGGTTAACAATGTAAGAAGTTCCCACTATATGTCTTGTAGCAGGTAACATATCTTGTTTTCTTGGTAACTCATTGCACCTTTTTATAGACGATTACCAGTAGTAACGTTTAGGTGACCTATTATTTTACGATGCTATATTTTGCTCGGACACTCCAAAAATTGTTGCTACATGCGTGTTGGATACTTCAAAGATACTTAACTCTTTGAGTATCCGAAACACACCCTTTGATATATTTGAAGGGTGTGAGCAACATAGCTTCAATGTGTATTACTCCGTTGTTGCATTTATTCTGTATCCTGCTACTTTGTTGTCTCTTTTCTTACAATCCTAAGTCAGATACTTCCCTTTTGAGCGGAGGATCTTTCAGTAACAACCTCTCTACCTTACAAATGTTGGGGTAAGTTATGCGTACATCCTACCCTTCTAAGACTCCACTTGTGGAATTACACTGGATATGTTGTTGTTAACGTTTAGGTGACCTAAAGTATAGATAAGCTTATTAATACATGTTGTTTCTTGTCATTCTTGTATAGGTTTAACATGTTTGATAAGCTAATTTGTAGTTGTAAATTTGATGTTTGATGTCCTGTAGTTAGCTTCTGGTGGGATGATGCAGGGAGGGGCACATTACCTGCAACAACAACAAGCTCAACAACTAACAACGCAGTCGCTTATGGCTACAGCAAGATCCTCCTCCTCAATGCTCTATAGCCAACAACAACAACAACAGTTATCTTCATTGCAACAACAAGCAGCCTATCATAGCCAGCAACTCGGTATGAGCAGCTCTGGTGGAGGAAGTAGTGGTGGACTTCACATGCTACAAAGCGAAAACACTCATAGTGGTAGTACTGGTGGTGGTGGTTTCCCTGACTTTGGAAGAGGACTAGGCAGCGGAAACAAGCTGGAAATGGGAAGTTCTATGTCTGATCAAGGACGGGGCGGATGCTCGAGTGGTCATGGTGGTGATGGAGGTGAGAATCTTTACTTGAAATCTTCTGAAGATGGGAATTAAGTTTATGTATGTTAAGGTTGGTTTTTTTGTTGTTAGTTTAAGGATTTTGAACTTAAAAGAATAGCACTTGAGGATTTTGTTATCTAATGTGTTTTATGAAAAAACACAAGTCTCTTGTGCTTTTGAACTTTTGGGCTTAGTATCTCAAATTTTGAAACTTTTCACCTTCTAAATATCATGTAAATTTGTTAGGTCATTTTGGTTTACAATTATGACTTTTTCTTTCTTCTTTTTGTTGGGCTGTTTGGTTGCGAAAATTCGAACCAAAATTTGGAGGGCGCGATATGCACAAGTAGCAGTTTTTAGTATCACTATTTGAATTTCGTAGGTGAAATTCTAAATTTGAAACTTTAGGACGATATTGAGTGCCAACAACATATCTATTATAATTCCACAAGTGGCCTCTGAAAAGGTCAGGGTGTATGCAAACACTACCTACCCTCGTGGGGTAGACCGGATATCTTCGGTAGACCTTATGTCATTAGAAGAAATTTTAAATCCACGATAATGACTATTTTTTAGCGAGGGAGCCGAAAAATGGATTAGCTTGTCCTATTTTTAGCCTATTTATATCATAAGTTTGTTGAACTTGGCCTCCATGCGTATTTATGTCATTCAACTTTTGATGTGCACAAGTAGATATTGTAACTTGTATAAAGTTAAATAAGTAGATACATGGTCCTATGTGACATAATGCACGCCAATTTGTGTCCTATACGGTGTCATATGTGCATTATGACTAGTAGGACTTATGTCTTTACTTGTTTAACTTTGTACTTAACTTGTGCAGAGGCGGAGCTAGGTGGGGGTTCATGGGTTCGGACAAACCTAATAGCTTTTCAATAGACCCTGACAAAACTGATTGATGGTTCTAAAGAACCCAAGCTCTTAATTCTGGCTTCGTTTCTGAACTTGTGCACACCAAAAATAAACACATTTCTGAAAAGAAATCACATTAAATAACACATTTATATATTACGTCTATATTTGAAATAGTATCACAAGCAATAACTTAGTGGTCACTTCTATAAATTTTGTGGAAGTAGATAGCCCATGGCCCAATTTTTGATATTGCATTTCATTGGCAAATGAGTTAAAAGATAACACACCTAAGTATGAAAAATCAATAAATGCACATTAGTTTTGTTTGCGAACTATTAACATTTTAACCGACATTTTTTTTATCGAACTTAAATATATATTCTTGATTTTTTTAAAAAAATATTGAATACTCTCTTAAATTCGGCGTAATTTATTAATTTTATTTCGAATTTTTCAGTCTTTATAAATACAAACTAACTAAACTTAAGTAATCTCTAATTTTACAAATTAAATTAAACTTTGGTTAGTTAGAAAATTTCAAATTGAAGAACATATAATTAAGAGTGTGATGAAATAAGCTTCTATGTTCGATAATATATTAAAATGATGAAATAAGCTATTTCACATAAAGAATATAATAACTAATCTCGTAAAATATCCTAACTAATGTGATAGGTAATTGTGGATAAGTTTCTATGTTCGATAATAATATTACTCCATGTAATTGGTCATGCCATAAATATGGTAAATAATTTTGGCGATTGCTTTAATTTGTCTAAATCTTTTGTGATAAAATTATCAAATGAAGTGAGTGAAAAGCTTGAAAACGCTAAATTAAGAAAAAACTTAAAAAATAACTGGAGTAAATATTTCAAGAGAAAGTGCTAAATGATCAGAAAATTCGGTCAGAATTTTGCGAGAAAATTTTAAAAACTATAATATCTTTTTTATTTTATAATAAATTAATTTTTTTTCCATTTTTTAGTAAAAGATATTAAAGATAAAAAGATAAAAATATTTTTAAAAAGTAAAATTACATAGAAAAAAATCTCTTTCTGATCAAATTTTCTGACCGAAAAGATTTTTCCATATTTCAATTTACCTAAATCATGACAATACCTATGCTATGGAAAAGTATATATATTAGGTATTCTATGAAATCTTTATTATCTTCTCATATTATTAACATTAAAATTCTTTTTGTCCCATGAAAAAATTTATTCAAATCTTATATTTTATAAATTTGAATCTAAATAAAAGAAATCTTACACAATTAGTATTTTTAATTTTTTGTGCTTATTTATCAACGTCTTGGATTTGAAATTTATGTATTTCATTTTTTTATTAGTACATAATTTTGGAAAGAAATTTCCAAGAAAATTAAAAAAAAGTGAGAAAGAGACAAGAAAATGAACACATGTTTGAATGAATGAACACATCAAGAAAATTTTGCCTTTCTTATTTTTGGAAAGTAAATGAAGGTTCCTCTCATTTTGATTAAATTAATAATGGTTAGGTGTATTACTCTCTTCGTACGTTTATTTTTACATGTTCATTATTCATCCGACACATTTCTTAATACAATAAATTATGATGTAAATACATAAAAATATATTTTTACTTAGCGTCGTCTATATTTATGTTCTTCAACTTTGAGTGTGTATAAGTAGATCTTTAAACTTATATAAAATTAAACAAATAGACACATATTTGACATGTCATGTTGAACAATTGTGTCTCACGCGAATTATTATGTAGAATACATATCTACTTATTTAATTTTATACTCGAACTGAAGGAATTAATTAATTAAGAGAATAATTTGGTGAGATTATGGATGGATAAGTTTGTATTAAAATTAACTAAATTTTCCTCTACAGTGGTCAATCTTTATGTAGAAGACTAGTATAATATTTATTAAATTGGATATGTTGACTCCTTTAATTATTTCTCATCTCAAAATATAATGATTAATATAATCTTTTATAATTTGAATTGACAAAAGTGAATTTTTTATCTGTTAGTTTCAAATCTTTAATAAAAAATAATATAAAACTAAAACCAATTATGTTCTAGACTACTTAAATTATTCGTCTCAAATTTATATGGCAATGTTTTCACTTTTATGCACACAATTATTTTATCTTATAGTCCATAGTTTTGACTAATTGCTCAAAATATAATGACTAATATCTTATAGTATAATTATAAGAAAATAGCAGTATATGGGGAGTTGGCTATAACACTTTGGTTATGTACTTTAATTATTTTTTATACTTTCTTTAATTCAATATAAATTTTTTTTGGTTAGAACTACTTTTACAGTTCAAAATAATTAGTGAATTGATTATATTTTTTTTCTTCAAATTTATCCTTCTTTTTAATGAAGTTTTTAACGGTATTAAATTTACTGGGGGAGATGATTGAACTACTTAGAAAGAGCTTTCGGAGAATCAAAAAGGTAATATAGACAAATTACCCTTTAATCAAAAGGATATTTACATAGAGATCAAAATATAATTGGATTCTTTTTTATAATCAAATACTTTAAGAAAATTTATGAAATTCTATTTACATGGAGATCAAAATAAATCCAAGAAAGTTCAATTATTCTACCTTCGAGAAATGTGCTAGTAACAACCTTCGAAAAAAGTTTAGAGATAAGAATATGTAAAGATATTATACCTTGACCTAAATCAACCCAAACTCGTTAAGGGAGAATTGCTCAAGTGTACATAAGCAAACCACCAATCCATTCTCAAATAAATGTGTGATTGTAACCTGCTATGACCTTTCCCCTCATCTAAGCTTGACTGGAGCGTGGACCAAAACCCCAAACGGAGAAGGACCTTGTTGTGATAGCATGTAAAAATATGATATCGAGTCTAACTCAGCTCTAAAAGATCATTAGGGATAATTATCCAAGTTCAAATAAGTAAACTATCTGTCCATTATCCCTTACCAATGTGGGGCTATATATAAAGAATCAACGGAGAATATAAGTATAAACCTTATTCATTGATAAAATCATGTTTTTACATGTTTTATTTTTTATTGCAATTTTTTTCTATCACTGTAATTAAAATTAGCTACTATCAACGTCCAAACAAACCAAAAGACTATAATGCCCTTGAATCACATCAAGAAGGTTCAAGACAAATATAAACATTTTTTAAATATAAAAATATATACATTTTAGCTAAATTTTGTAATTGAGTTTAAGGTCAAAAATATGATTTTTCATCCATCAAAAGAAAACGATTGTTTGACTAAACCAATATGACTAGAAAAATAGAATATGCAAATGCAATATTTTTCTTTCCTTTTTAAAAAAAAATTAAACGTCAACTTGGAATATTTCCTATTCTTTTTGGTCAGCACTGGCGTTGCATTTACTATTATAATTTATATTATAAGTTGACTATTTAAGTCCTATTTTTAAAATTGAAATTGAAAACTCAAAAAGTAGCCCCTATGGAATTTTTTTTGCCCTAATAATCATTGATTACAAAAAAAATCTATATTTTAATTACACTAATTCTTTTGTTCCTCAAGTTAGTATATTTTTTGTAATAAGAAAATAAAAATATTATTGAGAGATTAACAAATATAATTAGACATACTCCATTATCATATATATTATTATTACCTATACTTTTAAAATATTACGCATCTTATCGCTAATCAAGAGTTTCCTATCATATATTGAAAAAGATACACTTAGATATATGTGTTTTTGCTACCAGATACACTAAAATATGGAAGTAAGCGAGAGAGATGGAGATGGAAGTGAGCGAATGTGAATCCACTTGGATATGAGATCTAAATTTTGAAATCTAGCTTCGATCTGAGATCTAAATCCCAAATACTAAATCGAGATCTAAAAAAATTAATTTTGTTAAGAAGAAATACTTTTCAAAAAAATCGACCTCGATCTATTCCGAGTCCGGTTATTTAGGAAAGTTCTAAGGATTTTTTAATAGTGTGACATATGACCACTTATTTTTAGAAAATATTTTACTTCATACTTTAAACACACCCTAAAAGGAGAAATATAAGAAGAAAAAATGTTTGTGATTTGTTAATACTTATTTATTTACCTAATAAGAAAACGAATAATATGAATATCTATATTATACGTTGGTCATTGAGTTATCCATATCAAATATGGGTTTATCATATATTTATTATTTTTACCATATTCAATATTAACTCGTATTTAATTCGACTCGCTCCTTTGCCATTTCTATTCCATGCATGTATGTCATATATATGCCAAATGTATGACAAGCCAAAAGCAGAATATATACACAACATAACATGATATAAATATGATATGCATAATATATATCACTTGTATATCATATGTATATCACATTCAAAAATTACCTCATTCTCCTGCCAAGCTCCCTCAAATTCGAGATCTAGACTCTCTTATTTACAAGAGAATGATATATATAAATGTGATATGTATATGCTTAAAAAATTCGATATTAAAAAAATATTTCTGAAAGTAAATATTATTGATTTAATGCAGAGTTTATTTTAAAAGCTAATAAAGACCTTGCAGAATTTCAATTTCAAAGCTAATATCATATATCACCATTAATACAACAATTTATATTCAGTATAATCTAACTTCGTGAGATTAATACATATTACATTTACCTCAAAGATAGAACGATTGTTTCTGATATATTCTTGGCTCAAGATACAAACAATTTAGAAATAGAAGTAATAGAAATAAAGAAAACAATATATAATAATTAAACAAAACAGATAGTAGCAAAACAACACTACAACATGACAATACTATAACCAAACTACACGTAACAATATATAATAACAGAAATCAAAGAGCAAGAAAACAAGAACGATTTTACAACTACTAAAATAAACAACAAGTCAATACACTCCTACCTACTTAGAGACAAAAATCATAATTAAAAAAAAAAAACATACTAAGAGAATTATTAATACTCATATTAGTATGGAAACCGAAATTCAGAAAAGGTATTTGAATCTTCTTTCCAGAAATTATCACGAATTTGATTTCCCACCGAGTGTTCGACGAAATTACTAGAACCTTCACTACCTTTATTTGCTCCAACAATTCCTTCATTATAATTCACTATTTTTCCATGTTGATGATTATAAAGATTTGATGATTTTGGTGGACTTTTACCAGTAAGTTGTTGAACAATTGCTCTAAATTCAGAAGGATTTTTGACATTTACTAAAAGAGGGCTTGATATATATTTCACCTTCATTGGCTCTTTATTTTTGTTGCTCATTTTATGTTATTTGAAGAATTGAAGTATAAAATAATGTGTCATTTTATATAAAGAGGAAGAAGAAATTTCTATGAAATGTCAATTGTCATCATATTCAAAAGTTTTGGAATACTTTTGTTTTATTATGACTATTAAGGGCTTGGGAATAAGTTAGTTTAATTATTTCGAGATAGTATTTCAGGATCGTTGTTTCATCCTATATGAATTTACGATTATTTTCCAATCAAACGTGAGATAAACTTATCTTAAAATTAATTAATCTCAAGATTAGTTATTTCTTATCGTTCTTACCATACAAACCCTAAATGTATCATGTTTTTAATGAAAGGCATATATATTGTGATTTTATAATAGGATTAAAGTATTTTGTGATGTTGGATAATCAATGAAGATACATTTAACAGGTCTAGAATCCAATTGCTCATGAGAGGTCCCAGTTACATAAATATAACACACACTAGATCCTTAATCAGAGATCTCGAATTTGGGCCTTGAAAATATCAAAACATTTTATATGGAATTGGACCTTGCTATGGTTGAATTCAATTTTAATCGAGTTCAGTAACGAAGTTAGGATTTATACAATATAGTGTTTCAAATATTATATATATATTTTGAAGAAGTTATTTTGACGTTTTAATGAATAATATTTGAGTGATTATCTTTCGATAAATGAGCTTATCGGACTCTAATGTGAATACAGAATACCGGGCCACTAATTTTCCATATGACATAAACAATGAATTTCTAGAATATGGCCGAACTTTTTTTTTTTTTTTTTTTTGCATACGTATAAGTGGAGAAAATTATTCAGCCTTAGAAGTTTCTATTAGTACTATTTATTTATTTTTCATTTAAAAGTGTCTAGTTTTCACTTATTACAAAAATAAAATATATATATATATATATATATATATATATAAGAAAATGAAAATCACCCCAACTAATCAAGGTAAAAACTTGCATGTTTTATTTGAATACACCAATTAAATAATTTTAAATTTCAACATATTTGACCACTCAACTAAAAAAAGTTACAGCTGAAATCTATATATACAAAAATAATTACTAATTATGTATATTATATACATATATTATTATGTTTGTCGATTATTATTTTGATGAACAATTATATAACACAAAATTCTCAATATTTAACATTAGACTTGAAAATCAAGCTGATATATGTTGCTTAGAATGTGTTCGATACAAAAGAAAATGTTTTTCATGAAATATTTTTTAAAAAAAAAATAAGTGAATTTTTGCTTATTTTTTTGTGTTCGATATTAGAAAATGAATTAAAAGGAAGAAAATATGCATGAGAGTCAAAGATATTGACATTGTTATTTTCTATTACCATCGATCATGGATAATGAATTAAATGGAATAAAACATTTTTTTAAGGTCAAACGTGTGTCTATATCAAAGATGATTTAAATAGATGTCTTGAGAGTCCAACATATTGACATGCATGATTTCTCGTGTAGTAGAAAAAAATAAATATGAATTTTGGCCTATGGTGTGTTTATTTCGAAGAGAAAAAATTCTAAAAAAAAATGTTATGTTAAAAACTATTTTCTTAAAAATAAATGAAAGTTTTTTTTTATTATGTGCGATAAATTAGAATATTCATCATTGACTAATGAGTCATTTCTTAGAGAAACTTTAATTATAATACAATACAATATAGTGATTTAGTATCAGTTACGCGTAATTATCTTAAATACCAATACAATATAATACTGATTTAGTAGTAGTTAAACGAAATTATCAATTTTAATGAATGGGGGTAAGAGCTGTAACTTGTTAATTTTTTGAGAGAGAATGGTATTTCTTGAATTACGTTGAATTGAAACAAGTAATATTGAGTAAATTTTAAGTTTAGCAAACATAAAAATCATATTTGTATGATATAACTATAGTTTGTATAATTGCGTTTCAAACAAACTTTGCTATGGAGTATCACATTTGTATAAATTATTGACAGTCTCTCATTTGTATAAATCGATGACAACCTCTCTTTTGTAGAAATAGTTGGCAATCTCTCAATTCAATTTTATGTGTTTGTATATTTGCATAAAATTTGAATTTGTATACCATTGAATCTAAATAAAACGTTTATATATCAAATTTATCTCTCTCACTCGCTTTGTATAATTTGTGTTTGTATAAAAGAGAGACAAAAGAGACTAAGAGGGAAGATTCATATTTGTATAATTATAAGTGTATAGGACGAAGATATATGTATTTGTATTTATATATACGATTTTCTCTCATTTTATATAAACAAAAACACAATTATACATATGTGTTGTATAAAGTTAGAGACGAGGGAGAGTGACGAGCGAGATTGGGAGAGTGGAGAGCGAGATTCGCTAGGGAGAGAGACGAATGACAATAATTCGTAAATGTAGTTTGATAATTATTTCGTAGTACATGTTATAAGGAGGAGAGAGGCGAGCCAGACTGGGAGAGAGAGGAGAGAGGCGAGAGAGAGGGAAAAGAGTGGAAAAAGTGAAAAAGTGAATTGTATATGTATATCGGTTAGATAATTGTATATTATACATATGTATTTGTATATATGGCAAGCAAGATTTGGAAAGGGAGCAGAGAGGTGAGCGAAAGAGGGCATAGAGTGGGAGAGAGGTGAATTGTATATGTATATCAGCTAGATAATTGTATATTATACATATGCATTTGTATATATGACAAACGAGATTGAGAGAGGGAGGAGATAGGTGAGCGAGAGAGGGTAGAGATTGGGAGAGAGGTGAATTGTATATGTATATCAGTTAGATAATTGTATATTATACATATGTATTTGTATATTCTGGCGAATTATACATATACAAACGTGACTAATTATACAAACTCGAAGTCAGCCAACGTAATTAATGTATAATGTCAATAGCGAGTGATAGTTATAACAAACTATAGCTATGATAAAGTAATTAAGTAATATAAATTTATTTAACCACATATTTTTCGCTAATTATTTTGAGTTTTATGGCGGATTTAAGAAAATAAAAATAGAGTGAAGAGAATGGCAATGGGGGGAAAAGTACGTGGGAATTTAAAGTGCATGGAGAGGGAGAGAATAACGGTGGCGAAGGGCAGAGAAATGGCGAGGATCCGAAATTGCAGGTTTCATTTATCAACAATGTCCATCTCTCTCTCTCTTCCATCAATTCACAGCAAGGAAAAACAGAATACTCAAATCAAAATCTACTGTTGGAGGATACACACACTTTGCTTCAAACAATTTTTTCAGATCAAACTCCGACTGCCGGATTGTTAACGGACGGAGTTCTCATTTAGGATCAACCAGCTCCAATGATTTGAAATTTTTTGTTGTTAGAGCAGCTTCACAATGGTACGTACACCTGCACGCTTAAATTGCTACTCTCCTCGATTTGATTCCTATGCCGTTCTTCAACGATTCTAATTTGTTAAATTATTCAAAATTTGAAGTTGTTTTTGAACGATTAATTGTAATTTTGTTTGATTGTATGAGCACATTTTTTTCTCTGGTTTAACTTTAGACGAGAAGTTTGAGGAAATTTTGCGTTTCAGAATGTATATGTTAATTAGGCTTTAAGAATCCATGATAATCTTCAAATGTTATGAGTTCAGCATAATTTGCATTGAGTTTCCATGGAGTTTGAAAAGGTGACGAAATTGATTATTGAGAAGTAGATGAGGGAATTTGGATCTTAAAGGAAAATATCATCCAATGAAAGTGTGGAAGTTTAATACCTAATTCATTCACCAAGTAGGAATTAATGTGTTTAGTATGAAGGAAAATGTTCTCTTAGAAAACTAGTAGCTTACGTACTTATTTTCTAGTGTTTGGTAAACAAAAAAAAGAATTATATAAGAGTGTCTATATGTAATCTAGCAAAACACTACACGCAGAATAGATTTGTGTCTGCCCCATTATATCTCTTTGTTTGATATACTTGTGAGTTTGACTCCTTTTAGTGTTAGAGTATTTGTTCAGTTATATTGCATGACATAAGAGATTGAGTTATCGCATGTGAGGTAAGTTTATTAATGCGATAAATTCTATTGATACCTGCTCTTTTTCTTCTTTTTTTTGTGCTTCCAGGGCACTGCAGTTAATATTATAGTAGGGTCTCATGTATGGGTTGAGGACCCGGATGTAGCTTGGATTGATGGA
Source organism: Solanum lycopersicoides (assembly GCA_022817965.1). NCBI lineage: Eukaryota > Viridiplantae > Streptophyta > Magnoliopsida > Solanales > Solanaceae > Solanum > Solanum lycopersicoides. The sequence goes on along the minus strand of CM040628.1, from coordinate 1,173,579 downwards.
GAAGTAAAGAAAATAACAAATGGGGAAGCAGAAATTGAGAGGACTGATGGAAAGAAGGTACTGTGTTCTGCATTTTAATTGTTAATTTCTTCTTTCATTTCTTGATATTATTAAGCGCAAACCTCTGAAGATACCGACTTTTGCTCCTCTCATTTCAAGACCATTTGCATGCTGCTGAATTGAAAATACTATGGAAACATTATTGTTATAATCTTATAGGTGTAACGGTTAATATTATAACCTCATCTCATGCACCTTAGCAAAGAATCCCTTAACAAGAAACGAAATAACTCACAATTCATATCTCCAAATAATTTTCTGAACTCCCGCAAGTGAACATCTCGGGTTTGACAAGAACACAGACTATCCTGTTCTATGGATTAATACATGACATCATCATATGTCGTCCTCTCATGCTTCAGGTTGTTAGGAAATTGTCAACAATTTATCCAAAAGATGTGGAAGCTCCTGCTGCGGGTGTGGATGACATGACAAAACTATCCTATTTGCATGAGCCTGGAGTATTGCAGAACCTAAAAACCAGATACGAACTCAATGAAATTTACGTAAGATACTGTAGTGATTGTTTGAATTATGTCTGATCTTAAGCTCTTTCTTATGTTACAGTACAGACAACAGGGCCCATCTCTTAATATTTGATATAATTACAGACTTATACAGGAAATATCTTAATTGCAATAAATCCATTTCAAAAATTGGCTCATTTGTATGATTCACACATGATGCAACAATACAAGGGAGCACCATTTGGAGAATTAAACCCTCATGTCTTTGCCATTGCAGATGTTGCATACAGGTCCCTCCCAGTTTAAGCACCATAATTACAATAATTTTTGTCTTATTAGCATGATAATATATTGAACCTCCTTTGATGGAAACAGGGCCATGATCCTTGAGGGGAAAAGCAATTCTATTCTGGTTAGTGGTGAAAGTGGAGCCGGTAAAACTGAGACAACCAAGATGCTTATGCGATATCTTGCCTATCTGGGTGGCCGTGCAGCAACTGAAGGGCGTACAGTGGAGCAACAAGTCCTTGGTGTATGATTACATATCATTGATAACCTATTATGTGCTCTTCATTTTTCTATCATCAATCACTTTTTCACATAATATTTATTCTCATAAATCTTTTGCATGAACCCACTCAAGTGCAGTCTAATCCTGTTCTTGAAGCATTTGGCAATGCGAAGACTGTTAGAAATAACAATTCCAGGTCAAGCTCTTTAGCACTGTGCATTTCAGCATTTTCTTTTCACATGATCCAGTTATATGTAATTTAGATTTGGTTAATTATTCTGCGATACAGATTCTATCAAAACTGCACATTAGAGATTGAACTGCTTGTTTTACTAATCCTATATTTACTTGTAATAGATAAGCTATTTTTTTGAAGTTTACTTGTGATTGTAGATAATCAATTCCAAGTACTTATGTTAACATATTAGATTGAAGATGTTTAATTTTCTCCTTAACCTAAAACTGCTGCAGCCGTTTTGGCAAATTCGTTGAGATTCAGTTTGACAAACATGGAAGGATATCAGGAGCAGCAATCAGGACCTACCTCCTCGAGAGATCCCGTGTTTGCCAAATTTCTGATCCTGAGCGCAACTACCACTGTTTTTACCTTCTTTGTGCAGCCCCCCAAGAGGTACTTTTCTGTTGCAATACTAACTTTAATAAATGTTTTGTGGGCTTGCATCAAATTGCTTTGGTGGAAGTATGTTTCTGAGAGTTCTCCTGATCACTGTAGGAGATTGAGAAGTATAAGTTGGAACATCCCAAATCATTTCGCTATCTTAACCAGTCAAAGTGCTATGAGCTAGTTGGTGTGAGTGATGCAGAAGAATACCTTGCTACTAGAAGAGCAATGGATGTTGTGGGAATTAGTAAAAAGGAGCAGGTATATAACTAGTACAGCTTTGCCAGCTTCATGTTTTTACTTGCCTTTCAATAAAGAATATGAAAACACTACGTCTTACTCTCTCTCTCTTCTCCCTTCCCTCCCTCAGGAAGCAATTTTTAGAGTTGTTGCCTCAATTCTTCATCTTGGTAATATTGACTTTGCAAAAGGAAAAGAGGCTGATTCATCATTTATTAAAGAGGAAAAAGCCAAACTCCATCTTAAAACTGCAGCAGAGCTTCTGATGTACGGAAGATTCTTAATGTCACCTTGCATATTCAGATCCTATGTGGTGTGATAATGGTTGGAGTTTCTGATTTTCCTTATGTTTTAGGTGTGACCCTGTAGCTTTGGAAGATGCATTGTGCAAAAGGGTGATGATCACCCCTGAAGAAGTGATAAAACGAAGCCTTGATCCTCGCAGTGCTGAAATAAGTAGGGATGGTCTGGCTAAAACAGTATATTCTAGATTATTTGATTGGTAAGATCACCATGCATGACTAATATACTCACTTGCAAGGCACTGAGGACTTAAACTGTTTATTTGTTTTTAATACCTTAACTTTATAAAGAATTCTTTGTTGCAATTTATGTGAAGGGGAGCACGAGAGTCAAAGTGCCTAGTTTTCGGTGTTAATTCAGGCATAGATTCTCCAAATTTGTTTGAAATAAAATTATATATTTGAAAGCTACATGAAAATTGCTACATATTGCCCATCAGGGGTAATAATTCATAATATTCAAAATGATTTAAAGAAGATCAAAGTCAAAGAATAAACTGTTTTGACTCCCAAATAGTAGCACCTTCACATAAATTGGGATGAAGGGAGTATTATTCACAATTATTGTAATTCAAGGATATCGAAATACTTGTTTTCTGTGATAGTAACAAACAAAGAGTGCAATTGTGAAAGAAATATGTTGATTTGAGATAAAAGAGTCACTAAAATTAACTATGAATTGGAAAGAAAAGAGGAGAAAATATGTGCCACATTAAAGCCAATATGTGTGTACATATACATATGTATATGTACTCATCATACACACCGGTGTTCGTAAAAAAAATTCTGAATCATCATCCATGTGGATTCAGACTTGAAATAAGTCCATAAATTACTGCATGATTAATTTACTAATTTCACAAATTCATGTAACATGTTATTTGCCTCTTGGGAAAATGCAGGTTGGTGGACAAGATAAATGTTTCAATTGGACAAGATCCCCTGTCTAAATGTCTCATTGGAGTCCTTGATATCTATGGTTTTGAAAGCTTTAAGCACAACAGGTCGCTACGAGTCTTTAGCTTGCCTTTCCAATTAGTATAACATTGCTTCATTTAAAAGAAATGTTTAAGTGAGTGTCAAGGATCTGCAACTTGTTTGTGTGTCTCATTTATCATGCTTTGCAGCTTTGAGCAATTCTGCATAAACTATACAAATGAGAAGCTGCAGCAACACTTCAATCAGGTATACTTTTCGATATTGATGGCAGTGTAAGCATTGATTTATGCATGGTTTCTCAAATCTGTTGTGGCTTTACAGCATGTCTTCAAGATGGAACAAGAAGAATACAAAAGAGAGGCCATTGATTGGAGTTACATTGAGTTTGTGGATAACCAGGATGTTTTGGATCTTATTGAAAAGGTAATTGCACTTCTCTGAATTTACTATTTGAGAATTTCTAAACAGATGTTAAGTTCATCCAATGAAAACTTTTCTAAAGTGGCAAGGTTTAGATATCACGAGTCAGATTCTTGTGTTCAATTCTGGCTGTTCTTCTCAAGAAACTGTCATTTGTAGCTCTCCCCAACAATGGGTTAATGCCATCGTTTTTCAAATAAACAAATACAATGTATGCAGACCTTACCCTTTGATAGCCCTCAGCTCAAAGAAAGCAAAAACATCACATTTTTGAAGACATGAGCAGTAACAATAGCAGGATAGTAAGAAAATAGAGTCATATGAGTAAAAAAGTAGTAATAGAAACTAAGAGTGAAAGATACGAAATAGTAAAATAATACTAATATTACTAGTTGTAGAGACAAGACGCGAAAATATTTACTACTAGCCTTCTACCTGAATCCTGACCACCACACCCTCCTATAAAGGTCATGTCCTCGGTAAGCTGAAGGCTTGCCATGTCCTGCCTGATCAACTCTCCTTTATACTTTTTTGGCCTACCTTTACCTCATCAGGCCCTTCAGTGTCAACCTCTCACACCTCCTCACTGGGGCGTCTGTGCATCCTCTTGAAATGCCCAAACCATCTCAACCTAGACTTCCACATCTTATCTGCCATGAGGACACTTCCATCTTGGCCCAAATATCTTCATTTCTCATGATGTATAAAAATGATGTTCAAGACCATCAAACCACATAGTGAGCTGTGCTTCAGACAGCAATAAGCCAATAACCCATAGAGTTCAAAATCATGTAATATCACAAACATCTTGCGAAATATGTTGCATTAATTTGTATTTTTTTCTTTTCTTAAAAATTATAAGTATTGTTATGACTACAAATTAAAAAGTAATGTTCTGGTTGTAGATGATTATTGGGTTGTTAATGTCGAAAAGAAATAGCTTTTTGCTCACCAGACCCCAGGTAATTCGGAAATTTTGAATTTAGCTAATAAATGCATGCAGTATACATTAGGAAAAGGTTGAGTTGTTACGGTAATTGAATAGCGTAATTCTCTATGCTGCCCTTCTTCCATAGAGAAAGAAAGCTATGATGCAACTGTTTCTCTATAATCTTTCTGAGGGTAAAAGATCTGCGAAAAAGAAATAATTAGTAAAGTATATGAGTCTATCTAGAGTGACTGGAAAAGCACCTTCACTTGAAAAATTAAAGAGCAATCTCAACATTTGACCGGCATCTTACTGAAACTATGCAGCATGAGAGTTCCACAACAGACTTCTAAAAAGAAATACTAAGGCTGCTCATAGTGATAGTGTTACATCCAGTTCTGTAAATGTTGTATTTCTCTTTGCAGAAACCAGGTGGAATTGTTGCTCTGCTAGATGAAGCTTGGTACGATAAAATCCCATCTTGGTCTTTATTATGAAAAATTAATTGTACGGCACTTTATTGTTACTTAACTTCCTGTTCCCCATTCTTTTTGTATGGTAACAGTTAAGTTTAAGATTGTAAATCTATCTAAGCTAATTGATAAAGTTTGTTATCATTTTTACTTTCACTGTACAGTATGTTCCCAAAGTCAACACATGAAACATTCTCTAACAAGCTATATCAGACATTCAAAGTTCACAAGCGCTTTGTTAAGCCCAAACTGTCTCGTACAGATTTCATAATTTCACATTATGCTGGAGAGGTGAGTGTGATTCACAACAGCTATTTATGAATAGAGTAATTTGCCATGGACATTCCTGATATAGTCCATTTTCTATTAGGTGCAATATCAATCTGACCAATTTCTAGACAAAAACAAGGACTATATAGTGCCTGAACATCAAGACCTCCTATGTACTTCAAAATGCTCTTTTGTAGCAGGACTCTTCCCTTCACTAGGTGAAGAGACTTCAAAGTCTACAAAATTTTCTTCAATCGGTTCACGCTTTAAGGTATTCTTGCATTTACTATTGTTGGGTCACTGCTCATTATGGGCCCTGATTTAATTTATTCACATGATGAAACTCTGTGTTACCTTTTTCTACATGCTGATCGTTATTAGTCTTCCTTCTGAAACTGTCAGTTTTTTATGTGCTGATGATTATTACGAACTTGAAATGCAGTTACAACTGCAGCAATTGATGGAGACTCTGAATGCTACAGAACCTCACTACATCAGATGTGTAAAGCCTAATAACCTCCTAAAACCTGCTATATTTGAAAATGAAAACGTTATGCGACAATTGCGCTGTGGTGTAAGTAATCTCTATCTTAGCAAATACCGGCCTTAGGAAGAGGGGAGAACATAGATTTTTGTTACTTGTGATAGTTATTGATTATAACCAACTGGATTTTCTTTTAAGGGTGTTTTAGAGGCAATTAGAATCAGTTGTGCTGGATTCCCTACTCGCCGCCCTTTCTTTGAATTCATACACAGGTTTGGGCTCCTAGCGCCAGAGGTTTTGGAAGGGAGGTATGTACCTTCTTTTAGTTTGAACAGAATCTCTAGAGCTGGCACTTCTTTGAGATGTCTTACATAGGCTAAATTTTGGAAAAGTATTTTCTCTAGTATTCATCAGATGATTCTGAATCAAAGACATTTTTTCATGGCAGCTATGAAGAAAAAAATGCTTGCAAGAAGATTCTGGAAAAATGGGGGCTGAAAGGGTTTCAGGTAATCTTAGTTTTTCTTCCTCCTGCTTGAGGTAGCATTGTGAATTTTTTCTTCTGGGATCAGAATGCATCTACTTCATCATAGTCTTTATATTTCTGATTCACATATTTTGAGGAGAAGGGACCATTTCATTCCTAAGGTCGTGAAGTATCACCTCTTAACCTTTGCTCCACATTAGTATCAAGCATGCTATCTGCAAATGCCATTGGAAAGGAAAACTTGCATCAACGGTCTGATATTCACTGATTAGTTCCATTTTTCTTTAACAGATAGGAAAGACCAAGGTATTCCTAAGGGCTGGACAGATGGCCGAGTTGGATGCACGACGAGCAGAGGTTCTTAATAATGCAGCCAAAGTTTTACAACGACGAATAAGAACTCATATTGCTCGTAACCAATTTGTAGCACTGAGAAAAGCTGCAATATCTTTACAGTCTTTATGTAGAGGTGAGACATTTTGAAACTATTGAAGATCTTGAAAACATGGTGACACAAGGTACCACAGTTCATAATGGAAAACAGTCTTAAGAGTTGAACTACAACTTCTTAGCAGCATAGCGTCCGAACAAAGACCCACAAAGGACAAAAGATATAATGGAGGGAAAAAATTGACACTACGCAGACTAAAATTAATCTCGACAATAGTCACTAGGTAGAGTAAATTAATCTCAAAACACATATCTATTTTTCATATTTTAGGAAAACTGGCATGCAAAATTTATGTGCAAATAAAGAGACAAGCAGCTGCAATAAAAATTCAGAAGAACTCACGCAGGCATAATGCTAGAAAGGCCTACAGGAAACTCCAGGTCTCAGTGCTCATGGTGCAGACTGTTTTGCGAGCTATGGATGCTCGCAAGAGATTCAGATTTAGGAAGCAAACTGAAGCTGCAATAATGATCCAGGTAGAATTCCTGTATGCTGTGTGATTTCATGATTTATCTGGTATTGAAGCAGGTCTAAGATAATTCTTTATCCTCCTCAGGCACAGTGGCGTTGTCATAAAGCTTATGTATATTATAAAAGGCTTAAACGAGGGGTACTTATTGCACAATGCAAATGGAGGGGGAAATCTGCCAAAAAGGAACTAAGGATGCTTAAAATGGTAAGCATACTATTTTGTTATCCAATAGGAAACAAAAAAATTCATCTCTGGTTACAATGTCTCATGAATCCATAATCATTAGTTACTAAGTTTACAGCCCTGCTGGTTTTTACCAGAGAGGATGCTAGAGAAAGACTATAGATGAAAATAGCTGTCCTTTTCTGAATCCTAATTCTATGCTGGTTTACCAAGAGATAGTACAGAATCTGGTTGAACTGCATAAGGCTGAATTGGAGTGTGAATATGCATTTGACCTTGCTATAATGTCACACATATTCAACTACATGCAGGCTGCAAGAGATACTGGTGCGCTCAAAGAGGCAAAGGATAAGCTTGAAAAGCAGCTGGAGGAGCTTACGTGGCGGTTGCAGCTGGAAAAACGTCTAAGAGTAATATCATGTTTTAACTCATCTTTTAATTCTATAAATCACATTTCAAAGTACACTTATGCTTTGTGCAACTGTGTAGAATACCTGTGGATACATTACATCACAAAAAAAAACTCTTACTAGCATACTAAATTTGCCTATAAGTCATGCATCCTGTTGTTAGATACAATAATTTTCAGCATTTATGTGTTACACCAGTTTCTACCCATACAATTGAGTGAAATTGTCGGACTTACTCGTCAGATATAATAGTTGCTCAAATCATTATGCAGACTGACTTGGAAGAAGCAAAAGCACACGAGATAGCAAAGTCGCAAGAGGCTTTGGAAGCTATGCAAAAAAAAGTCGATGAAGCAAATGCACTGGTTGTCAAGGAACGAGAAGCTGCAAAAAAGGCTATTGAAGAAGCACCTCCTGTAATCCAGGAAACTCCAGTTTATGTTGAAGATACTAAGAAAGTAGAATCTCTAATGGAGGAAAATAACAGTTTAAAGGTAATCCAATTTACGAGGCACTCTGTTGTGGTGCTGAAATGACAATCCATTGGATATTAAGTATTTGAGAAGCAGAAAAACTGTTATAAATGAATTTCATTGCTATAGCCCTATTTATACCGTTGGAGAGAATACCAGTTTTTCTCTAAAAGGATAAATATGTACAATAATAGATGTTTAAACAGCTGATGTACATATTTGTGGTGGATGAGTTTCTTCAGGTCCGCGTATAAATGACTGACCACCATGGGTGAAAACGAGTACTGCCTATGAGATCAGGGATGTCAAACTAGTAAAGTCCAATATGTACCACCTATGACTAGTTAACAGAAACTAAGATGTTAAGAACATAGATGTAGCAAGAAGGGTCCCAAAAGTTGTACAGGTGCCTGATGGAAAGAATTTGAAAGCCCATTACAGTTTAGTAACTTTCCCGCATATAAGTTCAGGAAATTTTCTTATGTACAAGCATTGTGCTTGGAAGTTTCTATCAGACACATTCATTTGTATTTCCAGCAGCAGAGACTTGTAGAAGAGTAAATACTGACTATTTATATTTTTGGCGTAATCAGAGAACAAATAAGATAAACAATTAAGGTAAATAGTGAAAATACCATTTCATAATATCCCTTAAAAGGATCACAATATGAAATGACATGCTTACATCCTTATATTCTTTGTAAATCTGTGTGTGTTCTGTCCAGGTTTCTTTAGAACAAGAAAAGCAGAACTGTGATGACTGGAAGCAGAAATATACTGAGGCTCAAGAATCTGGGGATGAAAGTCGCAGGAAGTTAGAAGAAACAGAAAAAAAAGTTCTTCAACTCCAGGAATCCATGAAAGGGTAATCATTTTGGTTTCACAGTTCTTTATTTCAGTTATATCCTGTTCCAGCTTATAAGACAAACTGCTTTTATATTGTAAATATAGATATGCATCTTTTTCCTGTTCATTTTCACTGTACAAATATTTTCGGCATTGAATAACCTAAAAGAATGACACTGCTTGTTGATATGACTAACTCATATTAAAATTAAAAAAGAAATCGTTAAATTTATTGAATTAATCTTACAGCAATGATGCAGTTCAGCAGTTGAGAGTTTCCATCAGAACATTGTGCACAATGAAATATTGTAGGATGTTGATAGTAAAGAAAGAACATGGTAATCCGAGCGGAAACAATAAAGTAGTTTTTGGAGTAGGCCTAGAATATTATGAATTACATATGGATGCACTTAATCTATAGATAGATGAACAGATTTACAGTAACAATTCTCATGATGCAATGAACGACAAATAGAATAGTTAGTCCACTTGTTTGTACAAGAACTGTAATAGTAGTTATGTCTAGATAATACTTGGAAGTTTGGATAAGGTTACTAGCATTTTAGTGCAATATGATTGTGTTGCATTTTTCATTCCTAAAAGAATTATTTGTCCTTATTTTATTGTGTTTCAACTGAACCCTGCCAAATCAGGTTAGAGGAGAAGATGACAAACTTAGAGTCGGAGAACAAAGTTTTCCGTCAGCAAGCTGTGTCAATGGCACCAAATAAGTTCCTTTCTGGACGCTCTAGATCTATTATCCAGGTACTGCTGTGTTACATGTAATTTTTGTGGAGGATTCAAGAGTAGAAGAGTCTGACATTTTCTGTTTAATTGACAGAGAACTGAGAGTGGTCGAAATTTCGAGGATACAAGAATGCATGTGGTAATTTACCTTATTTATAAAGCTTGTGTTGCCAAATTTTACTTACATGCCAACAATTTTTGTTGCTCATATTCTCATTTTCATTATTCAGGATCTTCATAGCCCTTCATTGAACCAAAGGGACCTTCCTGAAGCAGATGACAAGCCGCAAAAATCACTTAATGAGAAACAGCAAGAAAACCAGGAGTTGCTGATTCGCTGTATCGCACAAAACTTGGGCTTTGCTGGAAACAGGCCAATTGCAGCCTGCATCATTTATAAGTGCCTTTTGCAGTGGAGATCTTTCGAAGTTGAGAGAACCACTGTGTTTGACCGAATAATCCAGACTATTGGTCATGCTATTGAGGTTTGAGCTACAAAACCCAGTTCTCCTCAAACTGTCTCGTCACTTTTAAAATTTTAAAACTGCTTCTTATAATTCCATTTCTATGTTGGCACAGAAAACTCAGGACAACAATGACGTACTGGCGTATTGGTTGTCAAATGCTTCTACTCTTCTATTGCTACTTCAGCGTACACTCAAAGCAAGTGCTGCTGCAGCAATGACCCCTCTACGTCGTCGATCCTCATCGGCATCTCTGTTTGGGAGGATGTCACAGGTACGAAGTTAAAAGATATAAACAAGTTCAGTACTTTTTCTCAAGGAAGTTTGAGACTAGCTCCTTAAGATATTCATTGTTATTGATTTTCCAGAGTTTCCGTGGAAACCCTCAAGGAGTCAATCTTTCCTTTGCAACTGGAGGAGTTGAAACTTTACGCCAAGTAGAAGCAAAATACCCTGCCTTGCTGTTCAAGCAGCAACTTACAGCATATGTGGAGAAAATTTATGGAATGATTCGTGACAATTTGAAAAAGGAAATTTCTCCATTACTGGGGTTGTGTATCCAGGTATGTGGAGAAAATATCTCCACACACATTTCTTGGTCTCTAGGACAGACCCCATTTTTCAATTACGTTTTATCTTTTCCTTTTTCATTTACATGTAAACAGTTTTGTTGGACCTCATTTTTCGATGACATTTAATCTTTTCCTTATTCATTTGCATGTTGTTGGATATTAGGCACCACGAACTTCAAGAGCAAGCTTGGTTAAAGGGTCCTCACGTTCAGTAGCTAATACAGCAGCTCAGCAAGCTTTGATTGCCCATTGGCAGGGCATTGTGAAGAGCCTGGGAATTTTCTTGAACACGTTAAAAGCAAACCATGTTAGTGAAGCTGATTTTTCCCTTTGTTTCAATTATTTTGAACCCCTTTCCAGTGTAACAATTTGTTCAGCTTACAGATATAATATCATGCAGCTTACTTCTCATCTTGCTTTTCTGATTTGATACTTTCAGGTGCCTCCATTTTTAGTTCGTAAAGTATTCACTCAGATATTTTCATTCATCAATGTACAGCTTTTTAACAGGTGCACCTATAGACTTCTGTTTGCATGCAGTTTTCTACAATGCATTAAAAAGGTTTCCTCATCTGATTGTAATATTTTCACAGCCTTCTCTTAAGACGAGAGTGTTGTTCATTTAGCAATGGTGAATACGTCAAAGCAGGACTGGCGGAATTGGAGCACTGGTGCTTTACAGCAACTGATGAGGTAGATCCATCATATATACTCTTTTAGCTTGGTAATCCTAAAAATTATATTAATCCCCCCCAAGTGATAATCGAAACAAGAACAGTATGCAGGATCAGCATGGGATGAGCTGAAGCATATAAGACAGGCCATTGGTTTTCTTGTAAGCATTTACATTTATCATTTTCATTCAACTTGCTTCTCTTATTTTTAAAAATGGGATTGTAGAGTTCTCAAAAGTAGTTCACTTTTCTTGCTGCAGGTTATACATCAAAAACCCAAAAAGACACTGGATGAAATAAGCCATCAACTCTGTCCAGTAAGTGATCAATTTGAAGGAAGAGATAGCTGGAATGTCATTCAAAGCTCACTATATCTTTTTTTCCTCCAGGTGCTTAGCATCCAGCAGTTGTATAGGATCAGTACAATGTACTGGGATGACAAATATGGTACACATAGTGTGTCATCGGATGTAAGTTTCTATGGATGCCATTAGTCAACCTAGGTTAGAGTCATATTCTTCAAAAGATATAATTTAGTAACATGCTTACACAGTAAAAACTAACCAAGGACAGGATTTTTATGCAATTGCATTAGGTCATATCCAGCATGAGGGTGTCGATGACTGAAGATTCAAATCAAGCAGTCAGCAACTCTTTTCTCTTAGATGATGATTCAAGGTTTGCATCGATATCCCCTTGTAATTCATACCTTGCTTTTGTGTGGTGAATTCCTTTGATGTTTCTGAATGTTTCAATTTTCAGCATCCCGTTTTCAGTTGATGACATATCGAAATCAATGGAACAAATAGATATAGCTGATATTGAATCTCCTCTTCCTCTCCGAGAGAATTCAGGCTTTAGCTTTTTGTTGCCACGCACAAACTAAGACGTCTTCATCTTCAGTTCACTTGAGAGGGAATAGATGATTATCTGACTACTGCTGTGAATGTTCTCTTAAGTAGCAGATCAACTTACTAGTTTCTGTAAGCTCAAGAAATACAGCAGTTCCCTGGCTCAGATTCATGAGGGCGCCAAAGATGAACGCGAGGAAGATCAACATAACATGATCTGCCCAAAACATAGAAGCAGTCAAATATTTCATTTCACTTTGTAATACAAGTAGGAGCTGTGTGAATTAGTTGTATACAACTAGGTCCATAATTCATGAATGATGCAGTTGCAGCACTCTCACATGTGTTAACTTGAATCTGTACTTGTATTAAAAAAAAGTGTATTTTTTTACCATAGAACTTCATGATAAGTAGACTAAAAAACCCAAGGAAGAATAAAAAGAGGACCTGTAACGAAGGCATCGAATTGCCCCACTGAATTTTATTATATTGCCACTAAGAGAAACCTGTATAACAGTTTTTTATCATACAAGGAATGAGCTAATACATGTGAAGAAATCAAGAGTGAGTTCTAATACACCAAAATTGGGTTGAAGATGAGGAAGAGAACCTGCACTACTATGTACATTCAAGAAGAACTCATGTATACTAGGGTATAGTGATGATAACAAAAATGGATATCGGGGAATAACGTTCTACATATATCAGCTTCAGTTGTTGAACCGATTGCTGAACTGCCGTATTTTCTGCTTTACTTTCCAAAAAATCATAAAGCTTTCTGTTGCACTTGTAGCCATAAGCAGAGCATGATTCCGACGGGGATAATGATAGGAATAACCTTCTCTTCAAGTATCTGGGAAACTAAAGAATATTGACCTGTTTGAAACAACCTACCTGAAATGTCAAAGCATATCAAGACAATGTGTCAGACGACGGTTGAAGATCGACTGCGTCAAATATACAGAGGGAAAGGGTTGTAATGGTCCAAAATGAAATTTTTGCCTGTAGGGACGATAAATTTGTGAAGAACTACTTAGAGGGACAAAATAGAGATTACTTGTACAGTGTCAAAAGAAAAACTTACAACGAGCCTAAGTGGGCATGACAGAAAGCATACCACATTGCCTGAAGATTTCAGTGTTCTCGGCTCCTTTCATTTAATTATTTATTTATAGATCGTTACCCCTTCAATTAGCTAGATCTAGCACACACTGCACATTGACAAGTTGTGCCAAGTTTTAGCATAAATATGTTCCTAATCAGGTCAAAGAAGCTACGTAGTTACCCAAAGAAACACTATACGAAGCTTTCTCCGGAAACCCTTCCCCCCTTCCAACTCCCGAAACATAAATAGCAGATTCGTGATTTATGGGAGAAAAGTGCAACAACACAAAAGTAGGAACTTAATCAAACAAAAGAAAGTATCACACCTTTAGACTTGTATGGTGCTAATGGGCACACTTCCCAAGTGGGGTGCGATCAAGGCATCTAACTTGACCAACCAAAATGCAACTGCAGATGAAGTCCGGGGCATGCTTGAAAAGCTTGCAATAATTTCTTCTGGGTCATAATTCAATCCCAAAGTATGACCAGATTCACACAGCCAGTCCTCATTGATAGCAGTGACAAAATCAGCAAGAACCTACGGTATATTACAAAATAGAAGTCCACTTATGAGAGACCTGTAAGGTCAAATTTCTATGAAAATAATGTCAAACCTAGCAGCAGTTGGAAAGGTTTTTCTATAGACTCAACGGATGTATATTTATTTTTGAACTCTCCAAAATGCAAATCCTGGGAAATTGAGATCAATTATTAAAAAAATACTGAAGGACGGGCAGGCATTTGTCACCTGTAAAATCTCTGATAAAGTTGAAGCCCTGCGCAGTCTTTTGATCCAAAGATTGTGGGAAGATCTTCTCCAAGCACCAATTAGGGCACCTTCTGGCATTACTGACTGAACGTTACAAATGATAAATATGTATATCAGATTGTTAATTGAAAAAACATAAGTTGAAAAGTTAATGGCGCAGCAGTTAATAGAACAAATAACTTTATAAGAGTATGAAGGTGCTTATCAGGTAGTCTTATTTTCAATTTCAACTCAGCTATTTGAAAATAGTCTCGATTTTTCTTTTTCTAATCGGTGGTGTCCAGGTCCGCTTGCACGCACCTTCACTAATCCACTGAACAGCTAGTCAAGCCCACAAGCACAGGTTGCAAAGATAATCCGGCTTCCCAAGGCTGGAGATGATTGGTTCATACCAAATGGTGTAATTGGGATTTGTATAGCACTACGTGTAGTCTTTCCCAACAGCACAATACAATCATTATTTTACAAAAAAGAAAGGCATTCATGTCAATGGTCAAAGAACAATCCACTTTCTATTAAGTTCACCATCTGTGATGTTATCCACAGCATCGTAACAAACTAAACTTTCATCAAGTGTTCTTATTCATCGTTGCAGCATCAAGCAATGGATGAACTGAACAATCATACATCATAAACACAATATAAGCTACATGGATGTGCAGGTTAATGAGAGATGTGAAACCAAAGGATCTAAAGTAGTTAAGAATGTGATAGTGTGCTGCAAAGTTACGCATGTGACGTTTAGACAAGCATAGAACAGTCTATGCAAGCACCTGATAGAAACATGCCACTACTAAACTAAAGGTGTGCTATAATTAGCATGATTATTAAGAACATTGATGGACCACTCTTAGGGGGGTTTTGACATAAAACAAGATATGCACACCACTCAAAATCATTCAAGTTATAAGGTTCTAGTTATATGGAGCACTTAATAATAGTAAACACTTGTAAATGAACATCAAAATTTGGACACATAATACTGGCTGTAAAAGCATTAGAATGACTACCCACCTCAATTGCATGTATTGCAGCTTTAAGTGACTGCAATTCTGATGGGAGAATTTTATGCTTTGATAACTTATCAGGATCTACATTCTGCCTGCATGTTGCAGTATGAATGGCATATTTTTCTTCAAGATCAAAATCAAGCTCAAACGTGGTGTGGCAAATTCTGCAGTGCTTCTCATCCCTCCAGTATAGATCATGACATTGTTCACACCTTGCAAGTGAATCAAGATAAGACCTTTTCCCACGTTTCACGGCGGCAAGATTACAATAGAATGATTTCCATATCCATGTGTCAAAAGCATGAGCAATGTTCCATTTGTCTTGCTGATGTTCTCCTTTCCTACCTACAGGCACCTTCTGACCAATAGAACCATTGCGCACTTCAACAAGGCTAAAGTTATCCACATCAGAAATTGCAGATGATGAACTATCTTCTCTAGAAAAGTTCCTTCCACATCGAGGTGATTGGCTATCTCCTGAATCATTCAGAGCATTTGACATTGCTTGGCATAGGAAGGTTTCCCGTTTCTCCAGAGATGCAACTAGAAGAGCCTCCCGTATACCTCTGCAGTCCAAGGCAGCCGACAAAGAGCATAAAGACTGAAACCAGATCAAAAATACATTAAAAAGTTCATTAGTTGGAAGTCGTTGCATGCTACTGACATAAGAAATAGAAGTGCCAAAGTGATACTAAAGTACCTCTTCAGTATCAATCACCTCCCAGTGACCATCTTCAGAAGATTCGAAATAAATCCTCCTGTGCCCAGGATCAAGTTCATTGCAAGGGCCCAATAAAATCCAGTATCTATTGTACCTACGGTCAGAACCGAGGAAGATAGACTGCATAGGGTGCAACTCATCCCCAGCTTTCAGTTCTTTGGCATTCTTTGCAGTCCTAGGTGACTTATTTTTCTCACAGAGCTTTGACATTGATACTGAAGAGTCAACTGGCTGAAGTTCCAGTGACACTGTTGGATCTTGATTACTAAGTTGTCCTTTATGACTTTGTGCATGCCCAGTCAAGTAGGATGATTTTGCTGATGACCTTTTTATTTTTCCACCAGAAGCATGATGAATCGTTGCAGGAGCACATTCTACAGTTGATGGCATCGAATCCTGCAGATAAGACTTGTCACTAAATAAAATGCAGAAAGAAAAAAAAGAACTGATCTGACATACAAATGCACTTCTTTTTAGTCATAAGTTAGTGCAAAAAGAATGGCTCTTGCAATATAGTGATATGTTCACTAAGAATGGTGATACTCGTACAATATAGCAATATGTTTTCTTAATAGTCAAAATGTAGTACTATCAAAATGCTCGGAAACGGGGCGAAGCAGCTTCAAAGGCTCTGGATGTGCTCGGAATGTCAATCCTCGAGGCTGTTTCTGGTAGTACCATCAGTTCGGCGTATCTGCCAGTGCCGGAAATTTGTTCACAGAACTTCTTTGCCACCAATTTTCAAGGTCTATCTTTCAGGTCAGAAGGTTTTTAGAACTTCACCTACTAGTACAAGTTAATTAGCTCTGCTCTGGCGCCAGTAAAATGAATATGAAGTGTTAAAAAGCAAATTTAGCAGTTAGTACCATGAACAAGAACGCACATAGGAAGGCAGAAGAACCTGAAGACATGAAAACCTAGAGGGAAGAGTTCCTTTAAAGGACCTAATGGACTCATGTTGAATATTTTTACCTTTTCAGTGATGCTGGATGCAGCAATAAGAAGATCAACCAATGCCACCAAGGCATTCAGCTTCTCTTCAATGCCCAGATCTGAATATTCACCTTCCATCAGCCCTAACAACCATGCTTCTCCTGAGTAGCTTTCATCAATTTCAGTATTTAGTGTTGACAGTCTGTTCCTATTTTCAAACTGATGATAGCTCCGTTCAGATTCAGCTCGAACTAGTTCGCGAGACTCACATTCTGAATTATCTCTCATGTATCCACTAATAACCTCTGCTTCATCTCCTTCGGAATCTGAAAAACAAATTTCAGATTCCTGTGAAGAAGGATTAATACGTAGACGGTACCCTGAAGATGATATCTTTTCAAACAAGGTAATGTCACTAGAAAGGTTTGAGCTTATTAAATCTTCTAGCTGAATGGTTGTCGCTGCCAGATTCAATTCAAGAATCTTCAAGACAAAAGGAAAAAGATACATTAACCAAAGAATTTTATGATGTAGAGGCAGTGGTAAATTATAATACTAATAGTAAGGACCGGGATTCACATCCACTTACAGATTGAAGTTTTGCCAGCTCATGAACTTTCATTCCATCAGTTCCTTTAATTAGCAGAATGTTAAAAAGTTCACCCTTCAGTGTACCACGGGTTAACCCATACTTAGCCATCAAACTACGTTCCTAAGAAACAAGAAACCAAAGAAAATAAAGAAAATGAGAATCACAGAGTAACGTCATGAATCAAACAGCAAAACTTCCTCCAAGACACTCTAATGAAGGATGACAGCTATAGGCTTATAGCAGTATTAGATCTGTCATATGATTTAAGGCTTTTCTCAAGAAAATCAATATTAAAATATAGGAACTGATAAAAAAAATAATAGCATAGCAAGTCACCGCATCCACCACCATCACTCAAACACCAACCTACAAAATACTAGTACTAGTACTAGTGTACTGCAATCTGCATATGCAATAAGAAAAAAGTAAAAACAGAAAGACAGTTTGAGGAGTTGCAAGATACTAGTACCTGTAAAGAAAGCACCACGTTGGAAAGTAATATGTATGTATATGTGTGTGTGTGTATTCTGGTACAGTAAATAAAAAATGGAGATGTAATTATTCCCCTCAGAAGCACCCAATTCCATGCTGACCAAGTAGTTACTTGCCACAGAAACATATCAAAACTGTGTAATTACACCCAGCTACATCCACATTCAATCCCAAGGTGTCCTTCCATATGGCCCTTGGATGTGTTGTAGGGTGCTTTCTGGAGATAGTTGAATTAGATAAGTAATTACAGTACGTGTCCACTTCAGTGCCCAGTGAAGAAGACTCAAAATGCAACAACACACCCAGTGAAATCCCTCAGGTGGGGTCTGTGGGGAGGGGTGCAGAGGCAGGGGGGGCTGTGACCAATTAATCACGATAAGAGGATGTTCTCCAAAACCACACAGAGAAAAGATTAAGGAGTAGCACCAAAAATTCCTGATTTTCCCTCCTTGGCAAGTGAAGTTTCTGCCCTACAGAGGCCTTACCCCTACTACCTTGTGGAGGTAGAGAGGTTGTTTCCAAGAGACCCTCTGCTCAAGTAACGCATATCAAAGCAATTACAAAAGAAAAATAAAGACTCAAAAGAGGAATGAGGACTCAACATTCCCAACAACTTATTTTTTACAGTGAAATATGACCACTGACATATCACGAAGTCTTTTAATATCCAGCGACAAAAACATTAAACAATAACTTATAGCCACTGACATATCAAAGATGCAAGACAAATTAAATCAGTAGCCAGAAATTGCAGTACCTTGCAGAGAGCCTCTCCAGGTACTCTACCACGTTTGGACCCAAAACCAGCAGCAACCAAGACTTGGCGTAGTATCTCTGTCCATGTTAAGGCATTGAGAGAACTAATCCAGAGTTCCAGACTAAATTCTTCATGTTCTATCTGTCAAAAAATGTTTCCTCTATCAGAATAGCATACTTCAATGGACAAGAAGATTTTAAAGAGAACAGTGACGAACGGAAGTTTGTCAGCACAATAGATATATAAATAATCAAACAGCATATATCCTCTCAAGGGGAAGAAATCCACAACCAATTACATCCCTTCATATCCAAGACCAATAATCTCAGGCCACTGGTGTTACCATAGTGATTGTGGAAGAAAAGCATCAGTAGAATGCATAGAGGGAGGTCGCATGTAGAACATGCAAACACTGTTAGTTGATACAACAGAGAAGCAGAACTTATTTTAATATGTTGATAACACCACTGATGCCTATGGCGTAGGGTATCTGTGTACTCCCTGATAGAGATTTCAGATGTCTTTGGGGTTTGTGGTACTTCGTGATAATTATAGGACTTTTCTGGTGCTGAACCCTCCAAACCAAACTGTTAGGACTTTTCTGATACTCAACTCTCCATATCAGACAGAGTATTTAGTATTTTCCATTAAGCATATTGCACTAGTAGGACACTTTGGAAAAGCAAAGACTACTCATAATGCTACTAGCTACATAATGAAATAAGACCCATATCAGACTCTTGAGTATTGTATATATCCATGTTCTTCTTAGTGCCAACAAAAAAAGACATATTTTAGCAAGGATTTCTTTCCTTTTTTTCCTTCTTTCTCGGGGAAATATATAAGCAAGGATCATAAATGTTTAATACCACTGCATTTTACATTGCTAATAGCTAGTTCCGTCTTCCCACTAAAAAGGAACAACGAACATTGTACTCCCTCTGTCCATCTTTATTTGTCCACTATACTATTTTTGGACGTATATTGGATGTCCAACAATACTTGTCCAGTTTATAAAATCAATGAATAATTCAATCATTTTATGTCTATTTTATCCTAACTATTAATAATATTCATTATTCAATATTTAGATGACTCATAATTAATGGGGGTAATATAGTAAAATTACCCCTCTATTTATTATTTCTTAAGGAGTGTGTCAAGTCAAACATGAACAAGTAAAGATGGACAGAGGGAGTATATCAGAGTAGCGATCCTTGAGAAAGAAAATTATTGTCCGAATCTCATATTACAAAAACTGTTTGGAAGATATTTTCTTCACAACTCCAGCTTATGTAAAAGGTATATAGGACCTCTAAATTTCCTATTATTTCTTTTTGTTTAAGGACCTTCTACCTTCATACACTTCTGAAGAATTTAAGATTACCTTGACTATTTTTATTCCCAGATTCAGTAAAGTATAACTCATGTCAACTCCCCAAAGTGGTTCAACAATAGAAGCAAAATTCATACTAATATGCTCCAGGATACTTTGTAGAAACTTACATGGTTAGGGTGTTTGTTAGGGAATAACCCCGCACAATTTGTGGGATGACCATAACATGGTCAAGTTCTCTTTTGTTACATTTCCACATATTTTAGATTCCTTCCGCTTTCGGTTTTCATCCCCTGAAGCATCATTGTTTTCTCTCCCTTATCTTCTAGTTTTTCTATTGCCCTACCTAAGTAATGTAACCTCCTTTGTATAAGCACAAGAGCTAGGAGTTCGATGTCTAGGTTGAGGCTCACTCATTGAAGTGTGACCGTAGATTAGCAAAGTTATAATGATGAAATAAATAAGCCATCTTCAGATTGAAGTTCCAGGAAGCACTAGCCTAATAGCCAATACATACAAATTGCAGTACATAAATTGTCTCACAGCTGCTTCTTGAAGACTCAACCCTACGCTAATATGCAAAAGCCTATTAAACTGAAAAATGGATCTGAATGCATGTACACTCACTGAGTGAACCAATCCCAAGAAATTGCAACTTCTGCTTGCTTGATGAATGAATCCCTTGTTAAGCTGAATTTCAACATCTGCCAAAAGAAGCCTGAGAAAGGCTAAATGAACTTGTCCAAGGATCAAGGAATCCTGAAAACAACAAGAATCAAATCAAAACTGGTAAGTGATCTGAAAGCAACAAGAATCAAATCGAAATTGGCAAGTGATCAGCATCTTTAGAAGTAGCTATCAGGTCTCAAAAGTGAATGATGGAGAATAACTAGTACAGAGCTGAACTTACTTTTTCATGAAATGCTTGTGCAAACTCATCAATTGTGAAGGAACAGATATCAATTCTTGCAGCATAAGTACAAAGAAAGTGGAAGACCTGCAAAATAAGCTGCATATTAGCCCATATGCTTTTTTTAATATAAAAAAATTACATAGGAAAAAAAGGCGAGGTTATGTTGATAAAAGCATCAAAATGCAAAATGCTTCGTTTTCACAGATCATCTTTGTGCAAATTTATTGAGAACAAAAGAACTACATCCTCGAACATTAACAATGAGGTATACCAATTGAGCACTAACCATGACAATCCAATATTATATGCTTCATTTGTATTAACACTATCAGACTAAGCAGAGAATATTATTTCCCAAGTACCTTGAACAGTTTCTTGGCGAGCTCTGGAGAGGAATCCCATGGTCGCTCATAGAGAGGCAGCTTCATTATTACTGAATTGGGAGGAAACTTTGGAAGTAAACCTAGAGAATTAAAGGAATTTTGTTAGACATAGATTGTAAATATGTATACTTCAAAGCAAATTAATGACTGGTTAATCTTGTACTATAACTTAAACATCTAAAACAAGCAACTACACCATAGAAGGAAGGTTAAGAGAACAAAAAGAAAAAACAACTAACAAAATAAAGAAATGGAGGATAAAATAAACATAAAGCAATTAACTAACATTTGCAAAGAGAATGGGAAAAAATTGGGGGTCTTATTCTTACCTTTGCAAAGTGAACATCCACGAAGTCCATTGCTTGCAAAGTGTGTACAGCATGTCAATGAGTTAGGTCCTGCTTCCAACTCCATTAACTCAAGTTCCTCATCATCCACTAGCGACCCCAACTGTGTAAACTCCTGTTGGTAATTCCTTTTTTTGATAGGTAATCCTTCTTGGCACTTTCTCCATTCCAGCGCAAGTTCACATTTTTCCTTACGAGGCATCTTCTGCTTTTCAATCCTTTTATTCTCTGCCTGCAATTATGAAATGCCACAGTAGAATTACATTAATCACTACAATCAAAAAGAAGAAAAAAAGCAACTCCAACCACTAATAGTAGTAGCTTTTCAGCATGAGCCAGAATATTACCTTTCTGCATTTCACGCCAACCTTCTTCTTATCCTGCAATTTCTTTTCTATTTTTCTCTGCACACAGAAGTTCAGCTAGCAATTACCAACCTTTGCCAAAGAATCAGAAAGGGAACTTGGAAGACATGTATCATGCATGTACTACAAATTTCAAAGTAAATATCAAAGGTATGGCATGAGGCTCAACCAAAATAGACTGTCGCTGCAGCAACTTCTTCTTTCTCTCTTCAGCACTCTCTCCAAAATCAACACCACTGGGGATGTTTCCGGAGTGAGGATTTGTTGCCCGCCAAACTGTCATCAAACCCTTCCCCATACCATGATTTCTAAGAGTAGCACTCTTGTCAGTCATTAAACGTTTCCCAGCACTATGCTTTTTCAACGAAACGTCTTTTGTTATCAGACCTTTCCCAGTACCATGCTTCTTCACAGGAGGGTTACTTTCACATAAAGCTCGGCAATGCATGGTATCAGGCACAGAAACCTGGTTAAGAAAAAGGTAAAAAACAAAGAGAAAATATGAACAAATTGAAAAGATTTAAGCGTTCATATTGAGCACGTGGAGGTTATGATGACTTTCCCAGAACCTATCATCCCTACCTTTCTCCTCTTAGTCGCTCCTTGGTTTTCTTGTCTAACTTGAACCGAAATTCTGGAACCTGATCGTGGAAGATCAACATTTAGCACAGCAAGCATACAGAAACAGTAACTGATATTAATACTTCACCAAAAAAAAAGTAACTGACATTAATCAGCCATAAAAACAAACAGAAGAGGAAATAGCATTCTATGACATTTCACTTTTCAACATGGACAAGTAGCTATGATCTAATACTTCCAACCATATTTATTATGACTAGAATCATCTCTTCATGTATAGACTTAGAGATTGATTATTTCTATCCCTTTTCTATCTAGATGCATAGGAAAGCTATCCATTGGAGACCATCAATTTCCAAGCGATGTCATCTATCAGCAAAGTTTTGAATATTTGAGTCAAATGCAAATAGGCTGATATATATTGAGGAGCAGCACCCACTTCTCTTCTGCCCGAGCTGTTTTTTTCCCTTCAGATATGTCAAAGATCATTTTAGTTCTCTCTTTTATATATATGGATATATAAAATATCATTTCATTGATAACAAGCCAAAGCACTGTCCTGCATAGCTTCTTTTTCTTCTTTCAAGCTGCCCCTTAGCTTCATCCTGTATCATTTCCACTCCTGTCCTAGACCAACTCCTTGGATATTGATGGACATAAAATATCAAGGCCCAACTATTCAAGGCAAATTCACAACCAAAAAAAAAAAACTCTTGCTTTTTTCACATGCAACACAGACTCACCACCATTATCTTCTCTTCCTAAAATTGTTTACAGCTAGGATAGCTCCCCAAGTGGCACAACATACAAAAAAAATGTAGAGAACCTAATGTGAAAATACAGAAGTGTATCCATCCCCCACCTACTAAATTTTATCATGTCTGTCTATTTCTACACAGAGACACAGTTCATATGAGTGTTATAAAAATCTACACTAAGTCCAATCTGAACCCATAGACAGTGGCAATGCACACCCATGGACTCAACTCAATCACTTATAAGGACTTCCATTCAAGTCCTTAACCACAGGGGAATACTTCTGACCATAGCTAGAAATGAAACACAACCATATAGGCATATACAGAACTACCACCACCTAGACAATCAACACTCAAACCCACTTTCCTTTATCAATATTCACTCAGAAAAATTTAACTTTTGCCAGCTTTCGCGCATCTCAACAACTAATTCCACCAAAGCTACAACAAATAAGAAGAAATCACCTAGCATTTTTTTGTCTTCCACTCGAATTTAAACCTGAAACCTCATAATTCTAAACTCACTTAATTAACCACTAAACCACACCCTTAAGTACAAAATTAACTCAAAATATGAAATGATTACAAAAAAAAAAAAAAAATTACCTTTCTTAATATGAGAAAAAGCATTTGCAGGAAGAAGATCAAATTCATCACCAAGTGTAGGACCATCTTTTCTGAAAATTTTAGCCAGTATATAATCAGGTGAATACAAACCCTCTTGAAGCCTAAGCCGATAATCATCTTCACTCAAAAACAGCTGCTGTTGCTGCTTCTTTTTACCACTCTTCTTTGAATTTTGATTTTGCTTCTTCTTCTTAGCCGCCATAATTAAAATAAAAAATCAAATTTTAGCTCAATTAGCCATTGAAGACTCCATATTTAGAGTTTTGAAAAAAATGGGAAGAGATGACAAAGGGTTTAACAAATGTAGGGTTTTGGGGTTTAATTTTTTGGATATTTTTTTATTTATTTTTTCATTTTTGGGGTTTTTAATTAAAATATCTTGAGATGAAACCGGGTCAGTAATGAACCACGTCTAGATTGAACCGGTTTAACACGTGACTCCGGTTTGAGGACAACACAAATATATATTTCTATTTTCGTTATACGTTATTTTATATCGCTCGAGATTGTTATTTATGATTGTTATTTTTGCTTTATATGTGGAAAGTGGAAGTGGCATTTTGAGGTTGGCTAAATGCGGGAAGCGAGACTGGAATGATTTAAGC
The DNA here is from genome assembly GCA_022817965.1 of Solanum lycopersicoides. Classification (NCBI taxonomy): domain Eukaryota; kingdom Viridiplantae; phylum Streptophyta; class Magnoliopsida; order Solanales; family Solanaceae; genus Solanum; species Solanum lycopersicoides. The sequence continues at coordinate 1,148,939 of CM040628.1, read as the reverse complement.
ATGTGCAGAGGAGGTGCGAGAGACTGGATGTGGGAGATATGCGAAGGGGTTGAGGTAGGTCGAAAAAGTATTGCGGAGAGATGATTGGACAGGATATGTTGTAGTTTCATATTAGTAAAGTCATGACTCTAGATAAAGTGGAAATCGTGTATTAGGGTAGATGGATGATTGTATTGCCTTGTTAGTACATGTCGTAGTATGTCGTATGATGTTTACTCAGTTTTCGAGTATCACACAGGTTTACTATTGTTAGTGTTTTTTTCTTGTGCACTTTGCACTGTTTTTATTATTAATGATTATGACTTATTTATTGTTTTCTTCTTTTTTAATCGGGTGTGATGCACTTGAGTCAAGAAATTTACGAAAATAACTTATCTATCTCCATGAGGTAATGATAGTTTCTGCGTACAATATATTCTCCTCAAGTGAGATTTATTTGATACATTATTACTGTTATTGTGTAAAATAAAAATAACACTATTACCTTGAAATAAGTTATTTTAAAATTTTATCTCAATCAAATATGAAATAAATTCATCCTAAAATTAATTCAAAATTAATCATTCCTTATTTTTTATACCAAACAAATCTCGGTAACATAAAGATCCTTATAAATATTGATCTAAAAATATTAGTAATTGTGTTTTATCCTTTGTTAAAAGATACCACAATAGATAAAATTGTAGCTTGCTGCTATTTTTTCAATTTATTATTAATATATGGAAAAAAAATATTAAATATGAGAAAAATCTAAATTTATCAAACTCATTAAGATATGTCATAAACTTTAAAAATACATATAGATTTTAAAACCTAAAATATATAGGAAGAAGTCTAAATTATAGGACCTAGCTATGACTTTACTAAGTTGCTTAGATCTTGCTTCTTGTTATTGTTAAATTTCTTTTTTAAGAAATAGATAAATCTAACTTTTTCGATAAATTTATAATGAAAAATTTCATCTTTAATGTTGATTCTACAATTTATTTGTATATTTTATTCTTTTTAAATATAGTCCTTAGATTGTTGTTGAATTGTTATCATTTTTTAATAAGTTCATTTGAATATGTGTGATAATTTATATTTGCATATTTCTTCTGAAATTATTAAGTGTCATGGTTTGTAAATCTAAGTTGAGGTTCTTAAGATTTTTTGTTAAATGTTTGATCACCTAACTATACTTAGTATTTATTTTAAGATTTAACTAAAAGAAAATACTTACCTGTAAATGTGGAGCTTGAAAAAAAATTAAAAAATAGACGAGTGCATCAAATAGTACATCTTAATTTTTTGTAGCCAATTCAAAATATGTTATTTAACTGAATGATATATATTCTTTCATGTATATAAACGAGATAATTTTAGTGTGTGTTTTATTATTAATTTGGTGTGATTCAGTTTTATAGTTCGATCTTCAATTTTATGCGTTAGATTTGGTTATATTTAAATTAATCTTTTTTTTTGTTTTTATAATTTTTTCATCACACATGTTATATTTATATATCAAAAATTTAATTTTCTTTTCTTTTTGATGTGGATGATATGAATTAGACTTAAACTGAATTGAATCCATAGCTTCATAAAAAAATTATATATTTTTTTTTAATTTCGAGAGCTATAAAAAACATCATTTTTACAAGCGAACATATATTTAAGAATGAGGATTATATTAATCTCAATTGTTGTTATCGCATCATATTTAATAGGACAACTTTCACATATAGCAAATATAAATTTTATAATTGTATGCTATAACAAAGTTTTACATAATTGCGCTCTATATCAAACATATATATATGTATAATTTGCTATACATATACAATTGAATCGAATTGTATAAAACGAGAAAGAGAAAGAGACTTCGACAGAGAATTGTATAAAACGATTGTATAATTATAAGTGTATAGGACGATTATATACAATTTGAATTTGTATAAAACGAGAAAGGGAGAAAGGCAAAAGAGACTTGGACAGGAAATATACAATTGAATCGAATTGTATAAAAACGAGAAAGAGAAAAATTATATACAATTTGAATTTGTATAAAACTAGAAAGAGAGAAAGACAAAAGAGACTTGGGCAGGGAAGTACTTTTATTGTATGATTATAAGTGTGTATAAGACGGATATATATATATTTGCATGTGTATATATACAATTTTCTCCCGCTTTATACAATTAGAGAGGCGAGCAAAAGAAGCGAGCGATAATATGAGGGGAAAGGGACTGAAAAACAGTTTGCTTTTGGAACACAAATAAATCAAACGATAGCTATTATATTTATTTTATATTATTAATTTGTCATTATATACAATTACCCCTATTCAATATTCAGATCACACGTCTTAGAACCCATTTAAATAAGCTTATAACCTCCAACTTATAAATAAAAAATCACAACTTATCAATTAAAATTTATAATTTTAGCTTATTTTTATTTGTTAATTTTAAAATATTATAATTTACAATTATTTTTTCTATTATAAAAAGTGGTTGGAGATTTATTTTTTTTTTTTTTGATATATTGGATTGTACATTCACATGACACATATATATCCCAATTATGAGTATCTTATATTCCGGATATACATTATCTATATATTCAAAAAGTTAAACGAACCAATCTAACGGTTGTAAAATACACTAAAGGCCCACTAATTTAATCTACACCGTTGAAACCAAAAATAAATAAAAAAACAGAAAAGAATTTAATTCGAAAAAAAATAAAAAAAAAATCTCAATTCTCCAAATCCCCAAAAAAAGAAATTCATGGAGCCGAATGAAACTAGTGGACTGAATTCTTACTACCACCACCTCCACCACCCACCACCGCCGTCACAACCACCGCAAAACCCTAACCCTACCACCACCACCACTACTACCAATGGAATTGTACCAATTAACAATCCTACCGCTAACGCTAACACCACAGTCGCCGCCGCCGCTTCTCATATTGTGTACACTGGTTCGCTTCCGTCAGCTGTGTCACCGAATATGGAGAGTGTGAAGAGAAAGCGGGGGAGACCTAGAAAGTATAGCACGCCGGAGCAAGCTGCTGCTGCTAAGCGGCTGTCGTCGGCTTCGGCTCCGCCTAAAAAGAGGGATCATGGTTTGAGTCATGTTGCTGGAGCAGACGGTGGTGGTAATTCTTCGAAGAAATCTCAGTTAGCTGCGTTGGGTTAGTCTCTTTCGTTATCTCCATCACGCGCTCGCACGCGCTACTGTTGGGATTTTGTTTTGTTTGAAGTTTGAACTGAGAATTTTTAAAAATCTGTTCTTTAGATACATTATATATACAAGAGGGCACATAAGCACATGATATGTATATAAAATAAAAGCATTTGTATTCAGTATCTCTGTTTTATTTACTTTTATTTTAAGGCTTAGTTTAATGAATACTTTATTCTTGTGTTGGACCTCCTACTCCTCCACTTCTATTTTCTATTTTTTTTTAACTTCCTTCAAATGAAATTTTTTAAAAATGTGATCTTACATGGTTTGTATATAGTAGAAAATATGTTACCTTATCCATTTTATGTTGCCCCTTTCTTAGTTATAATAAATGGCATTGCTGGATAATAGAGGAAAAAATTATTCAGTAAACAAAGAGGCAATCACAACTTGCCTCTAAAGTTAACTTCTTTACACCATTAGTATGCTTTGCTTTTAATTTAGATGTCTATGCATAGACAGGTTTGTGGGATGTGTAATTGGAAGAGCTTAAATTATTTTTCTTCATGTATTTACATACTGATTATGTTTAAACTGTCAGCTAGTGTACTCTGTTCCCAATGTTAAGAAGGCCTAGTTACTGTTGCTTAACGCGTGGAAAGGTGTCTGCTTTACTCAATTTTATCCTATTGGTTTCTGCAGGTAATGCTGGTCAAGGTTTTACACCTCATATCATCACCGTGTCTGCTGGAGAGGTATGTTCAGTAATTTTCTTCCAAATTCTCTAATAATTCCTCTCATCATGCAAAGTTCATTGTGCTTGAGTCGATGATAAAAAATGATTCCTTCCATTTATTTATATCTGTTTCTGTTAGATTGTTTCACTTTAGGTATCTAGTTAACTCTCAAAAATGTTCTTGAAGGAAGAGAACTTTTTCTTCTTGAGCAAATAAATTGGACAAGGGATCAAATAATTTGTAAATAGATAGGACACTTTATCAACTTTACCTTTTTCAAGATAAAATTTATTTAGATGGGACAGTTTATCTTTTGTTAAAGAAGACGTATATGAAGCTTAGACTTGTGGAGTAGGGAAACTAGGATAGAAAATATAAATCAACTCGTTAAATTCCTAGAAATTATGAGGTTAATACTGGGTCAAGAGCATTTGTATTTTGTTGTCGTATACTGATTGTACCTCCTTGGTACTTGCCTTATGAAATTACCCTAGTTTAGAAAATAAAAAGAACGGATGGGAAGGTCAGTAAGTCCATAAATTATACTGGGGAAAGTTAAGAGGTGTTGGGACTTTTGGGTTTTTGGAAAACTGTAGCTAGTATTTGAATATCCAACTGATGATACTTCCATTACACTGACTCAAGCATCTTCCAGATGGTCTAGCTGGCTTACACCCATTTTGTTTTGTAACTTTTCGCTATGTAGCTTGTTGACATCATAGTTGATGTTTCAAGGATACATAAATCTGTTCCGCTTAGGTCCATTTATTGTACCTCCAGTGAGGGAAGTTTCTGCTGATAGGTTATCCTTTGTGTTCAACCTTTTCCTCTTTATTGGTGCGTGGGTGTTGTTACTCCTCATTTATGATTTTTGGATACTATGACTTTCTTCGCTAGTTACTTCTTTTCCTCTTTCATTTTAGCAGGCTCATTCTTTTTTATCGCCTTTCACATTTAAGATCTCGACTACATGACTTCATTTACTGATTCATTTCATCTATACGGAGACATTTGTGCACTCTGGGTTATTATCTCTGAAGTACTTATTTTTTGAAGGATATTTTATATGTTAGAACTCTTGCTCATACAATTATTGGTATGTCAAGACTGAAGGGAACTTCCCAAACTTCCTTTAACGTTAAAGCTACGTGACATATACAAGATACAAGCCAACAATGAAGTTAATTAGGTGACTACAAAATTGTCTATGTGAAGTTAGGATATGTAAGTAAATGATGTCATGTATAAGGGAGACGTGCTCTAAACTGTATATAAGTGACATCAATTGTTGATTGCCTGCTTGAACATCATATTTAACCATTCTTGTCCATTCCCGTGATTAGATTCCTTACTGGTACAATAATTTTGTTATACTAAGTTATTGGTTTATTAGAAGTTCGGTCTAGTTGAAAAATTTAATTAGGTTTGTTTTTTCTATGATTTCTTCTGATATGTACATTGATTTTTAAAAAATAAAATCCCTGATGTGCGCAAAAGTTTGAGCACTTTTATAATTGCTTCCAGATATAACATTTTTATAGCAGATAACTCAGATAAAATGACCTATGGGAAATTCAGCGTTTCCTGCTAATTATGCCAGCTTCAAGAAATTTGACAAATTTCTGGATTCTTGTGGCTACCAACTTAGATTTAGAAAATTCAACTAGGGACATATCTATCTGAGTACTAGATTCTCTCTTTTTATTTTTATATCAAGAAAGTATTAGCTTCTCTCTTACCGGAATCACGGTGAAAATTGAATTTGAGCTTTGGTGCACAGCCTCGGAAAGGAGAAAGGATGAACTGATTCATCTGGTTTTCTGTTCTATTAATAGTCTGTCAAAGTGGGTTAAGAATAGAAGAATATGTAGCCCATGTGTTGTTGTAATTATCATGTAGTACAAAGTGAAGTAGGAAAACAGCCAGCTGTATGATCGTTTGTTCTTGTTGTTATTAAAGGGAATGTGTAGTTTGCTCTCTCTTTTTTCTAAAGTTGCATATATGGAGAAGAGAGAGTGATGTTTTAAGAGAACATTGTCTTGTCTTCTCGCACCAAATTGTATGTAATTGCTCTGTAAGTGCCATTTTGATTCCATCTAGTTGCTACAAATCAGCTCTTCGTTGCTCTTGCTTCACTTGCCATTACTTATGCCAATAGCAAAGTTTCTTTTGAGTTTTTTTTTTTTTTTTTTTTTAAGAATGGTAAGGTTAAGTTATTGTTGAAGATATATCCCCTCTCCAAAAATTATGGCGTACCATGAGTTCCTCACATATCCGCCTTTTCCAAAAATTATGGCGTGCCATGAGCTCCTCACATATCTGCCTTTTCCTAAGTCCTTGTGTTCCATGTTATTCTTGTAGTTCAACTGGAATGCTTTTGGTTTGTGTTCCTTCTGACCTCAGTAATTAGATTTGATAGGAAATCTTTGCCTATCATTTTCCTAGTTACAAATTGATTTTAAAAGTCAAATTGGTGTTCCGTTAACCTGGCATATCATCTGTCTATGAAAAGTATTGCATATTGTTAATTTCTTGTTGCACTAACTTGAATGTGCCTCTAATACCATTACCTTCCTTTTCGGTTCTTAGAGCATTAGGCATATCAAACTAATTTCTGTTGTTTTATGATAAAACTCGTGATGCCGTTGATTTGTTGTCACAAGTATATGATTCAGGGGGTTAGTCCTTTTACTCATCCGTTCGTTGTTCATCAGAAAATGTAATATTGGTTTTTCCTTAACATGCATGAGAGTTTAAATGGTACATCACAGTTCTTAAGTAACTGCACTGCATTGGAGATGTACTTTTTCAAGTTTTCTCAATATAAATTACTTTATTTACACCAATCAATTTTTTTCACTTAATTTTTATTGCAATTGCTTCTGATTATGCACGTTTTTTGTCTCTCATTTTATGCTTATACAATTTTTGCAATTCACTTAACAGGATATCGGTCAGAAAATCATGATGTTCATGCAACAAAGCAAACATGAACTATGCATATTGTCAGCATCTGGCTCAGTCTCCAATGCCTCTTTGCGTCAACCAGCAACATCTGGAGGAAGTATTACATATGAGGTAGAAATTTCTTACTGATGCTGTTGAATGAGAAGCGTCGATTCTGCAGACAAACATAGGTCTAAAGAATAATAAAGGAAAGCAAGATTTAATTATATAATGAAGGAAATCAGGGTTGGTTGTGTCTCATTGTTGTTGATTGGATTGATCCAACAGTTTCAGGATGACTTGCAAAAAAATACTGTTAATAGGACACATCAAATCAATCTCGGAATTTGTAGATTACACCATATGGTCTCTGAAATTTGGTAAATTCTCATGGAGTTCTTAATTGTCTGTCACACATATTTCACAAACTGTAAATTTTCGATAATGTTATTGTAACCTAAGCCACAGTGGAGTGTGTTTGGTATGATGGGGAATGTTTTTCATGGAAAATGATATCCTAGAAAATGTCATCTTTGATAATATGCTGGTTCAACAAGGATTTCGTACCCCATGCTAGTTCTTTTTCTCTCTCCCCCAGATATGCATTTAATAAGTCCTCCACCTATTCTTATGTGACAACATCTATAATTGTGAATTAAGGAATGAACCGTTGCCACAATCATGTTCAATTTCTTTTGACAGTTTTAAATTGTGGCCCTTTGTAATGAAGGGTGAGAAGGAAGTTCATGGAAAGGTTTAATAATCACTTCACCTCTTTCATACTTTTGACGTCTACCTCACTTAATTTTTAGTGTTTGGTAAGCAAGAAAATATTTTCCCAATAACATTTATATGTTATGTAGCATACACTATGTAGGCTGGATGGGATGGAGAGTGGGAATTCGGGGTAGGATGGTCAAGGGATGGGGAGTGGGTGGGTGGAAGGAGACAATTAGTGTGGAATGTTACTTATGCAACTTGTTTTTCCTACTTCCATTATGGAAGTCATTTTCCTCATTTTAAGAAAATTATTTTCCTAGAGAGGAAAACATTTTGACCAACCAAATATTTTGGTATGTGCAAAACATTTTCCAGTTTTCCCATATTTGGTTAGTCAAATGTTTTGGAAAATATTTTCTCTAGGAAAACAAGTTCCTTAAAAATAAGTAAATGGAACTAGGGGAAACAAGTTTTGTAAGTGACATTCCACACTAATTGTCTCCTTCCCACCCACCAACACACGCTACCCCCCCTCCCTCAATCCTCCATAACCCTACCCCACCTCTATAGTGTATGCCTAGATTATATACAAATGTTTCGAAATAATAGTTTTTGCTTATGCACCGAACACAAGAAACTAAGTACGAAACCTACTTATTTTTGTAGAAATATTTCCAAGAGAACATTTTCTGTCAAAACCAAACACACCCTTAATCTTTTGGGTTGAGAAAAATGAGAGAGGGTGAGGTTCTTCTAGAATGGTAAAGTTAAGAATGATCAGACAGTGCTATCACGACTAATAAAAGCTAAGTAGCAGTATATCTAGTACGTGTTTCTTTTTCTTTTGAGGTGAAACTAAGGGGTTGTTTGGCGTGAGGGATAAAGATAAATACTGATGGGATAAGAAAATAGTGATGAGTTAAAATTTTTGTATCTTGTTTGGTTTACATGTTTGGGATAACTTATCCCACCTTTTCTATCATAGTGATGTGATGAGTTATCCTATATACATGGTGGGATAAGTTATCCCATGATAGATAACCAAGGATAACTAATTTGGGATAACTTGTTCCCAACCAAACGACCCCAGTGTAATATTTAATGAGTTCAACTTTCTTACCATGTAGCTCTTTTACCTTTATTTTTTCAGTAATGTGAAACCTCTTTTGCCTTACTTTAACTCTTTGTTCCTTGTTTAGTTGAAGTAAGACTTCACCTCAACCCTTTGTTCCTATGTAGGCAACTAGCCATATTTCCTATATTGTGGTTCAAGCACAATTATGTTCTTCTATGGGACCAGTGATAATCAACCATACACTTTATACTTACACTGACGTGCAACAATGAAAAATATATCAAGTATAAGAAGCACCCAAAGAACAGAGAGCTTGCTATTTTGTGGTCATTTTTTTGCTGTTTTAGAGATAGTAGTGGGTTCTATTTCTAGGACTACAGTGTCTTCATGATTCTCACCAAACAAATTAGAGGAAGAGGATTTAATATTTCAGATTTTTAATGTAAATTAGAGTATGTCAACCAACACTTGATCACATCTACTATCTCCCAAATGGCCAAGAAAGACCATCCTAATTTTGTGTCTTAGTTTTAGCATGTAAACGACACATTTGAGATGCCTAGATGATATCCATGCTGTATTAATAGAAATCAGGACAAGCTTATCAGGGTTTCCCTTTTCCCTTTTTGGTGATAGTAAGCTGTCATTAGCATCATTATTCTATGCCAGAGGATCATCACTTCCAGCCTGTCATAATAGAAACATATTCAAATGTCTTTTTATCGCATTTTTCATGTCAATTGAAGTATACAGCACAGTGATCATAACTTTGTGTTACTTCATGCCAGGGCCGATTTGACATTCTCACTCTAGCTGGATCTTATGTACGCACTGAGACTGGAGGCAGAACCGGTGGGCTGAGTGTGTGTCTGGCAAGTACTGACGGTCAAATTATTGGAGGTGGAGTTGGTGGTCCCTTGATAGCTGGAGGCCCAATTCAGGTTTTCTATTTTCAAGAATATTTCAATTTGTTTAGTATGATCTTAGTCATCAACAGAATTAGTTAAGATATTGATCTTAAGATTAGCTTATAGGAGATTAGATTAAAAATATGTTAAAGGGTACCAAAGTAGCTGAACAGTTGTCATGCTTTCTCACTGATAGCTTTTCACCTAACTTGAGACTCTTTCTGTTTCTTCATTTCTGGTTTTTCCACCGATGAAGTGGTTGATGAAGCATCTCTCCATGTATAACATTGAAGTTTTCTAGTGGTAATACAAATCACAACTAATATGTACAAGTTTAGACGATCAAAATGTATATTTGACTCGCACCATAAAGGAAAAAGACTAGTTAAAAACATGAAGTTATACTTATCAAACAAGAACAAGAAGCAGTGATCTATTCATTTGCTTGTAAAACATCGAATCTTTATCCTTTCTTTTGTCACGTTAAGTTCCTATCTTCTGATAGTTTGTCATTGACTATGCTGGTAGGTGATTGTTGGCTCATTTTCAGTTGACTCAAAGACTGGGGGACTAAAGCATGATACTTCCCCACAATTTGGTGGATCACCATTATCATTTCGTTCAATGGTTGATTCTTCTAATCAAAGTATGGGTGGAGGTCAGTTTATGATGCCATCTCGCGGTATGCAACCAACACCATTACATTCAACTGATTGGAGAGTTACCACCGGTCAGGGCTTGCACCAGTCTCCAGAAAACGGAGACTATGACCACCTTCAAGATTAACAAAAAACGTGACGTATTAGGAGTAGTGTCATAAACTTTCCTAAGTTATAGGTTCTTTTTTCGAAGAGAATATACACTCTTTACATTTGTACAGGTTAGCAACAAAACTTCCCTGTAGTGTCTGTATTGCAGATGAAAACTGCTCCCAAAATACTCTGATGTCTAAACCTCAGAATTTCTTTTCCAATTCTCAGAATTACTTTGCTGTCTTTGTCTTAGAGTTGTTTATTTCTTTTTGTTGGTTGAGTATGTTTAGGATTCTGAGTTTTGTCTATATTTTTGATGAAATAAGAAGTCAATTAGGTCTGTGTTTACCTAGTTGTATTAAAAATATATCATGCCTAGTCACTCTCTACTTTTGCTTGGACAAAAAACGGTGATGTTCAGACGAACTTGTTTATTACTAACACAAGTACTGAGTAAAGAAATCACCTGACGTTTTTGACCTTGTTGGGGTCTATCTTTTTTTATAAGGTTTTCAACCACTTCATTATGTCCAATAGTACTCTACTTGTTATACATTAACTTCATAAATTTCGTTTCTCCGAAAGACGCGAATGAAGATAAAAACTATAGATAATTTGTGATTGATAATAAAAGGGCTCACTATTCGAACTAACAAAATTAAAATTTAGATCGTTGACCTATCATGTGGCTAAGTGGACAAGTAAAGTTTCAAATTATTATCTCAATTTGCCTATAGAATATTTGTTGTGGAAATTTGTAACAAGACCGTTATGAATTGTATTAATTATATTATTACACAAGTCTCGATGTGTTTTAGAAAGTGTATTATATTGAAGTATTTTTTTTTACATTTCAATATTGCCCTTATACTCTGGTTAATTATTCCTAATGTGTAAAGGTCAATTTGGTCATTTCAGTTGGAAAATTAAGAATCAAGTATCCATTAAAAAGTCCCAATTTATAATATATTGGATCATAGAAAAAATGCTAAAAAATTCTTTATTTTGGACTCGAACAACAACAATTATAATATAATAATATAACCAATGGAGTCGCACCAGATTTGACGAGGGTGATAAGTATGCGATTATATCTCTATTTTATGAGGTGGTTGTTTTCAATAAATCTTCGACTAGATATTATCATAAAACTATAAATAAAACTTTTAATTTTTTGACTCAATTTAATGTAATACGTGTCATGTAGATTAAACGAATATTACGTTACGAGTATATTTTTCACAAGGAATGGAGCAAAATTGACTATTGAAAATGTGTGATGTGATAATATGTCATTGTTTGAAGTTTCTATTTTTGGCTTCTTCTTTTTCACATGCCCCCCCCCCCCCTTTTTTTTTTTTTTTTTGTATATTTACTCAAAATATACAAAAAAATAAACTATGAGATATTTTAAAATTTGGTTAGTTGGGGTAGGGGGACAATATTGATTATTATTATTAGTTCAACCAACATGGAAATTATATTTTTTCCTAAATTAGTATAAATCATATGTCTATTCCATATTGATTTACAAATACGTGTCTCTACCCCCCTCATATTTCATTTTGAAACGAAATATCTTTATTTTGGAGTGATTTTTATTTTTATTTTTAAATTTAATAATTCATTTAAAGGAAATTTATAAAACAAAATATTCTTATTTTTACACATATTATTCATTCGGCATAATTTTTTTAAGAACTACAAATTATGTTTTATCTTAATTTATGTGATAAAGATATATTTACAAAATGAGTTACGAAATATATTAACATTGATTATGACTAAACTCAAAACACGAAGCTATTCTAATTATCAAAACAAGATATATAGATAAAGATATATTATGAATTTAATATTTTATTTTATTTTTTTATGAGATGACTTTTTTTTATTTTATTAAATAGTGGAATAAGATAATCATACAATTAAAATAATAATCATTAACATTGTGAAATTATTTATAAATATTTAAAAATTATTATTCTTATTCCACGAAATCAAATCAGAGATTGAATCATTAAATTCTAAAACGGCAAAATTTAATTAAATCATAGATTTAGCGCACTGATTAACTTTTTAACGGTCAAGATAATGCAACGTCATTGCATACGACTTTTAAAAAACATTTTGCTATGCTATTTATCAAATATAAGCCGTTAATTAACTCCATAATAAGATCCACTAATCCATCCATGTTGCATTGTGATTATTTTTTATAAAAAAATATTCGATAAATATTTTTATCATATTTATTAATTTTTCTTATAATTCGAAATAATTACATATTATTTCACTTTTTAATAATTTTATATCAAATTTTAAGTCAAATACACCTAAATACATATATTTTAAATATAAAATACACTAAAATGGGAGGAATCGAAATTATCGAATACACTAAAATGGAGAGGAGATGAGCAAGCTAGGAGGAACGCAAGCTAGATACTCAAATGCATGTAAATTATACTAGATACATGTATCTAAGATATCTGATACAAGGAGAAAGAGGTGTGAGACAGTAGAGATACGATTAGATGTGAATCTACTTAAATATAATATCTAGAACTAATATGACTTCATGTATTTGAGATACACATATCTGGATATATACACGCAATACATGTATTTGAACGCGCTAGATACATGTATCTAAGATATCACATACGAGGAGAAAGATGTGCAAGATAGTAGAGATAAGATTACATGCGAATCTACTTGAATATAATATCTAGAACTAATTTGACTTCATGTATTAGAAATACACGTATTTGGACATATACTTACAATACATGTATTTCAACGCGCTAGATACATGTATTCAAAGTTCAAATCTGATAAAATTCACAATATTACAAACTAACATGATTTTAAGTAATTATTTTGTAAAATAGTGACTTTTTATTTTTTTAAAAAATCATCCCTTTTTAATCGATATTTAATATTCACATTAAAATTCAATCAAAGCAGAGTTCATATTAAAAAACCCACACTACATATAAATCCTTTTGAACAAAGGTTATTCCTTATCCAGAGAAATTCGAATCCGAAAGTTTTAAAATAAAAAAAGCTTACATTAAAAAATTTTAATTGAAAAAATAGAAGGAATACGTATCACTTCATCACAATTCCCGCTAATAAAGAAAGAAGCAATATAGTACTACCTAGTTAAAATAAAAAAATAAAAAAACATTATAGTACCTATAGAAAAATGGGATTTTTGCCAAAAGCACTTTTGAGTTCCATACTATTTTAGAGCCTCATTGTGATTGACAGAAAGTGACATGGATTAAGAAAGTCTAGGTTCTCTTCATCTAATCTTTGAGGGTCCCAAAAAATTATTTTTTTAATTAATATAAATATGAAAAAGAAAAGAAATTTATTGGAATTTTCCTCTTTTCTTGATCTTCCTTATTGATTTCTTACAATAATAAAAAAAAAAGGAGTAAAAAAGGGACAAATTAAAGGTGGTGTCTTTCTTCTTCAACACAAAGAATAGAGTCAAAGAATCTAATGAGTATAATGTGGTTTTAGTCTTCTCTTGTCTACTCACTAAAAATAGTAATAGTTGGTCATTTATTTGGGGGGTTTTCTTGGTTTTTTGTGGGTGTTGTTGTACTAACTTGAGGTTTGACAAGTGTGTGTGTATTTGTTTGTGTGTTTTGGGAGTTTCCCATTTCAAGAGGTGGAATTTTTGGCAAGAGGGGTTGTGTCTTTTTAGTTTTGTTGGTATCATTTTGACATAAAGTTACCTACTTTCACCTTCTTGTTTCATTTATCTCTCACTTTGTGCAATTAAAGGGCTTTTAAAGATTCATTTTTGGGTGTTCTTGTATTGAAGATTCCTGAAAAAAAGTTAACTTTTTTGTGATACAAAGAATTTCCTGTGGAGATTTTAAAGCTCCACAGGAAGGTGTTTGTGTTTCCAAGCTCATCCTGATTTGTTATCTGCAGATTTTTGCTTAAGGTCATCCCTTTTCTAATCTTTAGTCTAGTTTTTTGCTCTCTTTCTTCTAAAGATTAGAACTTTGATGTTGTTTTGCTAGTTTTTCTGTTTTTGTTTTTTGGTTTCATTTTTGCTTAGTGTACAGAAGAAAATCTAAGGAAGGCCTTTAGTGGGTGAAGGAATAGTTTGATGAATTTAGTTTTAATTGAAAATTTGGGAACTTGGGTCAAAAGGGTATGCTAGATCTTTAGGCATGTATGTATGTTAGATCTAGGCATGTGCCAGATCATTTTTATTATTATTTTATTGGGGCTTGTGTTATCTGGGAATACATTTAGTAGAGGCTTAAGCCAATGAGATCTCATTCTTGTAACTTGGCTAATAGTCCAAGGGTTGTTCTGCTTTTATCTTAATTCAGTTGATATTTCCAGATAATCAAGTTTTGCTTAGTGGATGGACTGAAAAGGGGGATTGAGATGTTGGCAATGTTAAGGTTGTTGTTTGTGGGACTGTTGATTTCTTTGGTCATTGTATCTGTTTCAGCTAATGATGGTGAATTCTTCAATTGCTGTGATGAAGATGGTTTTTGGAGTATACATACTATTTTAGACTGCCAGAAAGTGAGTGACTTCTTTATTGCTGTTGCTTACTTTTCTATCCCTCTTGAGTTGCTTTACTTCATTAGCCGCTCGAATCTTCCTTTCAAATGGGTTCTGGTTCAGTTCATTGCTTTTATAGTGCTTTGTGGATTGACACATTTGCTCAATGGATGGACTTACAATCCTCATCCTTCTTTCCAATTGATATTGTCCCTAACCGTTGCGAAAATCCTTACTGCCCTTGTATCTTGTGCAACTGCAATCACCCTTTTGACTCTGATCCCTCTTCTCCTAAAGATAAAGGTCAGAGAACTTTTTTTGGCACAGAATGTTTTAGAGCTAGATCAAGAGGTTGGGATGATGAAGAAACAAACAGAAGCTAGCATGCATGTCCGTATGTTGACACACGAAATTAGGAAGTCACTGGATAAGCACACAATATTATACACTACTCTAGTTGAACTTTCGAAAACCTTAAAGTTGCAGAATTGTGCAGTTTGGATGCCAAATGAAAGTAGGTCACAGATGAACTTAACACATGAATTAAGCCACAGTTCTGCTGCTGAAAGTCATCGTTCACTACCAATTAATGATCCAGATGTGTTGGAGATAACAAAGAATAAGGGAGTAAGGATTCTGAGGCAAGATTCAGTTCTTGCAGCTTCGAGCTGTGGAGGATCTGGTGAACCATGTGCCGTTGCTGCTATTCGGATGCCACTGCTTCGTGCTTCGGACTTCAAAGGTGGGACTCCAGAGTTGGTTGACACTCGTTATGCCATTTTAGTTTTGGTTCTTTCAAGTGTTGATGAGAGAGTCTGGAGCTATGATGAGATGGAGATAGTGGAAGTAGTTGCTGATCAGGTGGCTGTGGCTTTATCCCATGCCACTGTTCTTGAAGAGTCTCAGACGATGAGGGAGAAACTAGAAATGAGAAATCGTGTGCTTCAGCAGGCTCAAGAGAATGCTATGAAGGCAAGCCAGGCAAGGACTTCGTTTCAGAAGGTGATGAACAATGGAATGAGGCGGCCTATGCACTCAATTTTGGGGTTGCTCTCCATATTTCAAGATGAGAAAGCAAGTTCTGACCAGAGGATGATTGTTGACACAATGGTGAAAACAAGCACTGTTCTCTCAACACTAGTAAATGATGCAATGGAGATATCTGCAAAAGATGATGGAAGGTTTCCAGTAGAAATGAAGCCCTTTCAGTTGCATTTACTGGTCAGGGAGGCTTCTTGTCTTGTTAAGTGTTTGTGCGTCTATAAGGGATTTGGGTTTTCTACAGATGTTCCCACTTCTTTGCCTAATCAGGTGATGGGCGATGAAAAGAGAACTTTTCAGGTTTTGTTACATATGGTAGGACACTTATTAAATGTCAGCATTGGTAAGGGCTCTGTTATATTCAGAGTTGTTCTAGAGACTGGCGCTGAGACTGGGAATGACAAAGTTTGGGGAACAAGAAGACCAAGCACGACAGACGAATATGTGACCATAAAATTTGAAATTGAGGTTAGCCTTGAAGGCTCTCAATCAGATAGCTCAATCTCGACTATTCACTTTGGTGGAAGAAGGCATAACAGCAAGGAAGTAACGGAGGGCTTGAGTTTCAACATGTGCAAAAAGCTTGTTCAGGTTGGTTAGAATACTTGATGTTGTTTCCCGATTGTTCTTTTCGTTGGTGTTGTCATTCAAATTGGTTCATCTTGCTAACAAGTTTCTGTAGATGATTAGAGCTCTTAATCTGAATAAGAAGTAATGTTCATGGGTTGTGTGATATTCATACGTGTTGGCATGTAGGTCTCCCTGTAGGTATTGACTATGACTTTACCTAGAGATTTAGGGGTAAGTCTGAGCTGCATACTATAATTGTAGTGGTAGAGAAAAATAGCAAAGTGAGTTCATGGAAGTAGTCTGAAATGGAGAGTACACACATCATAATCTAATTTAAATTGTTAAAATGTGACGATTCTTTGAAGTGTACCAAACATTTGAAACATCATAAGGTGGAAAATGCATTAACTTAAAATGGTCAGAGTAGTTGCATGTTCTTGCACAAAATTGTCCCTAGGTTTCTAACAAAATGCCACACAATTTCAAATTATTTGAGTTGAATGTGAAGGATCTGTCCTCCTCTCTTAGGGTTCAGGTTACCGGTAGGATCACCTCTTAAAGAAAGAAGAAGAGGAACTTGACTAAGGGGGTGTTTGGATTGGCTTTTTTTAAAGTAGCTTATAAGCTAAAAGTAAAATCCATAAGCTGGGAATACTGAAATTTCGGCTTTTAGCTTATTTTTGTACTTTTTCAGCCTAAAAGAAAGTGCTTAAAAGCGCTGATTGTCTTTCCCAAACACCTTCAAAAATAAGAAAGAGCTTTAAAGCCAAAACCCACTTAAAATAAGCCAATCCAAACACCCACTAATTGAAAATGTAACTCCCCTCTTTCTTATTGACTGCTGCTTAGCTGAATGATCTCAGAGAATAAGATGCAGCTTGAGGATTTCTTTTCTTGTGCAGAAGATGGTTCTTTAATAACTGTTCATCTGTAAATTCTTTATGTAAAGAGCTTTCTAGGATGCAATATGCCAGGATGATTTTTGTCCGGTTTCCTCAAGTGTACCTATTAACTGCCAAATCTTCCATATGTTCATATTATGCGGGCATCAACTTCTTTGTGTTTATGTTCTAGTGGTATCAATTCGGAGGGAGAAAGTATATGTAATTAGAACCCGCATGACTTGACAGACTGACATTACATTTCTTTAGAACTCTATCTTACCTCTAAATAAAATTGAAATAGGGAGAGATCTGAAACCCATGAAGAGACCGACTACCAAAAACATAGCATGTGTCAGCCTTATACTGACAAGAGTAAGACTGACTTTTTTTATTTCTTTTGCTAATCGTGGTGTCCGAGCCATCTTGGTGCGCACCCCGAGTCCTCAACTAATTCATGTGAGACATGCTACCTTCTACCAACATAGATACCGGGTAACTTTGTTAATTAAAACTTGGACAGATGGAAAGAAATCACCTAGGTTTGTTTTGCCTTCATTGGGCTTTGGGCTTTGAACCCGAGACCTCATGGGTTCTCAACCCACTTCATTAACCACTAGGCCATACATTTGGGTGCAAAATATGTACATTTAATGGGTAAGATGTTAGTTAGCTTCACCTTAGTTCCTGATGTGAAAATACACACAAGCATCTTCATTCAAATAATCATTGGACATATATGTAGCATTCACTTCTGCATGCACCAGATGTGTGTGTGAGAGGGTGGGAAAGAAAGGGCTGGGGATTGGACATAGATGAGAGTAAAAGATGTGTTCATAAGGATGCACAGATAAAGATGTTGGCTTCAATTTATTTGAGCTGTAGGAACCAGTCTTTGCTGGTTTGTGGTGTGACTTTGTAGGCTCGTAGCTCTTAAACTAAATCCGAAGTGAGCAGGAAAAGTTCAGGATTTCTTCTTTTGATACAAGTTTCTTGGATTTCTTCTTTTGTAATAATATTGGCAGAACTTATAAGAAACTCCAGTATACGCAGAAAATGGTAGATAGACTGGAAACCCGTACTTGTATGTATATGTTAAATCAGTTAAATAGGAAGGCTGAAGAAGAAAATTTGCTGGTTGAGCTTCTGAGGCTCAATTTTTCGATGTCTAGGTTTAATGTGAGAAAATAGTAGTTTCTGACAATGAACTGGTGTATCATATAAATATAAAATAGTTGCTTCTGACAGTGAGCTGGTGCCTATGTATCATGTATTTCAGATACATACTTTCACTGTTTATGTATCATATAACTTCCCATGCAATTGGTACTCCTTGGGCTTCTGCAGACAGCATAGCTACATCTTCTCCTTAACCTTATTATTATTAATTTTGGAACTTTAGTGTTGGGATTGAAGTTGCATTTGCTTTCACTGAATGAATGTTCGTGTCTAAAATCAAGGAAGTGTTTTCAGTATGATTTTATGCACTCTGTCTAGGCGAGACCTTGTAAACGAATCTAATCAGTCAAGTGTCAGGAAGATATTAATCCCTGTGTGACTATAGATCATGCCATTTTGTAATTATAACTTCCATCATTTTGTCCTTTGGGGAAGAGGTTTCATCCTTAGAATTGATTTCTCTTGATTTTTGAATTCTTAATCTGTAAAGTTTTTAGGTGCTTCCTGCAATAACAGCAACGTACCTAGTGTGATCTCACAAGTGGGGTCTGGGGAGGGTGAGGTGTACACATACCTGACCCCTACCTTTGTGGGGTAGAGAGGTTGTTTCCGACTGACACTCGACTTAGGAAAAAGCATTTTTCAAAACAACTTTACCATAGTTGCTGCTTATGATATTAATAAATAATCCAAACAGGAAAACTATTTTGTTCTTGAGTTTCCTTACCTCTGCTATTTGAAGTGGTAAGTTGCTTGTGAAGGTGATGAAGCAATAGCCAGCCTGGTTACCATATTTTGCTTATTCTGACCTGTATTTTCTTCTCTTTTTTTTTTTGCATATTTTCAGATGATGCAGGGAAATATATGGATGTCCTCGAATGCCCAGGGTCATGCGCAGGGGATGACACTCATTCTCAGATTTCAAAAGCAGTCATCTTTTAGGAGACGCATGTTTGAATATAGAAATCCTTTGGAGCAACCGATTTCTAGCACAATGTTCAGAGGCCTTCATGTACTCCTTACTGATGACGATGATGTAAATAGATTGGTAACTAGAAAGCTCCTCGAAAAACTAGGTTGCCAAGTAACTGCTGTTTCAACCGGTTTTCAATGCCTGAGTGCTCTAGGCCCTTCACTAACAACCTTTCAAGTACTCATTTTGGATCTTCAAATGCCAGAAATGGATGGATATGAAGTGGCATTGAGGGTGCGTAAGTTCCGTAGCCGTAGTTGGCCGTTGATCATAGCCCTGACTGCTAGTTCAGAGGAACAGGTTTGGGAGAAATGTCTACATGTGGGAATGAATGGTCTAATAAGGAAACCTGTTCTTCTACAAGGGTTGGCTGATGAACTTCAAAGACTCCTTCAAAGAGGCGGCGGTGGTGATGACTTGTGAGATGTTAGTACTAATGGTGAATAACAAACTTCAAAAGGTTCCTGGAAAAACATGAGAGGAGACTTTAATATATCATATATACCCATATAGAGATAGCTTTACATCTTTGTTAAGATGAAACAAGCTTCTTCCTAACCATGTAGCTAGCTACCACCAGTTTCCATTATGTAAGTATATAGGTCTGCTTGCAATTCAGTTCTCTTGGCTTATGTTGAAGTGAAAATATGTCAAGATAGTGGTTATGGGGGTTCCATCATTTTTTCCTCAGAAACAGAAGAATGTTACTGATTTGAAAAGAAATCTTTAATCCTTGCAAGCTGATACTTGTTCCTCACACATTGTTAGTTTTGGATACAAATATCATAAACCTTGACTAGTGCTTTTCTTTTTTTTTTTTTTTTTTTTTGCTAAACCATGATGATCGCGCCAGTATATGATTACTTCGACTAGTCCATTGAGTACCTGCTACCTCCTCCGTCAAACACGTGTTTTGTGTAACTTTACCTATCCAGAGATAAGACAGATGGAAAGAAATTTCACTTCATTGCTCAGTAGGCCTCAGTAGGCCACATGCTTGGATACTAACTTAGATATGATAATTCATTTTTACAAGAAACAAGAAGGAAAAGTGGTACTAATTTGATTTCTATGAATGACCATACATAATATAGAAATACATACAAGGAAGTACAGACAATAAGCTAGAATAGCTGGTTACTGATAGTGTCAATAGTGAAACTGATTGCATAAAGTCCATGTTGCTTTTATGTATTTGACTATGTTTTATTGAAAATTGAAAAAGTAGTTTTTGTTTTCAAAGTGAAAAGTAATATTCTCTCTGTTTAGCAATAATTGTTCGCTATAGTAAAAATAGTTGTCTAGTTTAGAAAATTAAGAGATAATTTACCTTTTGTGCTTATTTTACCCTTGCTATCAAATATCATTTATCATCAAACACATTTCTCAAAACATTAAATTTAATATACCCTTCGGGGTGGTCCAGTGGTTTGAGCTTGTGACTTTCATGTTGGAGGTCTCAAGTTTGAAACCCCTTGCCAGCAAAAGCAAGGGGTTTGCCTTCTGGGTCGAGCTCGTCGCACCGAGCTTGCCTAGTGCGGGTTACCTCTCCTTGTGGTTAGCGAGCTATATTGCATAGGAGCGAGATTTTTTACCCTGTGCGCACTCAAAAGGGCAGCGGCTGCGGGTTTCCCTTGTGATAATTTTTTTTTATTAAATTTAATATAGTCAAAGATAGGACAGTAATATTATCCTTGTTATTTATTGTTTCTTAAGGGGCGTGTCAAGTCAATATTGTTGAACAGAAAAAGTATTTAGAAACTGGAGTTGTGTTTGACATAAAATGAATTAGTAGTGTTCTTCAAAAAAAAAAAATTGTGAGTAATTTAGAGTGAAAATAGTTTTTTGTTGCTTTTGGAATTTCTAACAAAAATTGTGAGTAATTTGTATAATTCGCGAACGTTGATTTGTATATATACGAATGACAAGTTTATATAATTCAATTTGTTAGCAGATCGAACAATTAAATTATATTGTGTTTGTTAAATCATTTATACGTTTAGGTTTAATGATATTAATTGATCAATTCGTTATTGATTCATTTTTATCATGAACACTTGGATGGTTCGTAAATGGAACATTTTTTTCTAGATTTGTATACATATATATTACAAGTTCATTTGTATCTTTGAAAATTGCATTTTTTATGTGAATTTATATATGTATATGTTCTCTATTTTATAATTTATCATTTTTATTATGAACAATTGGATGATTCCTATATGAAACGTTTTTTTTTTCTAGATTTGTATACATATACATAAAATGTTCGTTGTATCTCTGATAACATTTTAGTTTTTCTAGATTTGTATACATATATGGTTCGTTTGTATCTCTGTATAATTATGTGAATTTATATATGTATATGTTCTCTGTGGGTGTGGGTCCTAGCCAGATGGCAAACTAGGCGAACACTATCAGTGCAATTAATGTAAATTATAGCTATAACACTCAAATAGAATTAAATGTTTGCTATTTCATACATTTTTTTTATTCTATTGCCAAACGTGTTTTTCAGAGTTCAATTTTGAAGAAAAAAAGTTCATGACCAAACACCACCAAGTGTGTTTTCTGTGAAGAAAACATTTTTAAAAGTATTTTTTAATTTTCTCATGTTTGATTTTTCTAGAATGAACCTATTTTCCTCCAATTTAAAGAAAAGCGCTTCCTATGTAAAGTAGTAGAATATTTTCCAAATTTCTTTTTCAACTTCACCATCTGACCCTCATGCGGGACATAGCGACGTGTAATCTCAACCTCGATCTGAGACATGAATCCTCCCCCTGATCGGAGGCCCAAATCCTAACCCAACCCCACCTTGAGAGTCATTCCACCTTCGATCTAAGATTCTACTCTTTACTTCAACCCCAATTCGAGACTTAACTTTCAACTTCAAGACCCAATTCTTAACTCCTAACTCCCAACTCGAAGCTTGACCTTACCTCGACCCCAACTTGAGGACAAAGTCAATCCTGACTTAGGGTTAGATCGCCGACATTGGTTCGATATTAAGGTTAGAATTAGGTCTCGAGTCAACTTCAAATTTCGAGGCGTGGCAAGGGTCATTGTTGGGTCTTAGGTTATGGTTAGATTAGGGGCAAGTCGAGGATCAAGTTATGGGGTGGGGGTGGGGGTGGGGGCTCAAGATATATTAGAATGTCAAGTCTCGAGTCGAAGTCATATCTATTGATGTCAGAATCAGTTTGAGGGTTGTGGTCGAACAAATGGTCTTGGTCCTTGTTAAAAGATAAGGATTCAGGTTTTGGTGATATACTAAATATTTTCCCAAACTATACCTGAATATTTATGGAATGATATTTTCTTTTTACTAATCAAACACTAGAAATAATTAAATAACCCCCACCCCCACCCCCACCCCAAACACACATTCACTATTTAAAACCAATTTAAAATTCTAGCAAAATAAAATAAAGACCGGATTCTATTCTTGATTGAGAAAGACATTTATTATATGGATAATCTCTTAACATTATCAACAAATTTCATTTTCGCTCGTTTTAATTAATAACCCTAACAAATAATAAAATGTTTTTATCAATCTTTTTCAATTCAATTTTTTTTCTATTCGTGTTCTCAAGTATTTATTACGTAGATAAATTAATAAGATAACATAATTTTATCACTTTCAGTTACACACATCATTTTTTATCGATAACATATCATTTCTAAAAAGATAATGTGATTATAATTTTATAAGAACATAAAAATTCACTACGTATTCAAATATGAAATTGAGTTCGAGTGTTTTCGATGAAATTTACTAACAAATTTAAGCTATCGTAAATGTCCTAATCCCCAAAATCTGCAGACAGCACGTGACACTTGTATTTCTAGTTCAATTTAGAAGAAACTCAACACTCTCACTCTCACTCCGCCCTTTCTTCTTCATTTTTCTCTCTTCTAAAACCCTAGAATGGAGCATCCTTTCTTCATCAACAATGGCCCTCCAACAAATCGATCAGAAGCTTTGCGTTTTCTGTCAATAGCTGAGAAATTGTTAACAAATCGTGACCTAGTTGGTAGCAAGTCATTCGCGACCCGGGCTCGTGATGCTGACCCGACATTTGCACCTGCTACCGACCAAATACTCGGAATCGTTGATACCTTGAACGCCGGCGACAAACGGATAAACAATCATCACTTTGACTACTACTCTATTCTACAAATCCCTCATAACCAAACCCAGAATGTGGATTTCATCGCTGAGCAGTATCGAAGGTTTGCGCTTTTACTAAACCCACAGAATAACAGTTTTCCGTTTTCTGATCAAGCTTTTCGTCTTGTTGTTGATGCGTTTTCGGTTCTTTCTAACCCTATGAGGAAAAGTATGTATGATAAGGAGTTGGGTTTTTTTCTTAACCTTTACCCTGTTGCTGCTTCTGCTGCACCTACTTCTAATTTTGTGCATCAGAATGTTTATCAGTCAATGCCTAGTTCGAATGCAGACCAAATGTTTGTGAATTTGCCTAGTCAAGATGCTGGTGGTGTAAGCTTTAGTAGAGACCCACAAGCTGGAATTTCTATGCCACCGACGTTTCTGACTCGTGAGCAAGAAACTGTGACCTCTATGGGGAGTTCGGATATTGAGCAGCAGCAACAGCAACCACAACAACCTGTAACGTTTCTGAGACAACAGACACAACCTGTGACTTCTATTTCATTTTCGAACACTGATGAAAAACCTGCTACATTCTTAAGTTTGAACCAACCACAGCCGGTAACCTCTGTGAGAAGCTTAAATAGAGAAAACCCACCAGTTGGTGTCCGGTTGAGCTCGACACAAGGGACGGAACCAGTGGTTACTGTAGAGCAGCATGGGAATCAACAGCTCCCAGAGAGAAATGAGAATGTGGTGGGGAACAATGCAAATAAGTCTGCAAGTACTAGTGATGATGTGAAGGAGCAAGAAGGGAATGTAGATGGATCAGGTAAGAGGATTCCCAGTTTCTGGACTGCATGTCCTTATTGTCTTATTATGTATGAGTACTCTCTGGATTATGCTAATTGTAATTTAAGGTGTCAAAATTGTAAGAAGGGTTTTCAAGCTGTAACAATTGCGTCTCCTCCTCCAATTGTTGATGGAAAAGAAATTAACTTTTGTTGTTGGGGATTTATGCCTTTCGGATTGTCTTTGGAGGATTTTAATAGAAATACAGATAACACTTCAAGCTGGTCTCCATTTTCGCCCATGTTTACCTCTCCACGATTTGGGGGGGATGGAGGGAGTAATGTGAACAGTCATGCTACTGGAGGACAGATAAATGTGAATAATCTTGGCAGTTCACTTAATGCTGGTGGATCAATAAGTGGGGGTGGACGAAAGCATTTTACTCCGACAATATATGTTGAGGATGACGATGATGATGATGATGTGTTTGTTGAGGTATCCGAGTCAGGTCAGGAGTCAGATGTGGATTGGAATCGGAGCAAGGAGAAGAAGGAAGCAAAGAATGTGAAGAAAAAAAATGCAAGGACTGGAACCCCAAGAAAAAATGCCAAGAAACAGCACACTGATAAGGCAAAAACTGTCGAAGGAAACAATGATGACAATTTGCAAGATGGTTTAGCAACTCAAGGTGGTGTGGAAATATCCCATGCTGTAACAGTTGAGTCAAGTAACAGAGGTGTCACAGGTAAGACAAGAAGGCAACGTGGGAGGGTTGCAAAACACTTTGGGAATTTGGATTTGAATGTGGAGTTCAGTAATGAGGTTGAGGAGCCTATAATTCAAATGAGCCGAGAAAATGAAGCAGGAGAGGGAGAAGATGATACTGTTGAAGTAATTGGTTTTTTTGAAGGTCTTGATGAATTCCTTAGCAGTCTTCCTATACTCAATGCTGTGGATGGTGATAAGGTAGAGGCTGCCTAGCTAAGTAAGACACTTCTTTTGTTGTAGTTGTAGCTATAATTTTTGTCTTCTGGATGCTGTAGTTAAGAATGGTGTAGAATTACTCGGGCACTGGTGTTGATGTTTCTGTTGTAATGCTAATTTCTTACTTTTCTCTTCCGAAGTAGCTGCAGTAATTAGTTTACTGCTTCTATCTCCATGCTCCTTGAGTTATCTTATTATTAGTCATCATAGTTTTCTTTATATTGCTTAGTTCTTCCATTCTATAAGAATTATCTTTCATTTTTAAGAGATGAAATGGGTTTCATTAAGGCCTCAATTCACCATCCATCTGATATTGCGGTACAAAGTTGCATTGCAACTTGAACTCCTGTCTATGTCAATGGTAAGTAGTAGTCTGTTTCGGTAGGCAATTGATAGTGCCTAAGTGCTATTCTTATTTTGCTTATCTGGAGTTACAAGTTGAGGATCTTATTGGTTAATGGTAGTTATCGCACTGTAATAAATACTTCTAACCATTAAGATCCTCAACTTGTCGCTTCAGATAAGAAAAAAGTAGTCATTGCATGGTAACAACAAAATATCTTTTTTTACTTTAGTTCTGCTCCTTGTTAGAGCAGTCAAGTCAATATTTTCAACATCTGTTAAAATAATCTTTCAGTCAGGATTGCTCTGAAATGCTAAGCTTCAATAGCTTAATACTCTCATTTGAATGCACTCTGTTTTTAAATATTCATGTTTTTTTTATAGATGAAGTTGTATTAACAATGACATTAAGAAGATGCAAAAATTATAAAGTGAGGCATTTGAGCTTACAAAAAATCTCTAGCTGACTATACAAACTATCTAAGCCAAAACGAACGAGTAATAGTCCTGAAGATGATTTGCTTTATATGTAATTGATTGCTTTGTTTTGGGATCTCCCAAGAATTTTGCCATGATGCGTCCGTGTTTGATATTGCTGGTTTTTGATGTTTCTTTTTCATATTCCTAAATGATAACCTTCTTTAGCTGTTACATATGTGCTGCACATCGTTCATTTATTTTCTCATGCAAAATGTAGATACTAATTTTTTTCATGAGAATCATCACTTATATTCAGAATGATTCCACTTTATTTCCAAATCAGTGTTCGGTTAAAAATTTCCAAATCCAACTTGGAGTTGGTTTCAAATCTGGAAAAGTGCTACAAACCTATTTTCCAACTCCATCTCATTAATTCCAAAATAGTTCTCTCTTCTCTCTTTTGCAAAATATATAACCAAACATAACCATCTTCAGCTCATTAACTTCATAAATTCGAAATAAAGTTAAAAATATTCGAACCTATGGCCAAATGCATATTAAATTATAGTAATTGAAAACTGATCCATGAATCATAGACATGTATAAATATTTGAATCACACCGGTCGCGGTTTTGAGCCCTATACCAAGCAAATTAAGCCTAGTATTTAAGTAGAGAAAGATAAAGCAATTGATGTGGGTTTTTATTGGATAACGGGGAGTTTCGGATCATCCCAAAGTTCTGTAAATTACGATTAGGATTGGATCTTTGAAGTGCTGATGATAGATTCTTGAGCTATGATGAGATGGAGATGGTGGAAGTAGTTCCTGATCTGGTGTCTGTAGTTTTGTCCCATGCCACTATTCTTGAAGAGTTCCAGACAATGAGGGAGAAACTAGAAATGAAAAATTGTGTGCTGCAGCAGGCAAATAGAATTCTCTGAAGGTAAGCCAGACATGGACTTCGTTTCAGAAGGTGATGAACAATGGAATGAGGCGGCCGATGCACTCAATTTTGGGTTTGCTCTCCATATTTCAGGGATGAGAAAGCAAGCTTTGACCTGAAGATTATTGTTAACCCAAGGGTGAAAAATGAAAACAGGCACTGTTCTCTTCGCACATTGATAGTTGTTCGTGTGCTGCAGCAGGCTATAGACTAAATAGAATGCTATGAAGGAAAGCCAGACAGGGACGTTGTTTCAGAAGGTGATGAAAAATTGAATGAGGCCGGCGATGCACTCAATTTTGCGTTTGCTCTCCATATTTCAAGATGAGAAAGCAGCAAGCTTTGACCAGAAGATCATTGGTATACCTGCTAAAGATGATAGAAGGTCTCCAGTAGAAATGAGGCCCTTAGTTGCATTTACTGGGCAGGTAGACTTCTTTTTTTGTTAAATGGTTGTGCATCTATAAGGGCTTTGGATTTTCTATAGATGTTCTTACTTCTTTGCCTAATCAGGTGATGGGCATTGAGAAGAGAACATTTAAGGTATCGGTACTTATGGTAGGTCTGTTGTTAAATGTCAGCATTTTAAAGGGCTCTGTTATATTTGGAGTTGTTTTAGAGACTGGAGCTGATGGTGGGAATGACAGTTTGGGGAACAAGAAAACCATCGACGACAGCCGAATATGTGACCATAGAATTTAATATTGAGTTTAGGCTTGAAGCCTCTCAATCCTATAGCTCAATCTCCACCATTCACTTTGTGGAAGAAGGCATAAATACAAGGGAGTGATGGAGGGCGTGCGTTTCAGCTTGTGCAAAAAGCTTGTCCAGGTTAGTTATCCCAATTCTTATTGCTATTATGTTCTCATTTAAATTGGTTACCTGGCTAACAAGTATTGATAGATGATTAGAGCTCTTGATTATGTATAAGAAGTAATATTCATGGCTCGTGTGATATACATACATGCTGCCAGGTAGGTCTGCGTGTAGGTATTAAGTAGGGCTGAGCAGAGTTTGAGCCAAACCCAAATCTGAGTTCTTTGGATATTTGGTTTGGATTTTCGATACGGATTGGATTTTGGTTTTAATTTCTATAATATTTAGATTTTGGATTTGTCTTCGGTAATCCATCTTTTTATACCTTATATTCTTCTGTATTTGTTTTTGAGTATTAAAGAGGGACGCACTAGGATAGTGCCAAAACCATAAATACAGTGAAAGGACATCAGATCCAACCAGAAATCCTAACAGTTATAGAGCACCTACCAGATATACTAACGATACCGCCTCCTCTTCAAAATGTTACACCAAAAATGAAAAAGAAGAAAGCACGTCATCTTAAATTCTGTTAAGAGCTACTTCTTCCTTCAAACATTCTTACATTTCTTTCTTTCCAAACTGTCCACCATATACAAGCAGGAACCAATCTCCACCATTTCTTCTGTCCAACTACACCCGTTGCAATTCCAACTCCTTGAGCAGGTCACTGGTGTTTGAAGTCCATTGGAGTCCCACAATGTTAAGACACAGAAGACTAGTGACAAAACAATGAAGAAACAGATGGCTATTGGATTCTGTTTCTAAAACACAAAAAGGACATCTAGAGCATAATTGGAATCCCCTTCTCTTAGATTCTCTTGTGTCAGGCAAGTCTTTCTTGCCACTAACCACGGAAAGCACAATACTTTTGTAGGAATCTTAACTTTCCAAATATATTTCTAGGGCCCATGTGGTATTTGCTGATCCAAATTACACAATGTATTATAAGCAGACTTTACTAAAAAAACACCATCTTTGCCAGATTTCTAGTAAAGCTTATATTTAGGAACTTGGAATTAATTATAGGTTTAACTGTTAAATTTTTACTTATGTTAAGAGGTAAAACTTCTAATATTTAGTAGTTCAAAATTGACTAAAATTTTGCTTCTTAAATCTTTCTTTATTTGAACTATATTAGAAGTCCTAACATTTAAGGCTTTAAAATCAATTATAATTTGTTAACTTGTAGCAATCCTTTCTTTATCAAACTTAATAATTATCCATCACATTTTTTCAACTCACGGTACGATAAACTAAATTAAATAGTGTAGCATCATTTGGCATTAATATGTTGAGTTGAGTTCCTTCTTCTGCTTCTTGTTTTTAAATTGTATAATCGAGAAAAGAAAATATAGAAACATAACACCCTCTTAGTTGTTTCAGTTTAATTGAGTGTTTTTGTTGTTCACTCTTTTTAGTTAAATCTAAACTATGTTTTCCATTTCAATTATGTGATGGTGTTCGACTAGACACATAGATTAAGAGAAGAAGAAATTGGTTAGAGTTGAATCATTTCATAAACATAAACTGAAAATTCAAAATTAAGTTATTACTAAATATTTGAAGTATGAATCCCTATAGCAAAATGTTTGTTCACATGTTTACCCTTTTAAAATAGAATTCACTCTTGACAAAATAGTCATTTAATTATTTTCTAATATTCAAAATTTTAAATTAAGTAAATTTTATGTATTAAATCCTTCATTAGTTGAAATATATAGAAAATTTCAATATTTAGAAATTTAAAAGCGAACAAGATTTTACCTTTTAAGAAATAATTACAAGTTGAATAAAATTGTACTTATAATGCAAGGCAACTTTATGTTTAGGACTTTTAAAAATACAATTCTAAAAATGAGCAGCATGGTGCACAAAGCAACCTGCGTTAATAGGGTCTAGGGTAGGATCGCATTCCGAGGAGTGTGATATTGACAACCTACCCTAGTGTAGGCATTAGTAATTGTTTCCACTAATTTTGACAAGTCTTTCTTAGTTTGGTGGCATAACAATTCCTTAACGACTAGTTACAAATAAATTAACACATTTGTGATGTGATATCAGTTTATTGATGTCAATTTATTAATGCCAAAATAAGCCAACAATGAATTACAATACGATTTTGTAGGGGTAATTGCTTAAAAGAATAACTTATACTATATGTTAATCTACTATACAATTTTGTATGACAATGCGTCTTCGTAATGCTAATATTTATTTAATCTGTTAATAATATAGTAATACAAATTGTAATGATTAACATGAAATACACATAATGCATGCATTTAAGTGCTTATGTTAACCGTTCGATCAAATGCTATTTCTAAGATGTTTTTATTGAAGCAAGTATAAGAACATACCGAAATAAGTTTCACTAAAGCAAATCTAACTTTTAAAAATGATAATATATCCATTAGAAATTTATGATTCTCTTTTTTAATTATTATATTGTACACAAATACATCTTGTAAATGTTACTTATTTTATTTTTAAAATTTTATTCTTATTAATATGAGGGAAACACGTGATGCACATACATTAATACTAGTTTAAAAAAAAGTAAAAAATCAAAAAAGTTAGTTAATTGATTCCAAATTTGCAATATTGCATCCTCAAAATATGCAAATAACACGTGACTTCTATTTTATTTCAGAGGAAAAAATGTGACTAGATTATGATCTGTTCAAGAACTTTTCGGCGGTTAATAGCCAATGTATCGCTTTTTATCGGTTTGTTGGTGGGAGGCATTGATAAAGTAGGGATATCCATTAGGGTTTTAGGAGAGAAAATGAAGAGGTAAAAGGAAGAAAGGCGGAGTGAATGAGAACCTCTGATATAATAAAATAGAAGTCATGTGTTGTTTGTAGTTTGTTTGTTCTCGAAAAAAAAAATCTACAAACAACACGTTACTTTTATTTTATTTTAGAGGAACACATGTTTGTTATTTTTTTTCTCAAAAAAAAAAATGCAAACACGTGACTTCTATTTTATTATAGAGGAACATACTTCTTCTTACTCATTCTGCTTTCTTCCTTTTTCCCTTCATATCTCTCCTAAAACCCTAATGGATTATCCCTACTTCATCAATGACCCCCCAACAAGCCGATCCAAAGCGATACATTGGCTATTAACCGCCAAAAAACTCTTAACTAATCGTGATCTAATGACATGTGTTCTTTAGAGATAAAATAAAGTCATGTGTTATTTGCAGATTTTAAGGATGCAATATTGCACATTTAGAATCAATTCATTAACCTTTTTCAGTTTTTTTCTTCTTTTTAACTAGTTTAAATATATGTACGATCCCCTCGTAATTAATAAGAGTAGATGTTTAAAAGTAAATAATATTTAACAGATGTGTTTGTGTACAATATAAGAATTTAAAAAGAGAATTATAAATTTCTAATTGATAAGTGATCATATTTAAGAGTTCGATCTGCTTAGTGGTTCTTGTTTCAGTATGTTCTAATACTTGCTTCAACAAATGTATCGTACAAATAACATTTGATTGTGTAAATATGGATCTTAGGCTTAACTCATCCCCTAAAGCTAGCTAGCTCACGAGGAGAGGTTTGTCCAAATCCATATAAGGATACCAAATTTCCATTCCTTTTATGATGTATGAATTCTTAACACTTTCCTGCACACCCAAACCTCATTACATGGAGTGTGGACACTATAATATGGGGGCCCAACATTGGTGAACAAAGAATTGGAATGTGCTTGGCTCTGTACCATGTAAAGATGGATCTTGGGCCTAACTCAACCCCAAAAGCTAGCTACTGAATGGAAGTTTGTCCAAGTTCATATAAGAAGATCAAATTCCCATCCCTTTTTCGATGTGGAATTTCTTAACAGATGGAAAGGTAAAAAAGTCTTTCACTTTTACATAAGCACTTATATGCATTATATCTGTATTTTTCGTTAATTATTACAAAATTTGTACTACTATTATTAACAATTAAAATTTCCAACTCCAACTTGGATTTTTTTATTTTTATTTTTTGAGATAAAGGTAACTGTGTATTCACGCTCATCATCAAATAAATGATGAGCATAGGTCACTTACAATCTCATCAGAGCATATCAAACTACCCTATCGGAGATTACAACTTACCTATAAAGTCAGCAAAAAGTTTTATATCCCCCATCATATCTTGTTTACACCAAAAGTACAAAAGACTAAGACAATTCATTCTAATTTTCTGGATGTTGTTTTTCTTATCCACAAAGCATCTTCCATTCCTTTTTTTCCATAGGACCACCAGATGCAGGCTGATATTAACTCCCGCCAATCTTCATTAGACTCCCTTCTTCCTATTATCTTCCAGCTGTAGAGCAAGTCCTTAATGGACTTTGGAATTGCCCAAGATACACCAAGAAGACCAAGAAACATGTTCCACAAGCTTGTAGCTACTTTGCAATGAAGGAATAAATGACTATTAACTTCTGCATCTTCATCACACACAAAGCATCTTGAGCATAATTGTCTGCCTTTCTTTTGAAGCACTTCATGTGTTAAGCAGGCCCTTTTGCACACTAACTAAGCAAAACATGAGTCTTCAATGGTATTTTTATCTTCCAATATTAACTTACATGGCCAGTTCCTGACCTGTGTTTGGCCAATATTGTATCTGCGGTAACATGACTTTACTGTAAACACACCTTTGCTTTGCCATCTCCAAATAGGCTTATCAGATTCAGTGGAGGTGCCTGGGAAGGCGTTGAGGATCTGAAAAAGATTAACGACCCTCTCGATTTCCCAATCATTGAAAGCTTTCCTGAATATGAGATTCCAACCTTGACGGCTCCATAGCTGTGAGATTGTGGCCTTGTTTTGAGTGGTGAGCATAAACAGGTCTGGGAAGAGTGATTGCAGGCTTTCATCCCCAATACAATGTTCATTCCAAAAATCAATTTTCCTACCATTTCCCACCTGTAGTGAGATGTTGCCTTTGAATTGGGGCCATAATCTTCTAATAGTCTTCCACACACTGCATCCAAAAGTTCCAAGATCCCCTCAGTAATCCAATGGTTTTGTAGTCCATACTTCATTGTGATTACTCTTTTCCAGTGCGACTGATCTTCAATGCAGAATCTCCACTACCATTTTTGAAGGAGACAATTGTTTTGATGATTGAGCTTTTTTATTCCCAACCTCCCTTGTTTCCTGCTAAGAGTAAGAGTATCCTACTTAACTAGATGGTAACTTTTGTGCTCTTTATTTCCATTCCATAGGAAAGACCTCCTGAGTTGATTGATCTTTTTCACAATGTCCTTTGGAATAGGGAATAGTTGGTTTCCAAATCTGGATAAGTGCTTCAAATCTATTTTCCAACTCCATCTTCGTAAATTCCAAAATAGTGCTCTATTCTCTCCTTTGCAAAAAGTACAACCAAACATAACCATCTTCAACTCTTAACTTCATAAATTCCAAATAAAGTGAAAAATATTTGAACCGATGGCCAAATGCCTATTAAATTATATTAATTGAAAACTAATCCATGAATCATAGTATTTAAGTGAAGAAAGATAAAACAATGGATCTAGGTTTATATTGGATAATGGGGAGTTCCGGATCATCCCAAAGTTCTGAAAATTACGATTAGGATTGGTTCTTTCTAGTGCTGCTGATAGATTCTTGAGCTATGATGTGATAGAGATAGTGGAAGTAGTTTCTGATCAGGTGTCTGGGGTTTTGTCCCATGCCACTGTTCTTGAAGAGTTCCAGACAATGAGCGAGAAACTAGAAATATGAGAAATTGTGTGCTGCAGCAGTCTAAAGACAAAATCGAATCTATGAGGCAAGACAGACAAGGACTTCGTTTCAGAAGGTGATGAACAATGTAATGAGGTGATCGATGCACTCAATTTTGGGTTTGATCTCCATATTTCAGGGATGAGAAAGCAAGCTTTGACCAGAAGATTATGTTTTACACAAAGGTGAAAAGTGAAAACAAGCACTGTTCTCTTCACACATTAATGAATGATGCAGGTGGAGATCTCTGCCAAAGATGATGGAAGGTTTCTGGTAGAAATGAGGCCCTTTAGTTGCATTTACTGGGCAGGGAGACTTCTGTTTTGTTAAGTGGTTGTGCATCTATAAGGGCTTTGGATTTTCTACACTCTTTTGCCTAATCAGGTGATGGGTGATGAGAAGAGAACATTTTAGGTTCACATATGGGAAGACATTTATTCAATGTCAGCATCAGAAAGGGCTCTGTTATATTTGAAGTGGTTTTAGATATTGGAGCTGATGGTGGGAATGTCAGTTTGGGGAGCAAGAGGACCATGGACGACAGCTGAATATGTGACCATAAAATTTAATATTGAGGTTAGTCTTGAAGGCTCTCAATCAGATAGCTCAATCTCCACCATTCACTTTGGTGGAAGAAGGCATAACTTCAAGGATGTGATGGACGGGCTTGAGTTTCACCATGTGCAAAAAGCTTGTCCAGGTTAGCTATCCCTTCGTTCTTGCTATTATGTTCTCATTTAAATTGGTTTATCTAGCTATCAAGTATCTATAGATGATTAGAGCTCTTGGTTATGTATAAGAAGCTATGTTCATGGCTTGTGTGGTATACATACATGCTGCCATATAGGTATTGAGTAGGGCTGGACAGAGTTTGAGCCAAACCAAAATCTGAGTTCTTTGGATTTTCGAAATACATATTAGATTTTGGATTTGTGTCCGGAAATCCTATTTTTTACCTTATGTTCTTTTGTTTTGTTTTTGAGAATGGTCACTTGAGTATTAAAGAAAAAAGCACCAGAATAGTGCCAAAACCATAAATACAGAGAGAAAGGACAGCAGATCCAACAATGAAATCCTAACCGTCATAGACCAAAAATGAAAAAGAGGAAAGCACTTCATCTTCAAATTCTGTAAAGAGCTACTTCTTCCTTCAAAAATTCTTAAATTTCTTTCTTCCAAACTTGTCCACCATATACAAGCAGGAACCAATCTCCACCATTTCTGCTGTCTGACTACACCCCGTTGCAATTCCAACTCCTTAGCAGATCTCTTGTGTTGGAAGGCATACACTATTAGAGTTCCACAATGTTAAGATAAAGTTGGCACAGAAGGCTAGTGACAAAACAATGAAGAAACAGATGGCTATTGGATTCTGTTTCTAAACCACAAAAAGGACATCTAGAGTTCAATTGGAATACGCTTCTCGTCAGATTCTCTTGTGTTAGGCAAGCCTCTCTTTCCACTAACCAGGAAAAGCTCAACACTAATGTGGGAATATTGGCCTTCCAAATATATCTCCTGGGCCACTGTAGTATTTGCTGATCCAAATTACTCAACGTATGATAAACAGACTTTACTGGAAAAACACCATCTTTGCCGGTGTCCAGTAAAGCTTAAATTTAGGAACTTGGAATCAATTATGGTTACAACTATTAAATCTTTACTCATTTGTGTGAGGTAAGAAAAATTTGGGCGCTAGATTTGGATTTGATCGGGTACCCTGTTTACCCAAATCTTGTTGTTGCATTTCATCAAGAAGACGTGGTTGTTAAAACTCAAGAAGAGAGAAAATTCAAGATTGAAGAGAAGGCTTGAATACAATTGAAATAAAACGGAAAAATGAAGAAGAAGATAGGGTACCACCTTTAGGCGGGGGCAGGTATGGGTTATTGGGTGGATCCGCATCCTGAATTGATATTGATAAATTAGGTTAATTTTAATAATAGCTAATAGAAACGTGCCACGTAATAAATGAATTTCTTAATTTTGTTTTTGAAGTGTGCCCTTAAAATAAGGGTAGTTTAGAGCCAATAGATTGACATTTAAGGCATTTTGAGCCAAAAGGTTAATGAATGGTATTTTTGTACCAAATTCAATAGTTCAAGGGTATTTAGGCCCTGATTTGATTCTTATATTGTACACAAACACATCTTCTAAATATTATTTATGTTATTTTTAAAAATCTATTCTTCTTATTTATACAAGGGATGCGCGCGAGATGCGTATATTAGGACTAGTTAAAAAAGGAAAAACTCCAAAAGGTTAGTGAATTGATTGCAAATTTGCAATATGACATCCCCAAAATCTGCAAACAACACGTGTCTTCTATTTCATTTCGGAGGAACACACTTCCTCTCATTTATTTCGCCTATCTTCCTTCTTCCTCTCATTTATTCCGCTCTCCTTCCTTCTTCCTCTCATTTATTCCACCTTTCTTCCTCTTCATTTTCTCCGCCTTCCTTCCTCCTAATTTTCTCCGCCTTTCTCCTCTTCAATTTTTCTGCCTTTCTTCCTCTTTATAAGCTCCACCTTTCTTCCTTTTTCCTCCTCATTTTCACCGCCTTTCTTCCTTCTTCCTCCTCATTTTCTCCACCGTTCTCCTTCTTCCTCTTCATTTTCTCCGCCTTTCTCCTTTTTCCTCTTCATTTTCTCCACCTTTCTTCCTTCGCCCTTCTTCTCTTCTTCTTCATTCTCTTCTAAAGCCCTAAAATGGAGCATCCTTTCTTCATCAACAGTGACCCTCCAATCAATCGATCAGAAGCTTTACGTTTTCTATCGATCGCTGAAAATCTCTTATCAAATCGTGACCTAGTTAGTAGCAAGTCATTCGCGACCCGGGCCCGTGAGTCCGACCCGACATTTGCACATGTTACCGACCAAATAATCGGCATCGTTGATACTTTGAATGCCGGCGACAAACGTATTAACAATCATCACTTTGACTACTACTCTATCCTCCAAATCCCTTCTAACCAAACCCAAAATGCCGATTTCATCGCCGAACAGTATCGCCGGTTTAATCTTCTTCTGAATCCTCAGACCAACAATTTTCCATTTTCTGATCAGGCTTTCCATCTTGTCATTGATGCATTCACAGTTCTTTCTGACCCCTTGAGAAAAAGTATGTATGATAAGGAGCTGGGTTTCCTCCTTAACCCTCACCCAGTTGTTGCTTCTACATCTACCCCTGTGCATCAGAGTGTTTATCCTTCAATGTCCAGTCCGAATGCAGACCAAATGTTTGTGAATTTGTTTACTCAAGATCAAGGGCCACATGCTGCTGGAGTAAGCTTCAGTAGAGACCCCCAAGCTGGAATGTCTATGCCAGTGACAC
This sequence comes from Solanum lycopersicoides, assembly GCA_022817965.1. NCBI lineage: Eukaryota > Viridiplantae > Streptophyta > Magnoliopsida > Solanales > Solanaceae > Solanum > Solanum lycopersicoides. The sequence goes on along the minus strand of CM040628.1, from coordinate 1,111,935 downwards.
TTCTGACTCATGAACAAGAAACTGTGATCTCTATGGAAAGCTTGCCCATTGAGCAGAAACTGCAACAACCTGAAACGTTTCTGAAACAAGAGACACAACCCGTGACTCCTATTTCATTTTCAAACACAGATGAACAACCTACCTCATCCTTTTCTTTGAACCACCCACAGCTGTTAACCTCTGAGAGAAGCTTGAATAGAGAAAACCCACCATTGGGTACCGGGGTGAGCTCGACACAAGGGCGAGAAGCAGTGGTTTGTGCAGAGCAACATGGGAATCAACAGCCCCTGGAGAGAAATGAGAATGTGGTTGGGAACAATGCAAATAAGTCTGCAAGTTCTGGTGACAATGTGAAGGAGAAAGAAGGGAATATAGATGCATCAGGTAAGAGTATACCCAGTTTCTGGACTGCATGTCCTTATTGTCTCTTTATGTATGAGTACTCTGTGGAGTATACTCATTGTACTTTAAGGTGTCCAAATTGTAAGAAGGCTTTTCAAGCTGTACCAATTGCGTCTCCTCCTCCAATTGTTGATGGAAAAAAAAATAACTTTTGTTGTTGGGGATTTATGCCTTTTGGATTGTCTTTGGAGGATTTTGATAGAAATATAGGTAACGCTTCGAGCTGGTCTCCGTTTTCGCCCATATTTACCTGTCCGCAATTGGAGTGGCATGGAGGGAGTAATGTGAACAATCATGCTGTTGGAGGACAGAGTAATGTGAATAATATTGGTAGTTCGCATAATGCTGGTGGATCGAAAAGTGGGGGTGGACGAAAGCATTTTTCTCCCATAATATGTATTGATGATGATGCGTTGGTTGAGGCATCACAGTCAGGTGAGGAGTCAAATGTGGATTGGAATCGGAATAAGGAGAGGAAGAAAGCAAAGAAGGGGAAGCGGAAGTGTGCAAGGAAAAAAACCCAAGTAAAAATGCCAAGAAACAGCAAGCTGATAAGGAAAAAACTGTTGAAGGGAATAATGATGTCAATTTGCAATATGATTTAGCAACTCAAGGTGGCGTAGAAATACCCATGCTGTAACAGTTGAGTCAAGTAACAGAGGTGTCGTAAGTAAGGCAATAAGACACCTTGTTGGGCTGCAAAACACTTGGGAATTTGGATTTGAATGTGTAGTTCAGTAATGAGGTTGAAGAGGCTATAATTCAGATGGGCCAAGAAAATGAAGCAGGAGAGGGAGAGGATGATACTGTTGATGTAGTTGGTTTTTTGAAGGTCTTGATGAGTTCCGTAGCAGTCTTCCTATACTTAATGCTGAGGATGGTGATAAGGCGGAGGCTGCCTGTTATAACTCCTTAGTCTCCCAACAGTTTACAGTAGTAGCTATTTGCTTGTAGCTCATTCTAGTAGTAGTATGTCTTTATTGTAGTTTGCAGTTTCTCATTCCAGTAATGTTAGTATAATGTTAGGAAGTACTGTCCTAGTTTCTAGGGGTAGTTATCTTATAAATATTGTATTTGAACTCTATGTTTATCCTATGAAATCTAAGCAGAAAATTGTTCCATTTTTTGAGTACTTTAACTCAAGAGATTGCAGGTTCTCTAACGAACCAGCGCCATAAGTTGTAGGAAGAAACAACAGATTTAATCTTGCAGCGTCCCATTACTAGATCCATAACAGGGGACTGTAACACCTCCTAGCGAAGTAAGGCATTTCTTTATTTGTAGTTGTTACTTTAATTTTTGTCTTCTGGATGATGTAGTTAACAATGGTGTAGAATTACTCCGGCACTTGCGTTGATACTTGTATTGTAATGCCAATTTATTTCTATTCTCTTCGGAAGTAGCTTCAGTAATCAGTTTACTGCTTCTATCTCCATGCTCCTTGAGTTATTTTATTATTAGTAATCATAGTTTTCGTTATATTGCTTAGTTCTTTTCTTCCATTATAATAAGTTCATCTTTTCATTTTTTAAGAGATGAAATGGGGCTATCATGGCCTCATTTTCGCACTATGTGATCATTGCAAAACAAAGTTTAATTGCAATTCGAACTCCTGTCTATGTCAAAAGTAGTCATTGCAAGGTGACAACAAAATATCTTTTTCAGTTTAGTTCTGTCCCTTGTTACAGAATGTTACATCATTATTTTCAACATCTGTAAAATTGATCTCTGTCTGGAATGATCTGAAATGCTAAGCACCAATTTACCACAATAGTCTAGTTTCAAAATTTAGCTGAATACTCTCATTTGAGTGTACTCCTTTTTTAAATATTCATGTTTTGTTTTAGATGTGATTGGTTGCTTTGATTTTGGATCTCTCATTTATTTGTGATGAGGTGTCTATGTTTGATGTTGCTGGTTTTTGATGTTCCTTTTTCATATTCCTAAATGAAAAATGTGGATATTATTTTTTCACGAGAATCATCACTTTTTTTCGGAATAATTTCACTTTTTTCAAAACCAATGTTTGGTTATAAATTTCCAAATCCAACTTGGAGTTGGATTCCAAAATTGGAATAGTGATCCAAACCTATTTCCCAACTTTATCTTCATAAATTTCACAAAAAAGTGCTCTAATATGTCCTTTGTAAGAAGTATAACCAAACGTAACTCCATCTTCATAAATTGCAATAAAGTGAAAAATCTTCGGAATCTATGACCAAACCCCTACGATATTACAATGCTAAACTAATCCATGAATCATAGTCATAGAGAGAAAGATTTCAATAACATCAGTCGCAGGTTTGAGCCCTGTACCAAGCAAATTAAGCCTACAATTAGGATTGGTTCTTTCAAGTGCTGATGATTGAGTCTTGAGCTATGACGAGGTGGAGATAGTGGAAGTAGTTTCTGATCAGGTGGCTGTGAGTTTGTCCCATGCAACTGTTCTAGATGAGTCTCAGTCAATGAGGGAGAAAAGTAAATTGAGAAATTGTGTGCTGCAGCAGGCTAAAGACTAAATAGAATGCTATGAAGGCAAGCCAGACAAGGACTTCGTTTCAGAAGGTGATGAACAATGGAATGCGGCAGCCGGTGCACTCAATTTTGTGTTTGCTCTCCATATTTCAAGATGAGAAAGCAAGCTTTTACCAGAAGATTTTTGTAAACACAATCATGAAAACACACTTTTCTCTCCACATTGACAAATGTTGTGATAGCAATATCTTCCAAAGACGATGGAAGGTTTCCAGTAGAAATGAGTCACTTTCAGTTACATTTACCGGTCAGGGAGACTTCTTGTCTTGTTAAGTGCTTGTGTATCTATAAAGGCTTTAGATTTTCTACAGTTGTTCTTACTTCTTTGCCTAATCAGGTGATGGGGGATGAGAAGAGAACATTTCAGGTTTTGTTACATATGGTAGGAAATTTGTTAAATGTCAGCATTGGAAAGGGCTCTGTTATATTTGGAGTGGTTTTAGAGACTGGAGCTGATTGTGGGAATGACAGTCTGGGTTACAAGAAAATAATGCACAACAGATGAATATGTGGCCATATAATTATATATTGAGGTTAGTTTTGAAGGCTTTTAGTCATATAGCTCAATCTCCACCATTCATTTGTGTGGAAGAAGGCTTAACATCAGTGAGGTGATGGAGGGCTGGAGTCTCAGCATTTGCAAAAAGATTGTCCAGGTTAGAATACATGCTGTTGTTTTCCCGATTGACCTTGTCATTATGTTCTCATTTAAATTGGTTTATATAGCTAACAAGTATCTATTGATGATTGTAGATCTTGATCATGTATAGGTACCGTTCGTGGCTTGTGTGATATACATACATGCTGCCATGTAGGTCTGCGCGTAGGTATTGATTAGGGAATGGCAGAGTTTGGGTCAAACTGAAATTCAATTTGTTTGGATTTTCGGATACCGATTGGATTTTGGATTTTTCTAAAATATTCAGATTTTAGATTTCTGACTTTGGATTTTCTGATCTGAAAATCTATTTTTTTTTCTACCTTATATTTATCCTTACATATTAGACAAGCCCATGTACCCAATATAAAGTCCAGTGCCCTACTTAATCAGTCAATTTACCTTATTATGCTAATGGATAGTGCAAACTGAGGTTTATTCACCTTGACTGTGCTTTCATTCTTATTTGACGAGTTGTGGGTTTTGGCACTGGTCTTCGTGTATTTTCCGAGGTAGTTAGTTATACATGCTTCATATCTTTCGGGGGGTGTAACAGAAATTTTCAACAATTCTCGAATCTTTAAATTCCGTGCCTTGTAATCTTACCTTGTTAACAATGCCAAGTAATTTGTCCGAGTATTCCTTGACTATCTCAAAGTCTTTCATTCTCTGCAACTTGAACTCCCTTATTTAATTCAATACTTGCATTCCTTGAATTCCTTCATCTCCAGCATATTCTTTCCGGTTAATCATTTCTTTTGGTGATGTGAGGGACATAATTCTTGTGAAAATAGTTTTTGAAACAGCAGCAAATAGAGTTGCTTTTGCATTATTGGGCAGCGAATTATCAACCAAGGCTTGGACTGATGGAAATAAATCACCTAGTGTTTTTGCTTCCACTGGGTTTTGCTCACGAGACCTTGTGGTTCTCAACCCGCATCACGGACCACTAGACCATACTCTTGAATGCAAAAGATGTACACTAGATGTTAGTTAGCTTCATTTTAGTTCCTAATGTGAAACTAGATACAAGTATCTTCATGCAAAAAGTTACCTGGATAGATATGTAGCGCTCACATCTGCTTGCATCAGATGTGGCGTGAGAGGGAGAGAGAGAAAGGGGTGGAGGATTGGGTATATATGAGAATGAAAGATGTGTCCGTAAGGATGCAGCTAAAGAAATTGCCTTCATTTATCTGAGCTCAAGGCGTTTAGTCTTTGCTGGTTTGTGGCAGTGACCTTGTATCCCTTAAACTAAATACAAAGTGAGCAGGGAAAGTTCAGGATGTCTTCTTTGGGTTAAAAAAGTTCCGGATTTCTTCTCTTGAAAATGATACATTACTCATCATGTGTTTCAGATATTTACGTCACTCCCTCTTTATCATATATAACTTCCAACACAATTGGTACTCCTTTCAGCCTTTGGCTTCTGCCGACAGCACTGCTACATGTTGTCGTTTACCTTCTTATTCTTAACATCAGGAACATCAGTATTTGGGATTTAAGTTGTATTTGCTTTCACTGAATGAACCTTCATAAGAAGTGTGTAAAATAAAGGGGTGCATTCAGTATGACTCTATGCTCTCTGTCAAAGGCAAGACCCTGTAAACAAATCGGATCTGTCGATTGTTCAAGATGATTGTTTTCATGGTGTGACTACAGAACATGTGATTTTGAAATTATAACATCCATCTTTTTCAATGTTAAGTTGTGAATCTTATTGTAGTCTGCTTCTGTTTATCTAACTACCCCCTACCATGGCTGCAGGTAGTGTGAACATTGGCCCTGCTATTTTTTTTCCTTTGCTAAGAATTTCATCCTTAGAATTGATAATTTCTCTTCTTTTTTTTTTTTTGTAATTATTGTATAAAGTTTTTAGATGCTGCTCATGATGTTAATATAAAATACAAACTAGAAAACTATTTTGTCTTTAGTTTCCTTACCTCTGCTATTTGAAGTGGTAAATTGGTTTGTGAAAGTGATGAAATAATAGCCTGGTTACCATATTGCTTACTCTGACCTGTGTTTTTCTTTTATTGCATAAAATTTTCAGATGATAGGGAAATATATCAATTGATGACACTCATTCTGAGATTTCAAAAACAGTCATCTTGAATACAGAGACCCTTTGGAGCAACCAATTTCCATTACAATGTTCAGAAGCTTTCGCGTACTCCTTGTTGATCATATCATATATTATTATAAGTGAAAAGTTGAATTATCATTTTGCTTCTCTACTAATTTAATAAATGAGTACATTGATATTGTTTTTAAATCGTAATCATAACTTTCATAATGGAAGAATCTGATAAGTTATGATATGGAGAGTCATTCATCACTTTAATGTAGAATTCATGTAGCTTTTAATCGTAATCATAAATCTCACAATGGAAGAATTTGAAAAGTTACAATATGAAAAGTCATTCATCACTTTAATGTAGAAATCAATTTCAGAATTAAAATTTGAATTTGAAGGATCATTTCTTAACCTTTTTTATATTTAAATTTTAATTCAAATTTAATATATTGATAATCTCTCAAACTTATCATTAAATTTTATTTTAGCCACTTTAATTATTATGTTGTTTTAGTCAAACACAAACGTATGTATTTTCAAGTTCAAACGAGATTCAGATTAAACACAATGACAATTTTTTTATGAGTTTATTCTCAAGTGCCAATTATAACAAAAATACATCTATTTTTAATTATACACATTCACCTCAATAAGTCACATATCCCGATCCCGCCACCCATAAAAGTAAAAGAGTGGATTTTGAGAAGATTGAGAGGGTGGAGGAGTGATGGGAGAAGAAATTATGGCAGCGGCAAACTACTATTCGAAGGACTTTGAATGGGATCAACTTCGGCAAGAGATTGAAAATAATCCTTCTCTTGCTCACCATTTGCTTCCTTTTCCTAATTCTTCTATCACTCAAAATCAACACACCCTTTTGTCTTCGCCACTTTCTCTATCTTCTCCGCAGGAAGATTCTGAAGCATGGAACAACTTCCACACTCGCCATTCCACTGGAAAATTCTTCAAGGTAAGTAATAATTCACTGTTAATGTTGGTACTTGGTAGTGTGTACTCGAGCTTGTATTTGTGTATTTTGTTTGTTCCATTGGTTATGACTTATATGTGTGGATTTTATTTAGTGGGGTTGTTAAGAAAAGTGGTAGAAACCCGGGATTTAGCTGAAAGATTTGAACTTTAGTAATTTTAATGAAAAGTTATAGCTTGTTACGAGGATCAAGATTTGAAGTTTATGGGTTCTGCAACAACCTCGAGTTAATATGCAATAATTACTAGGATAACAGTAAAATGGTTAGTGGATTTATAGTCGAAGGTCTATCGGAAACAACCTCTCTACCTCACAAAGGTGGGGGTAAGGTATGTGGACACCGTCCCTTCCCCTAAGTATGTTATTGTTGTTGTTATTTTGTGGACTTATACAAAGTTTGAGCAAATGCTGTTGGGCTCCTGTGAACCTGCAACTCACATTCTGGAGCGGCACTGTTGTCACTGATCATTAGTTAAATGTGAAATACTAGTAGCCATAAAAGTAGGAAACAATTTGGTGAACTTGGAGTGATGGAAAAAAGAATTTTAATGGTTTGACAGAAGTGTTTGACTGTTTGTTGGTACATAACAAAGTATGGAACCTGAACTCGCACCTTGGGTTTGAAATTGGACAGCACAGTATAAAAGAATTATTTATACTGTGTACTTTTACTGAGGTTGGAGGATATAGTTGTACCAGCAATGTTCTTCTCAAGATACTATTCTGTGCACAATTTGTTGGCCCAGATTCTCTGTACGAGCCTGTGTTTGTGCGTGTACTCAGTTCTGTAGGCCAGGTCTATTAATTGGTCCAACACTTAAGATCTTCAATGCTGAGGTTGTTGGTCTATGATCCTTCTATTTTTCTAGGGTTTGAAGTTGCCTATCTTGGCCAAGAAGCTACACTTTAATGGTTGGCCGTCGGCGTTGTATCACTTGTAGAACATTTCTCTCCTAAGTCCCAGAAAAATCTCTGTACAACAGATCTCTAAGAAAAGGATGGTCTCTTCTCACAATGGTAGACAAATATGCAAATGCTCTCTCTTAGGAAGCTCTATATTCCCTCCCTTTCTCTTTCCAAATGAAGCTTAATCCATGAGGCTACTTGGGTGTCTTATGAGTTTTACACACTATAACTATGCATTTGAGGTCTAAGTTCTATGGTCTATAGGATTGAAAGCAAACTTTGGCAGCTGAATTACCAGGGGTTCAATCTCAAGTCCAGATGGGTTCTAGTTTCAAGTTTTGTGCTACTTTTAAGATTACTAGTGGTAATGTCTCAGATAATTAGCAAAGAATTGTACTTGGTAGATTTTTAGTGGAATCCTTTCATATACAGTGGTGAAACTAAGGGAAAAAACCTTGCTGTTTCCGATCATCAAAATCGAAAACAAGAGTGAGGTTTTAAAATTTTTGGCTTCCATCTGTCACAATCCTACGTTACAACTACTAGAATGAGGTACAACAATGATGTCTATGCTTTTGTATTATAAGAACGTATAGCAAGTTTAAGAAGATAAGTTCTTGCTAAAAAAGAGATGGAAGTGCAAGGTTTATTTTTTCATATGTCAACAAGAATGAGAGCTGAGGCATCTGCTCATCGCTATTACTTTGGCTGTAATCTCTACTTTTAAACTCATCTATTATTGCTTCAAATGACATCATCATGTTATTGTCTTTCAAGACTAATGGTCATCATTTGTTTGTTTGGGTATTTATTTTTGGTTGCATATTTCAGTACTTTGATCTTATTGGCAGTTGCAGCAAGAAGAGAAGGCCTTTCCTTGAACTGCTAGAATAAACTATATTCCACTTTGCATTCTTTCTTTAACCAAAGTTCTTCCATGTAGGAGCGTCGGTACTTGCTTAAGGAATTCCCAGAGCTAGCCTCTTGCAGGGACTGCTCGACAGTTTTGGAGATCGGATGTGGAAATGGTAGTACAGCTCTGGCAATACTTCGGTGAGGAAGAACTTCAGTTTCCTTGAGTGACTTAATTATTTAAACACTTTTAGGCTGAGGAAGTTTACTATCGAATTTCTTTCTGTAAGGTGCATAATTATAAGCCATTAGTCCTATTATTACCCGCTTTTAGCTCTGGTCCTTTGCTTTGGTTACCATGTTATTTGTTGTTGCCACTGTTATCTTTCTCCTTTATTTTTAGCATGGTTTCTTCATTGCTATATTTTCTTTCCATACTTGATTTTGATATGTTTTACTTGAGTCGAGGGTCTATTAAAAACAGTCTCTCTACCTTCAGGGTAGGGATAAGGCTGCATACGCACCACTCTCCGCAGACTCCACTTATGGGATTACACTTTGTTGTTGTTGTAGTCATATTTTGATATCTCATAATTAATCGTATTGATTGGAGCTATTTCTAAGTTTGTCATCTTATTCTTTTGTTAAACTTGGAAGTAACCACAAATTTCATGTCCAAACATAATATATGAGGCTTCTGTGCTCAAATAGATGAATAGAGTAGAATCACTACTTTCTATTCAATCTCACCTAGAAATAACTCTGCTGACAGACTAGAAATAAGAAAGTTGACATGAAATCAGAGCTTTATTGGTTTGGTGGTGATGTAGCTACTTGGACTGTATTTAAGAGCAATGCTGAGGAATCTTCATTTTTTCTCTAAATTAAGTTCAGGTTTATCTGTTATCATCTCTTTGTTACAGCAAGGCTATCATATTTTTTCACTTGCTGATTGAGAATTTCAATGTTCTATGAACCGTATTATTCTGATCTCATTGTTGAAACTATGCTTATCTCTTTAGTGGAAACAAGAGCATCTCTCTGTATGCCTGTGACTGCAGCAAAGAGGCTCTTGAGAGGGCTAAAGAGAATATTGAAGTTGCTGATATAAACTTGGCTAAAGAACGCTTTTACCCATTCCAATGTGATTTTTCTGCAAGTGGATTTCCAAATTGGTTAGTCAGCACTTCTTGCCGTGAAAGTTCCTTCCAGAAGCAGAATATGTGCTCCTCAGGTCTGTAAATGTATCGATTCTTCTGCATTTCATAGTATATGCAAGCAGGTGTTTTTCTTAATCGAAGTGTTTTGCTCATGCAGGTGCAAGAAGCTGCAGCAAGCAAGATTTCCCCAATCCACCGATATCTGCCAAGAACAATAGCTGCCTTGCCGGAGTAGATTTTGTCACCTTAGTATGTATATTCTTAATCAGTCTTTAATCAAGCTCCTTTTATTCACAGCTGTATTGGTTTCTACAAAAATCAAATGTCTAAGTTCATGGATATTTCATTCATAATCTGCCAGATATTTACGCTATCAGCAGTGCCACTTCACAGGATGTCGAGAGCAATCACCGAATGTTTGTCTGTTCTAAAGCCCGGAGGACTGTTGTTATTCAGGGATTATGGTAATAACCTGACCTATGTTTGCATCTTTTGAACGATGGAATCTGTTTAGTTCTTCTCCTTGTATCTGAATTTGAGGAATGTGAAACTCAGGTCTTTATGATATGACCATGCTTCGGTTCGAGCCAGAGCAAAGAGTAGGATACAGAGAGTACATACGTTCTGATGGAACAAGGTCTTACTTTTTTTGCTTGGATAGTGTAAGAGATCTCTTTTGCAGCTCAGGATTCATCGAGGTATTAGTTCCCATGATCTACTTCTTGGAACTACCGACAAGAATTTTGGTTCCATTACCAAAAACGTAACATATTTATGTACTTTTTTGCAGCTTGAGCTTGAATATTGCTGTGTCCAGTCAGTGAATCGACGGAATGGGAAGATCATGCGAAGAGTATGGATTCATGGGAAGTTCCAGAAGCCACATGTCCAAGTAGGTCCATAGCCCTGTGGTTTTGATGGGAGAAAATGAGCTTGCTAGGAGCTGAATTAATGTTCCTTGAGCTTAAGAAACTGAAAAAAGAAGAAGATGAACTTGTGTTATTTTATACCCTTAATCGTCCTCCAACAGAGCTAAATCAATGATGCGTAGAAGTGGCACTTTGTCTCGTGAAACATATGAAGTAGTGCTGCTGGAAGTGAATGATGTGTGTTGTCAATTAAACGTTTTTTTTTCTCGTCATTATCAGACATTCAAAATTGGAATAGAATATATTGTCATGCTACATTTATCGTCTGAATGAATTGCTGAGCAGTTTTTTTCCTGCAATCATGCATGCCATCATACAATAGAGGAAGAAATTTTGAGGAATCATATAGCTGACCCAACTAGTTTAAGGCTTATTAATTGTTGTATGTCATATCATTATTCACTTTGCAACAAATATTTTAGAACTAAAACATCACTTGCTAACTTCTGGCTTTGCAGAACCAAACAGGCTGACAGCAAAGCTCTTGTGGGCCACATTATTTCTGAAGAATCTTGTTCTTCATGTCTTTTATAAATTGAATGAGATTCTTCTCTGAAGATCCCTCATCAGAAAGTGCTTTCTGAAGGATCATCTTTGTTTTCTCTATATTTATCCTCAATTCATCTGGTTTTCTCATTATCCTTCCAATATTTTCTGCTACTACCTCCCTCCTGATTAATCTTCCAGTGCAAAGATTGACACCAATCTTCCAATCATCAACCACTAATTTCCTGTTAGTAAGTTGATCCGTTAGAATAGGAAAGCACACCATTGGAATTTTACACCATATGCTCTCCAAGATTGAGTTCCACCCACAGTGAGTCAAAAACCCTCCAACTGCTGGATGTGATAGTACTGATAGTTGATAGCACCATGGCACAACCAATCCTCTACCTGCAGTTTCTTCCTCAAATCCAAGAGGCAAAATGTTTCTTTCTTCAGAACCTAAGATATTGTGACGTAGCACCCAAATGAAACTCACCTTACTTATCAGAATGCCATGTGCTATTTCCAGAATATCCTGTTTACTCAAATTAGCAAGACTACCAAATGAGATGTATAACACTGTACCATCTTTTTTGCTATTGAGCCAGTTGGTGTAATCTGATGCTGGTAGCAGGTTCGTTGAAATTGTTCTCTTGGTGAAGCTTGTGGGGAAGAGTGGGCCAATTGCATAGAAGGGTTGCTTCTCTTGCAAGGCCGAGATAGGTGAAGACTCTAGCTCCTGCACTGTATTACCGATGACAAAGTCTGCTTTCTGTGCATCTTCAAGACACTTGAACACAAAACGGTGCATCACGGTGCTTGGATCAGCATCTTGAATATATGAAGGTAAATCTGTTGGTTCAATAGCTTGTACTCCTGGTATGTATCTAATGGTGTCTTCACACTTATCTGGACAAAATTATTAGTCATCAGCTAATTGATTATGTAATGCAGGCTATGATTAGACAGTAATAGCTTCAAGATATTTGGTTCATACCATGACACCCAAAGTGGCCATTACTCTTGAGCAGGTCCATGTGATAGTAGACTGTAAGCACTGTTGCTGGTTCAGTCCAAAATGAAACATTGACAAGATTATATTTCTTGGCGATCGCTGATCCCCATACATGGAAACTATCAGCTATTATACAAGAAATTGGCGGGTTTGGTTTTGAGAGGACTAGATTTTCAATGAAGTCATCCACATGAGCTTGGAAAACATGAATGAGATCTTCCACAAATTGGCTTGCATTGGCACTCCGATCGAAACTCAGTGGAAAACCATCACTGATTCTAGCATAACGAATGTCAAGACCAGATTCCTCTGCGTGGGAGAAAGGGTTGTCGTCATCTTTAAGTGACTGAGCTTTAGCTATCTGCTGGTGAGTTGATTCTGTGTTGACAAAGGTGATGGTAAAACCTTTTGAGGCGAGCTTCATGGCAAGATGTGTGAATGGAGTTATATGGCCTTGAAGAGGAAGTGGTATGAGTACTACATGTGGCTGTAGCTGTTCTTTTAGCTCCATTTAGTCCCAAAATATAGGAGATGGTTGCCTTTTTTTGAGAAAAGTTAAGTGTGTGATTGTTAATATTGTGTGTTTATGTAAGAGCTTTGAAGGAGATGGTGGCTTTATGTTCTTTGATGCAGAAATGTTTATTGTCTAAGTTGGTGTCTGGCTGTCCTTATAGCTGCATTTATTTGAATTTGGAGCCTTTCATATGTCACCCCTTAGGTATTTAAAGAGAATGAGATAGACATGTCTTTTGTTTTGAGTGAATCCCGGCTTGTGGCTCGCAGTTGTTTGTCTGGAAACACCAGGTTGTTTCCTGTATTCATTTGCTTGATGTAAATACTCATTGCAGGTAAATTTTTCCGGTTAATCTATTCTTAAAGAAATTGGACTTGTTAGAGGTTGTTGTGTCATCATAGACATAGAGAAGTGTGCCTTTCCAATAATTGGTTAATTGTAATGGTGTGGTCCCTTTGCTTCAAATTCAAATTTGGCTGGGAATAATATGTTAAGTGAATAGTATAGTTTTGCTTGATATTTCTTTTACCCAAGTCGGAGTAAGAAAAATTATCTACCTTTACCCGTCTACAATATTCGCCCTAACATAATTTTTTACGTAGATTTTATCCGTATCTCGCTACATACAAAATCGGATATGGACGATTCCAATAAGATTTTATTGTTGAACGAAATTTTATTTTATCTATTCCCAAAATCACAATTTTGCTTTGCAATCCCATCCAGTGGTGTAGGATTACTAACACCCCTTTGAAGGCTTAGATCTGACAATTAGAGCGTAAACAATATAATATGGGGAATCAATATTGAACGAAAGAAGAATTGAATTCATATCAACACTAATGCACTCGAACCATAAAAAACTTTAAAAGTTAACCACACTTGCGCGAGAATAGTACTAGTAGTATTAGGAGGGTGGCCCTCTAGGAAATTTTCGTGTTGCTTGTTAAGATATATGACGTGCCTCTTTATATGGTCTTTGACAATCCTCACCTTCTGATTTAGCTTTGAATATTGATTTAAGTTTTCTTCAAGGAAAAATGAATCTTTACTATCTATTCAAATCTCAACTAGAAACAACACTGCTCATGGATTACTAATAAGAAGCAACATGAGATCAGAGCTACATTGGTGTGGTGATGATATAATTACTTAACCTTAGTTGAGACTCAAAAGCAATGCTGAAATACTTGTTCCCTTGCAGTTGCTAATTGAGAATTTATATGTTATATGTGATTCAGAATCATATTACTCCATCTGTTTCAATTTGTTAGTCGAAATATTTTGTTGATGCAGATACAAGAAGCTGCAGTAAGGAGATTTCCTTGAATATGTCCATGTCCATATTCAAGGCTCCTATTGCTGTATTTGTTTCAGCAGAAATCAGATGTCTAAGTATAATTGCTATTTTATTTGTAATCTGACAGGTACTTAAGCTATCAGCAGTTCCACTTTGCAGGATGCTGAGAGCAATCACAGAATGCTTCTCTATTCTAAAGCCCGGAGTCCTGTTATGTTCTTCGGGGATTATGGTAATCACCTGACTTAAGTTTTAGACATTACTTGCTGAACATTGTCAATGTATCTTTTTTCGTAAGTTGTATCTTTTGAATGATGGGATCTGTTTAGTTTTTCTCCTAGTATCTGAATTTGAGGAGTGTGAAACTCGGGTCTTTATGATATAACCATGCTTCAGTTTGAGCTAGAGCAAAGAGTAGGATAGAGGGAGTACATGTGTTCTGATAGAACAAGGTCTTAACTTCTTTTGCTTGGATAGTGTAAGAGATCTCTTCGCGACACATAATTCACTGAGGTATTACATCCGTTGGCTATTTTCTGGAATTATAGACAGAAAAGTTTAACATATTTGTATCCAGTCAGTGAATCGACAGAATGGAAGACCATGTCTTGTAAGTTCATGACTTTGTGGTTTTGATGGGAGAAAGTGAACTTGGAAGCAGCCACATTAATGTTCCATGACCTTAAGAACTTTAAAAGGAGATAAACATTAGTTATTTTTAACCCTTAAAAATTAAGGATGTCAATCCCTGAGATCCTATTGAAAAATGAAGGGTTCTGTCCTTTTCCAAGTAGGAAGGCAGAGAGACCCTTTGTCTCGTGAATATACGAAATGGTGCTGAAGTTGTATAATGAGATGTAGGAAAGGATGAACAAAATTCACAAGATGGTGATATTCTTTGTTATCTTAAGCTTGGGGGATGTTCTAAGGCCAGGTAACACTATGAAGGTGCAGCTTGTTTTGAGAAGCTTCTCAAGAGGGTGAAATATCGTTGTTCCTGTAGTGGAATAGAATTTAATTTAATCGTGAAAAGTAAGTCAACGTGAAGGCTGGAAGTAAAGGATGTGTGTTGTCAAATAAACTTTTCACCTTGTCATTCTCATCTGGTCAGTGAGGAGGATTCATATAACTGATCGCAACTTGTTATGGACTGAGACGTAGTTGTTGTTGTCATTATCAGACGTAGATATTTTACGTGAGTATACAAAACAATTATACTGACATGCTATATAGATGTAGATCTCTTGCAACTATGCCATGCCATTATTCAACTGGTTCAAGTGGAACAGGACACGCGAGGATATATATAGCTGACCTTACTAGTTTAAGGCATAATAGTAATTGTATGTTATGCCATTATTCACTCTGAAACATTATAGAACTAATACCTTACTTGCTAAGCTACTACTTCATGAAAAAACTAAATTAAAACACATCACTTGCTATGTTCTGTCTTTGCAGAACCGTAATCGGTAAGTGAGAATGTGATAATAACAAGCTCAATTTTTCTGAAGAATCTTGTTCTTCATGTCTTGTATGAATTGGTTGAGATTCTTATCTGAAGACCCCTCATCAGAAAATGCATTTTGAAGTATCATCTTTGTTTTATCGATATTCTTCCTCGATTCATCTGATTTATTCATTATCTTTCCAATATTCTCCGCTACTCCCTCCCTCCTGATCAATCCTCTAGTGCAAAGGTTCACACCGATCCTCCAATCATCAACCACTAATTTCCTGTTAGTAAGTTGATCCCCGGAAACAGGAAAGCACACCATTGGAACTTTACACAATATGCTCTCCAAGATTGAATTCCACCCACAATGCGTCAAAAACCCTCCGACTGCTGGATGTGATAGTACTGCTAGTTGAGAGCACCACGGCACAACCAATCCTCTATCTGCAGTTTCTTCCTCAAATCCGAGAGGCAAAATGTTTCTTTCTCCGGACACTAAGATATTGTGACGTAGCACCCAAATGAAACTCACTTTACTTATCAGAATGCCTTGTGCTATTTCCAGAATATCCTGTTTACTTAAATTAACAAGACTGCCAAATGAGATGTATAACACTGTACCATCTTGTTTGTTATTGAGCCAGCTGGTGTAATCTGTTGCCGGTAGCAGGTTCGTTGAAATTGTTTTCTTGGTAAAGTTTGTGGGACAGAGTGGCCCAATTGCATAGAATGGTTGCTGCTCTTGTAAGGCCGAGATAGTTGAAGACTCTAGCTCTTGCACCGTGTTACCAATGACAATGTCCGCTTTCTGTGCATCTTCAATACACGTGAACACGTATTTAGTATCGTTTGGATCAGCATCTTGACAATATGAAGGTAAATCCACTGGTTTAATAGCTGGAATTCCTGGTATGTAGCTAATGGTATCATCGTACTTATCTAGACAAAAATGGTAACTCATTAGCTGATTGGATTCGTATAATGTAGTCAGAAATTAGCCAGTTTCTAGATAAAAGGTTCATACCATGTCGCCCAAAGTGGCCATTTATCTTGAGCAGGTCGGTGTTATAGAAGACTGTAAGCGCTGTTGCTGGTTCAGTCCAAAATGAGACATTGACGAGATTATATTTCCTTGCAATCGTTGATCCCCATACGTGGAAACTGTCAGCTATTATACAAGAAACTGGTGGATTTGGTTTTGAGAGGACTAGATTTTCAATGAAATCATCGACATGAGCTTGGAAAACATGAGTGAGACCTATCATGAACTGGCTCGCGTTGGCTCTCCTGTCAAAACTCAGTGGAAAACCATCGCTGATTCTAGCATAACGAATGTCAAGACCAGATTCCTCTGCATGGGAGAAAGGGTTGTCGTCATCTTTATGTGATTGAGCTTTAGCTATCCGCTCGTGAGTTGATTCTGTGTTGACAAAGGTGATGGTAAAACCTCTTGAGGCAAGTTTCATGGCAAGATGTGTGAAGGGATTTATATGGCCTTGAAAAGGAACTGGTATCAGTACTGCATGTAGCTGTATGTGTTCTTTTAGCTCCATTTTAGTCCTAAAATATTGCAGAATGTGGTTACATTTTTTGTAGTATTAATATAGCACTTTGGAGTTTGGACTACATGCAAGAAGTATATAGGAGATGGTTGATTATTTATATAAGTTCTTTGATGCATAAGTGTGTCTAAGTTGGTGTTCTGCTGTATAGCTGCACTTGTGTGAATTTTGGATCCTCTCCTACGCTACCTCTAAGGAATTTATGGGTCATTATGTCATGCGAGACACGTGTGTTGCAGTCATTTGTCTGGTGTAAAACACCGGCTTGTGTCGTACATTCGTTTTTGTTTGTGTGTAAACACCATCTTGTGTTTAGCATTCGTTTTTGTTTGTGCAAACACCGAGATTGTGTGTGTGTGTGTTTTTCTTTTTTTTGTGTGTGTGTAAACACTGACTTGTGTTTTGCATTCGTTTGTTTGGTGTAAACACTGACTTGTGTTCTGCATTCGTTTGATTTCAAATTGTTTGTCTTACTTTCCTTGTTAGTTCGTTTCAAAAAGAATGCCGGGATATAGATTAGGTTATAACGAACGGATGTCTCTTCCTTTTCTTGGCAACTCTTTAGGGTCGTTTGGTTGGGAATAAGTTATCATAGGATTAATTATATATCTCGCGATGAGTTATCCCACCATGTATATGGGATAATTTATTCCATCACTATGGTATAAATGGTAGGATAAGTCAAACTAAACTTGGCAACTAAACAAGAGACCAAAATTTTATTCTTGAACTATTTTTTAATCCTCGGATTATTTATTTTTATCCCTCACATCAAACGATTCCTTAATTCTAACTTTCCGCATAACATATTTAAGATGATTAAATTAAATGATATTTTAATACATTTTATATATCTTTAGTTTAAAATTACAAAACTCAAAAGTTTTCATTATTTTCTTAAATTCAAATAAACAAATTAAAACGAAGTAAATAATATCTGATTTATTTTTAGAATCAAAGCAGGGCTCGACAAAACGGAAAGTATCATAGTACGTCGTCCTTCCATGAAATGAAAAAAAAAAACATGTGATGTGAAATGATTAAAAATAAAACACTAGCCTTCAAAAATGGACTTCAAATCATTCAAAGAAAAGAAGACAAAAAACACATGATGATGTATAAACTTCTTTGATATAATTATTTCATTATTAATTTTAGTTTGTAGAAAGGAAGACTAGTCAACAAGAGCTTCAATCATTATAATATGAATGATATAATATAAATATATCATATAATTACCTTATTTGATATTTATATCCTTCGATTTTGAATATTAATAGACAGTTAAATTTATATAAAGGTACACATATGTCATACTTGATAATATTATATCGAATATTTTATATTCACGTTTTACGTGTGTTATTCAGACCATGTGATGTCAACAAATGATGTTTGGTTGAGAAAAATCTTCCAAAACAACATTGGTAAGTTTTCAAAGAAATTATTCGAACACTTTTAGACCCAATTTGTTTAAGTTTGGACCTATTATTAATTTACTTGTTTATTAATTCACCCCAATTTAATTGTTTTAATTCTGCTCAATTCTAATGTTATAGTATTTTTATATAATCTATTTTAAGAGTATAGAGGTTATTCAATTGTATTTTACTATTTGTTTTATTTTTAAAAAAAGGCTAAATTATAAATCATAACACTATTTTATCCTAGTTTACATAATTTCATTTTGCAGATTCATTAATTTATTTTTGAAATTTTACAGTACTTAATTTATTTTTATCATCTATTTATATGGTTGCATAATATTTTTAATTAGAAAGTCATATAAATGTTTTTCTCATTTTTCTTCTTTGTTTCCTTATTCCCCCTCTCCTAGTATTATTCATTTCTACTGTTCCTCTTCCTCCTTTATTATTTACTTGATTTAATTTTTCGCATATTTTTATTTTAAAATGTTATTTAGTTTTGTATTTTATTTTAAAGATAAGAATTCAAAATACATCTAAACTATTTTCTTTTTTTAGTTTCATATCTAAATTATTGATATTGCGAATTTCGTACCTAAAATTGCCAGCTTTTTAACGAATACGCTCACATTTTAATTTTTATATTTAAACTATTGAAAATGTACTTTTGAAAGAGGAGGTCCAACTACTGACATTTTTTAACTTTGAATATTATGATTGAAATAGTCAAACTTAATTTTAAAAAATGATGGTTATAGTAGGGAATATACATTGGAGAAACTTTTTTTTTTTTAAAAAAAGTTATAAGGTAGAAATAAATAAAAAGGTGAATTGAGTGGTATTTTTGGCCAACTTGGTAAATGAGGAATATATTTAAATATTTTAAAATAGTTTAAGGCTAATTTTGGCCTTTTTTAAAAAAAAATACTGAAAAACTTATGAGAGCGGGTCTATACGGACAGGATAAAGCGGATTGAATGAAAAAAATTATTATGCAGGCTGATTAAAAATTTTGCGGGGTTAAGCTCAACCCGCGCTACATTCGTTAAATTGAGTTATATTATCATCCCTAATCTACTTAATAAAAGGCATTATTTTCTTATAATCAAACAAAATCTTCCTTTCTAATTAGAACATATAATGCCCTTAAATTTATTTATGAAAATAAAAATATTCAAAGACGAAAATATTTAACTTATTAGTCTCATGTATATGAGTGTCTATGCAACGCAATTTTTAGAGGGACTAAGAATTTCATTGTATGTTCCTTCTAAGCTAAAATGGTGAATTTTGAAACTTTATTTATAATAAATTCGATGATCGAAATGCTAATGTCAATTGTTCTAATTACTTTTTTCATTTTGAAAAAGTTGTATTTTTCCTATGTTTTGATGAATCATTTCCTTTAAATTTAGTAACCAACTCGAACCAAAAACCATAACAACCAAACTGATAAATATATTTATTTATTTTAATAATCTAAAACTCAATTAACTAAATTTAATTTTGATCAACAACCAATTCAAATAGATCCATAAACACCTTTTTTAGCCAAATTTTTTGGAAACCAAAAATATTTTCTTCTTTTCTTAATTTCAAAAATATTTACTCCAAAAATATTCTTAGAATATTGATACAAACATACAATATTGATAAAAAATCATATTAATTATCTAAATACAAAAATATATTTTTCCTGAATTTTTAAAATAAATAAATTTTGAAAGTTGAATCAAACAAATTATAAAATTCTTATTTTAATAATGAGCAGGTTATCTGCAGCCTTAGCTAATTAATACTAAACAAGTAATTTACAATAGTGACGTGCAAACTAATCTGTCATTAAAAAAAAAAACTCCAATTTTATTAGAACATTAGTCTAACAGTGTTTGGTTAAAAATTTATTAAAAGTGAAAATCTCGGGAGGATGACATGTATATAATTTTGTATTTATGAAGATATAAATGTTATTTTCGACAGACCCTTAATAATATATTAATATTGAGAATTGAAAGGAAATACGTCATATAAAAAATAAGGTAGATGAGAATAATAACACCAACCTGATACGATAATCGAAATTTGATTAAATTAATTTTAATCAATTAGATTAGATTAACTTTAGTGAGCAACTAAAAGTCATCTGTTCACCAGCTAATTCAATACTTAATTATTAAATAAAGAATCACTGACCACAACAAACACTGACCTAATTAATTTAATCATTTTAATTAATTAATACTCTAAGCACCAATAAAGTGATAGAAACCCCTTAATTTTTTATATTGTATAATAAATATTCCATTATTGTGCCAACTGTAGCACCACTCAAATAAAACACTCATCTTTCTCCTTTTTATATTTCTTAATAGTTTATATCATTTTCTTTTCCTATTATTCTATTGTATATTCTCTATCCAAATTATGTAATGATATTTATTACTAATCATGAAATTTAGGAGAAAATCATCAATATTTGTGATTGTAACAAAAATAAAACTATGTTATGAGAAAAGTGGCCCAAAACAACAAGAAGAAAACTATTCTTTGATTGGTGAAAAATCCTCTAAGTAATTAATAATAATAATAATTAAGTTTGTAAATAAATATTTAGTTCTAGGTTATGAATAACTCACTTGATACATATAACAAAATTTTAACAAAAAATATTAATCTCGTGTATTAAACAGGGAAAGTTACGTAATTAAATAAATTTATACTAATAATTAGTCATTAGTTATATTTTGCTATAATTATCACTTGTGATTAACTTTAAACGTTAATTATGTGGGCTGAGATTCGAGTTTGTATAGTTCACTTTGTATTATTAGTCAAGTTTGTATAATTCACAATTGACAATTCTTCGTTTGATTTGTATTTGTATATGATGGTTTATATTTGTATAAGACGGTGATATTCTTTGATTTTTCAGTTTTATCACCAGATACATTCAATCTTTTTTGTTTAACTTTAAAATTTGTATAAACGTGTAGTTTCTGAATTTTGTATAGTGTAACTTGTATAATATAATTTGTATAACTCTTTAAAGTTCAGATGTTTGTGTTTGTATAAATTCGTTATTTCAAGTTTTATCATATTTGTATAATTTCAAAATTTGTATTACTCAATTATACAAATATACACGAATTATAGAAATGTAAACGCAAATTATAAAAACGAGGTGTGTATTATACAACTTATTGTCTTCTCTCGCTCGCCTCTCTCCTCCCTCGTCCATTCTTATTCTGCTTTCTCCTCCCCTTACATGTAGCTATGAATCGTAATTTGTTAATTATAGCTATAAGTCTAATTAAGTTATTTTGAGTAGATATATGCGCGAAAAAATGTCCAAATAAACACTCTTTTTGTTTTTGTTTCTTTCTCCCATTTTTTTAGTTTGGTTGAAAATTTTAAGTTTTGACTTTTCACTTGACATATTTAATATCACAAGTTTAAATAACATTTTATAATCTTCTTTATTTTTTTAAATAATCTTATATCAAATTAAAATAGGACAATCAAATAGAAACGTATCTGGCCACACTTTGATGCACCATTATATAGGGTTTATTATATATTATACTTGTTTTCATATTATATTGTAGAATTTTTCTAAACGACAAGATAGTAGTTGAATATTGTAGATATGTCTCTTGCAATTTATTTTTTCCTTTATAAAAAGCATTAAATGATTTTTAATTATTTGTTTGAGCAATTATGGGCTTTATTGTTTGTTTTAATAAAGTTAATTTACTAGTATGTTTTTTCTGACCTAGTCAAAACGTCTTGACTGATAATAACATTTTTAATCTTTCCCTTTGAAAGAAAATCTATCATTTTCCATTGAATTTCTTGAGCCAATTTATAGTTTTGAATTGAATTTATATACACTAATAATATATTATTTTCTTAGGGGATTGGTGTATTTAACTTGTTTATATAGTTGCTTAGTAGTTGAAATCATTTATTTGTTTTATTTTTTAAGTTATTATGAACAATTACATGGTTATAAAAGTATTTTTAAATATATGATAGCATAATATTATTTATTTACACTCTCTCTATATATATATCCAATCGATGGAAAAGGAAAATATTAATGTTTTTATACGGAAAAATTAGAAGTCTCCACAATTTTAGTGAGAATTTATTTTGTTGGTTCGCGGTAAGATCTTTGTTTGTAATAGTGAACAACAACAATAATAAACATATTTAATGTAATCTTATAAGTAGAATCTGAAGAAGGTAAAGGTACACAGATTCCTATCTCTATAAGAAATAAAAAGGCTATTTTTATAGATCTATTTAGCGTTATGATAAAACATCAAAAAATATTACTCTCTCTCTGTCTCAATTTATGCAACACTTTTCGTTTTTCGAGAGTCAAAATTAAGTTTTACCATGAATTGTGTGAAATCTTAATTTTTTTGAAATAAAATCTATATATCTATAAACTACGTAAAAATATTATAAATCACAATAATGATAATTCAAAATATGTAAAAATATATAAGAAATTTATTGCTAAAAATAATCTATTTGAATATCCAAATTTAAAAAATGATATATAAAATAAGACGAACAGAATAATATATATATATATATATGTATAGATAGATACATGAATGTAGAAAATAGTGTGTGTACATGCATGTACCATGGGATTTAGAGATTTAAGCTGTGGCCTATTATGTCTTTAACTTGTCCTGCATCTTTTGTGTTCCAATCCTTAAAAACATGATAATATATGTCAATCCTATGAATGAAAATATATAATAAAAAAGGAACAGAATAATATGATGATCTCTTTATTTTTATATATATAAATAGCTATATGGGAACCATTTATTATGTAACTGACAGAGAAGACAGTTTTTGTCATAATATCTAGTAAATCAGATCTAAAATAGAGAGAACTAGATGGATTATATATATGTTTTAAATTATTTGTCGTAATTTTAAAAAAAATAGATATTTAAAAAGATTTAGATAAAATTAATTTTAATTTTTAGTATATTTTATTTTTAGTACACCTTTCATTTTAAAATAGTTATTACATTTTGCTTTTTAAGAGTTAGTTTAACTCTTCTTTAATTTGATTAGATTGATTTAATAGTTTATAAATAAGTTTGGATATTTAAAATTACAAGAAAAGTACATCAAGTTGCAATTCTTTTGATATTTATAGATGGAAAAAAAATATCGTAAATATTGGTCAAAATTTATATTATTTAATTTTCAAAAAGAAAATTATGAGTATTCTGAAATAGAGATAGTAATAAATAATTTTAAAAACTACAAATACCTCGATAGAGAAAATATTTAGTAAAGATATATCATATCTTAAGATATAAATAAATCAGGATAAAATAATCAAAAGTTCCTTTAAACTACTATTACATAATATATAAAAGAGAAATACGATAGATTATTTGTGACGAAGAAAGTTTATCTTCACATTCTTCTAAGTTAGTCACTACTAGTTACATCAAAAGCATCATTTCTCCATGAATTCAGCAAACTCTATTTCCTAAGATTCTCTGTTCACTGTTCTAAAAAAAAATTATATCAAATAGTAAACTTTTTTTTAAAAAACTTCAATATAATAATTCTATCATATCAATATATATATGTGTACTGTTTAATATTGAATACAAAATTAAAATTTAGAAGATAAAAATATATATAAGCTTTTGAAATTTCTAATATTAAACTTTAAATATTTACTTAGCTATAGATCATCTTAGTAAGCCTAAAATAAAAAACTTTAAACTAAATTATCTTTTAAATATTAAAAAATGATATTTTCTTGACATATAAATTGAGACAGAGAGTAACTAACATTTTAAATGCATTATGAATAATTTAATGTGTTGCCACTTGCAGACAATATTTCAGTAATAAAATGAGAAGGCATGAATCTTAGCTTTTTCTTCACTATTATTTATTTAATAATATGAATAAATTAATTAATAAATACCATTTATTAGTATTTAGTATTAGATTAGTTAAGCCTTGATACCTAATGTCTAACTCTATAAATTAAAAAAAAAGTGTAATGACTTTTTTATTGGCAACTCCTCTGGCATGGAGGAGACTTTTTGAAATAATATTTCTTTATAAGAATCTATTATCCTTTAAAAATACCTTTCTTGTGGAAAATAAGAAGGGAGAAAACCTAATACATATATATGAAACAATTTCTGACTTATTTTTTGGTGTTTGATATATGCGTATAAATAAATAAAAAATAAAAAATATTTACATTTAATCTCACAAAATATTATAAAATCGACATGATTAAAGAATCAGAGTTTTGTGAATGGTGGGGTGGTCAAGATATGGAGTCAAAGAAACAACTAAAAATGATGTATACTAGCTAGGAGGAGCAAAATACACCATCCAAAAAAAAATCACATAGGGAAAAGGAAATTAATTAAAAAAAAAAGAGAAACCCTAATATGATATAGTGAGGATTATATTATTTATTATATAAAGATATATAATATACTACTAGAAATAAAGGGGGGTTTTAATCATAAATTAGTAGAAATTTATGCTATAGAATATAATTTTTTTTATTTATTTTCACCGAATCAGCTTACTGGAAAAAAATATATGATACGAAGCAAATTCTAACTGAAATAATGAGAAAATTACTATTTTTTCCAAGTGAAAACAATACTATTTTTTCCAATTCAATCGAAATATTTATGAAAATATCCACTAACAATATTTTTCAATGAAAGATTCACTCTAGTGATAAAACCACTAACAAAATTACTCAATTTTCCCAATCAATAAAAAAAAAAAAGAACTAGAAAAGAAGATTGAAGTAAGGGGGAAAACCCCATCATGTGTTGAATAAAATTCAAAGAGAAATTAATTAATATACATAAATTAGACCTCAAATAACTTCTTTTAATTTTTTTTTATACCATACAACATAATCAAAAGGAAGAAAAGCTAACCTCTAAATCCTCTCAAACTTTTTTTTTTTTCATTTCTTGAATTATTATTATTATTTTTTGTCATAATTAAATTACCTCTAAATTAAAAAGGTGGGCGTCCATGTGCCCAACCAAATGCTTCATGGTTCATTTGTCCACCATTTGGTAACAAATTTGGTGGCAAATTATATACTGGCATATTTGATGATGGAATATCACCCATAACACCACCACCACCACCACCTTGTTGTTGTTGTCCACCACCACTTCCTCCCATTCCCGGTGGCGATCCACCACCACCACCACCACCAAGTTGTCCTTGTGCCGCCGGTCCACCGCCTTCTTCCTCCTCCTCTAAAGGTAGCCTTTCATATGTTGCATTAGAAAAAGTTGATGCAATTACCATAACTGGTCCTGAAGCCACTAATGACCCTACTACACTTCCTCCCACAACTTGTCCTTGTCCTCCTGCTAGGTATATAGTCAAACCTGCATCGAGACATAATATAATTAAGTAATTAATAAAATCGTAACCCCCCTCCCCCCCAAATAACATAATTCATCAACATAGTAACAGAGCAGACAAAAGTATAGTTAAGTGTGATCTCTCTATGTTTATACATGAAATGATCATATAATTCAACATGATATTAGAGCAGACACAACATAAGTAAATTATACAGTTAACAGCTTAAACTTGTACATGAGCTGGAGCAGGAAAAAAAACATGTTAAGACAACATAACATAACTAAAAAGTGTGGTAATTATTTGAGTCAGATGAGATGGTTACACAGTTCAACCTGTTGATCCAGGAGGGGCGGGGCCAGGTAAAAAGCTCCGGTCAACGATAAGATCTCGAATCGTCCATGTAATGCCATGACAGCTCCAGGAGCAGATGGTTGTCTTAGGGTTACATTAGTAACAGTTCCAGTAGCACTCAAAACACAAACACCTCTTTGTCTTTTCCTAGCAAATTGAGCTATACTTTCTGCCACGTCAGCTCCATTAGCCACTTCCATGACGTGGCTTCTAAGTGCATTAGGGCTATCCCTTGTAACAAATATTGGTGGTTTAGGTTTATTTTTTGAGCCAGCTGGTCGACCTCTAGGTCGACGAGTGGCTACTTCCACAGCGCCCTCTTTAGGGTCATCGCTGTGGTCCCTATCTTCATCATGACTACCACTACCACCACTATTATCGTTCATTGATACGCCTAGATCTGCCTTCTTAAGAGACGGTGAACCCGCCGATGATGATGTTTCAACTCCTTGTAAACCTACTTGGCCTGTCCACCATGGATTTGACATGTTACAACACAAAAATAGGGTTTTTAAAAAATATTTCTAGTGAAGAAAAAACCTTGAACTCTAGCTAATTTTACAAAGATTAATTGAAAATTTGGGATTAGGGTTTTTTTGTTTGAATAATTCAACAAGGATCTAAGCAAGGAGCTAGAGAGATGATCATAAGAGGAGAGAGAGAGAGAGAGTGATGATAATAATTAAGGAACAAGGAGAGAAAGTGTTGTAAGCTTTGTTGGGGTTTATATTTGTTTATTATAAACTTTGTTTTATAAAAATATTCGTTTTTTATTTTGGAGGGTTTGGATGGTGGGGACCAAAGGCGGACGTGAAATGTTATTTATAAATTCAATTGAATTCGAAAAATTTCTTTCAGATTAGCCGATTCATAAGTTTCAAATTCTGATTTTCGCAGTTTCGATAGTGAGGAGTACTCTAAGGAACACACACAAACAAGGGTTGGGGTGGTGGAGACTAAAGACGGACGTAAAATGTTATTTACGAATTCAACTGAACTCCATAAATTTCGTTCATACTAATTTATAAGTTTCAAATTCTGATTTTGCGATTCGGTTGATGGGGCTATAAGAAACACACCAAGACACAAAAGTGTGTCAAAGGATGAAATGGTTTTGTGTTAAGGTATTAAGAGTGTATATAGTCTTCTTTGAGAAATGAGAAATGGGAAAAAGAGCAAAGGGTCTCTTGGAAATTAGGGTTTTGTGGCGTGGGGTCTTGTGCTCGTGAGGTAGTGGGTTGCACGTTCTCTCTTTCTCCCAAGACACTAAAACGGGTCGGGATCGTTTGATAAATCATATAAAAATAATATTTAATATGATATATTAATATAGACGATATTAGTTATATTTGTAAAAGTTATTTCGAAATTATATATATATATATATATATACACCATAATTTCTCAGGTATTAGTTGTACATATAAGGCTGAAAACATATAGTTGATCTGTTCCAATTTATATGACTTACTTTTATTTTAGTCAATCTAAAAAAAAAGACATATTTTTATATTTAGTAATAATTTAACTTTAAAATATTCATTTTATCCTCAATGAAATGATTTATAGTCCGCGCAACATCTACTCTTATGTCCTATACTTGTTTATTTTTATTTTTTTAGTTGTTCTAATTACTTGTCTATTTTGATAAATCAAGAAATGACAAAAAGTAATTTTCTATTATACCCTCAATTTATTAATTTAAAAAAATGTAGAACTTCTTGAAAATCTTAAATTTTTAATTCATCAACTTAATAATTAATAGAGGTAAAATGGTAAACTCACTATATCAATTTTTTTTTAATAGGTGCGTCAATTCAAAAGTGGACGAGTAATTAGGGATTGAGGTATCACTTACTTTAGATTACAAGTTTCAAAAAAATATTATTTCTTTCTTAAACTCCGTGTTAAGTCAAACTAACTCATATAACTTAAGGGAAGTGCTAAATGGCCAGAAAAATTTACCAAAATTTGGCCAGAAAATTAAAAAAATATGGAGTAATATTTTTTTAATTTTAAAATAAATTGATCTTTTTTCTATTTTTAGTTAAAAGTTATTAAAATTAAGTAAAAATATTTTTAAAAATAAAATAACATAGATAAAAATTTATTTTGATCAAGTTCTGACCAAATTTCGTGATAAAAAGATTTTTCCATGAATTAATTAAATGAAGGGAGTTATAATTAAACAAAGTATTAATAATATACAAAGTTATTCATGTATGATTTTTCTTATGCATCCTATCAAATTACCCCTTAGTGTATATTTAGTCATTTTACGTTGATGGTAATTTAAATTTATTATAAATGATTTTTTTAAAAATAACATGGTCATCAAACTATGTACATATAGATTTCCAACAAATTAGTAAACACTAACGAAAATGTTAAATAATTTTTAGGAAAAGTTTATAATATCTTATTAGAATATATATTTTTAGACTCAATTAGTAGCGAAGCTAAAAAATTCATAAAAAATATCTAAAAACTATACAACAAAATAAATCATTGCTAGTAAGATTAACCACTAAATTATAACTTCGTATATCATTTAATTTGTATTTACCGTATTTTTTTCCGATGTCTCCGCCCTAGACCCAATTGTCTGAATTCACAAACAAGTTTTTGGTAGTAAAAAATTACACTTCGTAATATATTTATAAATAAATATCAGAAGCATATATTTAAATTTCCAGCAGCAACTCTGCACTATATATAATTAATTAAATGTCTATGCTTAAAATAGAGAGAAATCCAACAAGGAAATTAATGATTGGGATTTCCATAATTATTTGGAAATTACTCCTTGTCGCAAATTATTTATTATTTTAATAATCCAATTTAAAAATTAGTTTTTTTTTATGTTCATTTTATTTTTTAATAAAAATTCACACTTGGAAAGATAATTTACTCCCATCCATGTGGGAGTACTTGAGAGTACTAATCAAACGAAAAAAATGAGAAAATTAATTATGACAATTAAAACTCAATATTATTGCAATTACAATATGCTAATTAGAGGGTTATTTAATTTGAGTGTTACTATTCCCTTCGTTTATTTTTATATGTCATATTTTTGCTGTACGAGAAGTGACTTAAAAGCTAAATAGAATAAGATTAATTTATTATTTAAAATTATATGAAATAAATAACAATATTTTTTATATTAATATATTAAAAATACATTTTAAAATATTAATAATAAATCATATAGTTCAATTTTTTTTTAGAGAAAGTAAAATCATGTGACTAGCTAAAATAATGAATAGAGTATATTGGGATCAATTATATGAGCCTTGAATTAGTAAAGATAAAGATTGTTTATTTAGCTAATATTCTTAATAAAGTGGATGATGCACTATGTTTGTCCTACAACACTTAGTTTATATAATAATAATAATAATAATAATAATAGTCAATTATATTCCTTACTTTAATTTTGGCATTAATGAAACACTTTAATTAGTTGAAGCACTTGAGATGTTAAAAAGTAACGGCTGGCTTAATAATTTTGTATTATCATAAAAAATGATTAAGTTGGTGTAACAGATAATATAAGAATTAATTTTTTTATCAAACTCGTTGTATAGTATGACATACATTTATATTATATAAGAGGCTAATTATAAAAATAAAAATAAAAACTTTTTTCAAGTGCATGTGTAAAATTAAATACTAGTTTTTATATGTTTCAAATTTACACTTACATCTAATTAATTACTACTACAAGATTATAGCCTTAAAAAATAGTTCATATATTGGAGTATAATTTATTGATCTTGAACACAAACGAAAAGAAATAAAACACTTTAATTATTGTATTTATATTATGATGCAAGTCTTATGTTATAAAATTTATATGGGTTCCACATTAAGAAATTATTACTGTTTAATTATTTTATTAAATAAATCAAATATGTCTTTTCATCCTTATTAAAAGGCTTTTTATAGATGGATGGATATGGGGAAGAGCATCTTTTTTTTGGTTGATAGAATTAAACCAAACTTTTAATTGGACATCATTATTTTGGGATTAAATTAATTTAATAGTACAATTATTTTGAGGATGCTATACATTGGTATAGCAAGATGAGATATATACATATATAGCTACTATGTCATGAAGCAACTTCAATAGATTATTATAGGGAGCGAAATCGGTTCATAAAATTATGATTCAATGTATTTAGATATAAATGAGTTAATGGCATGCTTTTTTATCAACTCGCTTTGTATTGAATCGATTGATTTAACTCATTAAAAAATTGAGTTGATATATCTCATTCAAATTCATCCATAGGAAACTCTGTTTAAATAATATTAATTTTTTGTTTGTTTGATATGTTATATATAACTATAATATAAGTGAAAAAATTTCTTAGGTTTACTTAAACAAATTATGAGAAACCAAATAAAAAAAAATTAAACTTAATAAGAACTAAACGTGTTGGGTTTGACTAAGTTAGTACTGTCAAAGCATAACTATTATTCAAATAACGTATAAAATTTAAATTGAATAAATAAACATGAACAAAGAATATAAACTAAGACTCTGTCTGAAATTCAACAAGTACTTTGATCAAATTACTTGTGAAAGGCAACATATTAAAAAATCAAGACCTTGGTAATTACAATGTAGTGTAGCACAATGCAACCATGAAATTCTCTCTCACACACATAGCTAAGTGCTTGTTCAAATTTAGGCATCAAGTTTTGTCCCATATACACCATATATGTTCCCTATTTATGATGATGAATTCAAGAGTAAATCTCATGAACAATTGATGTACTTTGTCTTATGCTTCCGCGCTATACTTTTACTAATTCATTTTGAACTTGAAAATAAAATAATTATATTTTTAATTATTTTTATAATAAATAAATACGTGAACAAATGATTATAGCTTTCAGTGTCTATTTTGGTATTTGCTCAAATAATCCAACTGAGGCTTTAACTCTAAAGACTGGTTCTAAGATGGTGTTTAGATCATGGCTTTTAGAGAGTTACTATTGAGTTCGACTCCCTCTTGATTATTCAGATGGTTAAAGGTATGATCAACCCTTTTTGGTAGATCAAAAACGATATTAAAGAGATTCAATCCATGAGTTCACTTGATCATTTCTCTTTCATTCACACCTTCAGAGAAGGTAACACAACATCTTATTTGCTCGCGAATATGACTGAACATTGCAAAACAACTATCTTCTTATCGAGGCTATAAGTCTTCCTTCTAAGATTTCATCCACCTTGAAGAATTTCATTTTCCATTGATAAGTTAGTTGACGAATGTACATTAGAATTTTATGATGCGGAACTTTCATCCATGCTCGACTAATGTATTGAATCTCATTAGGAACCTTTCGGTCAAGGAACTTTAATATACTATACCCCTTTACAATTCTTCCTATAATTGTAGCTTATTTCTTCAACAATTATATCTCGTTGAGAAAGTTCTCGTAATTCAAATAATCCGAGACAAATTACTTCAAATATAAAAATTTATAAATAAAGCTCAATAATCTAATTGAACAACAAGAAATTGTGTTTTTTCTCTCTTTACGTGATTACTTATTGTTCTCCCAATTCAATTCATATATGATCGCGTATCGGTCTCCCAATTCAACATGAAATAGTTTAAGAGTCATGAAATAAATTAATTCTTTAAACATAATTAAGAATGATTTCATTTGCGCAAACAATTTTAAATTTGTAATTTTTAATATACATTATTAAAAGTTAAAGAATATAGCCCTTTTTAAAGAAATATGATTAAAAGTGTATCCAAACACCTCTTTCTCTTGCACGCTCAGTAGTCAGTACTTCACAAAATGGCCGGAGACCTGTTTGAAGATTTGCCTCCTCCGGCTGCGCCGCCGTCTTCAGCCAATGGTACCGCCGCCGCCACTACTACGGAAACGTCGCCGGCACCACGACAACCTCTTCCTCCTGCCCCTGCTCCTGCTCTGAAGAGTGCCCTTAAACGTACTAAACCATCTGCAGAATCACAATCTGAAAGTAGGTCAATTTTCGTTGCTTAATGATTAAATAGAGTGTTGAATGGATTGAATTTAAGTTTTTATACTTCAATTCTGGTTGTTTTGAGCTTTTTTTCCTTTTAATTTACATGCTTAAGAAGGGAATAGGGAATACACAAATGGTTTGTGTAATTTGAGATGTGATGCTACCATTTGAGTTTTGGCCTCTGAGGACTGAGCTATCTTCTTCGTTGGAGCTTTGAAAATTTAGTATGTTTTGATCTGTTTAGAGATTCCTTCTAGGATTCATGATCCCTTCATTAGTGAGATTTTTTTTTGTGATAATTCCACTGATACCTGCTACATCCCATCAAACAGTTACCATGTAACTCTGTTCACTTAAGCTAGAACATACATACAACAACAATATAGAGAGAAGATTAAGAGTACGCCGACCTTACTACTACCTTAGAGGTAGAGATGTTGTTTCCAATAGACTCTCCGCTCAAGAAAAAACAGTCCTGACTAGTATAGAGAGAAATAATGAAAATGAAGAAAATACTTAGGCTAGAACATATGGGAAGAAATCACTTAATGTTTTTGTCTGTGCTAGAATTTGAACCTGAGACCTTAAGGTGCTCAATGCACTTTATTGACCACTTGGTGACACGCTTGGGTGCTCATTAGTGAGATTTTTCATTGATGAATATATAGTGATTGTCTGATTTATTTTCTAATCCTTCATGTCAAGTTTGGGTACTGACAAGAAAGTTGAAATTGGGAGCTAGAAAGGCTTCAACCTGAAACCATTGGTTGTGTTCTAATTTCTAGTGATAAAGGCTGAAGCAAATGAATCTATGCAATTTCATCTTTTTGTGATTTAGTATTGGTATGAAATGGGCCATATATAATTCATATGGCCTACCCCAACTATTTTAGGATTGATGGATAATTCATGGGTTGATCTATCCTCTTTCTGTTACATATATTCTAGCAATTCACTTTTTGAGCATTTCTCGCCTTCGTTGGCCTCTAATTTGTTACTATTTGTTTGTTGCTGGATAGTCAATATTTGAGTTGGGTAAGGTATTGAGTAGCTATTGTTGACTTGCAGCTTCTGTTCCTGAAAAACGATTGAGATTTAAAACAACCACTGATGCCTCAGAGACACAAGTTATTGAAGCCATGCAAAAAATAGCATCACATATAAAGAACACGTCAAAGTTTAGCAAGGCGTCAAAGCTTGCGATGCAGCTAATTCAGGCTGGCAGTGTAAAGCCTGCAACTGGTGACCATTTCTTCGCCATTCTTGAAGCTGCAATGTCATCAATCACCGCCTGTCATGAGCCCTCTGTACGAGCAGATTACCACGAGTTATTCACAGCTGCACAAGATACAATTGAGGTGAGCAGTTCATCATTTGTTTACAAGTGTCTCCGTTGGTCATCTTATAGTGGAACATATCTGATTATAGATTTTTCGCTTGCAGTGTCTTTCAAAGAAACAGCAAAATATGATAACTACATGGACCATGAGGGCTGTGGTGGCTAATGACCTCTTGACTGACGACAGTTTCGTGGTATGCTTTTGACTCATTTTATTTGCAGTGTAGAGTTCCTTTTTTATTTTTGATAAGTCTATTCCGACAGAGTTCTATGCAGTTCATCAGTAACTTTGAAGGAACTCGTTTTGTTAAAGTATTATGAAAGCACTTTAGTGAGCAACTTTTCTTCTCAAAGATCCTTTGCGAAATGATCTTCTGTTAGAGTATGATCAATGTGCCCACTATTTAGTTCACCGAGGAGTTTTATAAAGCTTCTGCATTTCTCGACACAGTAACACAGTTTCTCTTGTTGGAATAAGGAGTTCAAAGTTGCATGCTTGATTCGAAAGGAAGAGTGTTAATCTCTCCAACTGCCTAAGCATGTAGTTTCACGAAGTTATTTTACAAAGAGAAGTTGAGAATTAATAAGGTCCTGCTAACTATTTAGGTGAGAAAGGAAAGCTTTTAGGTTATCAATCTGAACAAGGGAGCCTATGCAAGCCTAGGTGGACCTATGTCAAGCTCAATGCAATTCAACTGCTTGGTGATGGCTTGCCCCTCGAGAGTGAATATTGAAACATCGAAAATAGAAGTATTACTGCTACATATTGGAACTGAAAAAAATGTAGAATGAATTACTACGAGACTGTGATAGTGTGATTTTTTTTTAAAAAGTCGTAACATGTGATTTCACCTTATAACCTTTTACTTGGCTAGGCTGACTGCCAAGTGAGCTCTACAAGTTTGAGCTCAACTTTAAAATAGCAGACACAAGTTGCTTGTGAACCAGCTCAGCTTGGGTGCACTGTTTATCTGAAAACTAGACCTCCAAGCTGTCTTAGTTCAGAATGAGGGGCAATTGTTTACAACTCAATGCTAGGTTGACAGGAAGCATTTGTGAGGTGCGCTTTGACCTTATAGCTAATCTAAAGGTTTTTACATTCAATCGATTTTTTGACGCAGAACAATTTCACTTGTGTTTGTGTTAAAAAGAACGAAAGAACACCAAACTCAGTACAAGTGACATTTTAATTGGCCTTGTTAAAATATAAATAATCAACTGAACTTCTCATTTCTCACCATTGAATAACATTTTTGGCAAAGTGTACAACTAATTTAAATGGTTAATGGCTTCGTTGGGGTGTATATTTTTGTCAGTTCAAGTTAACAAAAATTAAGATGAAAGAGTTGAAATGTTTTGAGCCTAACTTGTCACAGTCGGAGGGCTTGGATGCAGGCGCCTGAAAGCATCAAGGCTATACTTCTGGCAAGTTTCTGTGTTTCACACCAATAATTTTGGAAATGAATGTTTAAATGCCCTTCAAAAGTCAGTAACTAGATCCGAAACATGTAATATGCTGTTACCAGAACAAAAATGGACAAATTGCATCTTACCCTTTTGGTTTACTCCACATGCAAAAAAAGTGGATATCTGCAAGTTATGATTGGCACCTTACAGGGAAGATGGCTTTTCATAAAAAAAAAAACATACAGGGAAGATGACAACCTATTTGAATTTTGAAACTGCACCCTCTTCTCATAGTTTGCATGGCTCTCAGATACTATTACTCTTCTTGATTATGTTGTTAAACTGTTATCTTATGACAAAAATGTCATGGTGGGATCTGGAAAACACGGATAACCTTGATTAGCATGTAAAACTCTTAATGCTCCAATGATTTTTGTGAACTGTAAAAAGATCAAATAATGGACATTTTTGTGAAGAGGGATATTTTTAGATGTGACATGTTTTTGTGGAAGAAACAGTATCAGATGCAATTTGGGAGTGTTCTGGCAATTTGTTTTCAATTTGGGAGTCGTTAAATTGACATCAAAGAAGATGCATAGAAAACATTACAACAAAAAGGGAGATGTCTGCTCCTGTACAAAAGTTTAGAAGACAACTAAGAAGCAAATAAAATCTAGAAAATGATCAGTACTTGTTACACGGCTCTGCTTGAACCAACTGAATAAGTTAGTTAAACAGCATTCTTTAAGAGTATGGTTAGGAGTTGAAGTACATCAAAATACCTACGATTCCTTTCATTCTGAATGCACAAAAAAATAGCACCAGGCACCATTGACCTTATCTTTTTGATGGATTTCCCAACTCTCCATGAACACCAGCTCTCATAAGCTTCCTTAATACTGTTTGGCATGACCCAGACAAGTCCAAAAACTGAGAAAAACACAACTCCAAATGTTAGTTGCTACAGTACAATGCAGAAATAGATGCCACACACTCTAAGATTCCATTTGACACATATAATACCTATGCACCATTTGAATTCTACTGATTTTAAGATTGTCTTGAGTAAGACACGCTTCATATAAGGTCTGTTAGTTTGAAGAGAAACAGTTCTCACTTTTGGCTTAGTCTGAGGGATGTTATGGACCAAATTGCATCAAATTATATATTTGAGAGACCATTTTGGTCTGTGTTGCTTAGATCATTCAGAATCTTTGCTGCACTTGTGTCGATCCGACACGATTTGAGTGTGTGTGGGTATGGGAGAACTTGGTCAATCTAACTTGCATGCTTTGAATACACCTATCGTAATATGCATAGGTTGATTGGATACTTGATTTTTCTAAATTAAATATTTAGTGCTTACAAAAATATAATTGAACTAGCTTTACTTTAAAATTTCAATTACTTGTCGAAATATACATCTATTGGCCGTATCATAACACCTGATGAGTCTAATTTCTAGATCCACAAGTGCGTCGGGTGCACACACCGTCCAAGCAACACAGATTTTGGTCAAAGTTTGCTACTATGCTGTGATTTGTCCTAAAAATTGTTTCCTCCGTTTATCTCGAAGTATGACAATCTTTTTATCTTCTTCTTTTCTCTACTTGGATACATTTCAGTTTTCAAAAGCAACAGGCAGAATTAAAGAAACAATTTCAAATCTTCCCGTTGCAACTGAAGATGATGATGGAGAAGAGGCTGCTGCTTTGATAGAAAAGACAGAAGCCGCGAATGAAGAAGCCTCCCAGACAGATAATAAGGAAGAGAGTGATCCATTTGGACTTGATGATTTGATTCCAAGCACATCAAAGAAAGATGACAGGTCAAAGGGGAAGAGGGTCACTTCGACAAAAGCAAGAAAAGGACAAGAAGAAGAAGAAACCAAGAGATTCCTGAGATCACAACGAGAAGCCTTGATTTCCTGCTTAGAAATTGCAGCTAATCGTTACAAAACCCCATGGTCAAGTATCTATTGACAATCTAAACCTTGTTATGTCTTCAGCTATTTAAAATGTCGAATTCCCTATTATCTTACAATTTCTCATAGGGTATGACTTCTATTTGTCAGGTGCCAAACCTCTATTGACATCTTAGTCAAGCATGCCTTTGATAACATTTCAAGGTTCACCTCCCGACAGAGGGATGCTATCGAGAAACTTTGGGCTTCTGTCCGTGAACAGCAAGTTCGGAGGAAGCAAGGGAAATCTGTCTCTGGGAAACTTGATGTTAATGCTTTCGAGCATCTCCAGGAAAAATATGCAAATGAGAAGATCAGCATCCGTCGTGCTGTTGGAGGCAGTGGGGATCGAAAGTGTCAACAATGGCTTGGTTGATTTTATTACTCTTGTAACACAATCTTTGTAGCAAGGTACGTCTGGTTGCAGAATTAGCCATTAGTAGTTATGATTGTATTTACTCTGAGAACGAATACTAAAAAATTTGAGAAGGACATGAATTCAAGGGTGCGAGTAAAAGTGAAACGATCTCAACCCATAATCTTAGAGTTGGAGTTAGCGGGAGCTTACCATCTGAGCAACTCTTCTTGTCGACCTTTTCTTCGTTCCCTTTGTGTGTAAAATGAAATATTACATGATGAAATTGTTCAAACATTCCTATGACTTATGTGATGAATTATGCCTGATGAATATTGCACGTTGACATAGCAAAACTCTATCATTCAAAGTGAATATAGGCTTTAAATAAAACTTAAAAAGGTTGATATTTAAATAAATAATAAGGACGATAGATAAATATGAACGGGTGTTATTGAACCAATTTTAAATAAAACTTAAAAAGGATCATATGTGCAAACAAATGATGTCTAATATAAAAAGCATGTGTGAACGAACTTCACTCATATTAATTTCTTTATTTGTGAAACAATTTAATAAAATGAAAAGAAAAATGATTCGAGGTTATAATGAGAAAAAGTAGATAAATTGGATCGACCTCCTAATTCTAGTGTAATTTCTATCAATCTTTTAGGACAAATGAGTAAATATAAAACTTAAAAACGTATCAGAACATGAAAAGTAAGTATTTTAAAAAATAATATTAAATTAAAATCATATTTAACTATCCATACATTATACAAATCAAATTACTTTTTTTGAATTCCTAAAAAATTCATAATTTATGATCGAACATATAGAGCAAAAAATGTCACTAAAAAAACATTTAGGGGGGAAATATGTAAAGTTGTAAATTAATATGGGTAGCCATTGCAAAAAGACCAAAATTAAACCCTAAATCCTAATCCCCCAAATCACTCGCCTTCCCTATAAATTTGATAAACCCTACGCCATTTCTCTTCAAGCCTGCAAAATTCTTCTTCTGCATCCAAAGGTATGTAATTTTTCTTCTCTTTTCATCAAATTCGTTGCTTTCTGCATGTATTTTATAGAGAGAAAAAGCACATATCGAAGGCTTCACAGCTAGAATTTGATAAACCACTGTGGAGCTCAATACTTGTGCAATAGTAAAATGTTCATATAACAACTAATCCTTATAAAGGTGTTCTCTTGATCTGCATTTTTTTGCAATTACTCAGGAGGGATTTGTTATGTGATGTATATTTTGTCTTATATTTTTTGAATTGTTGATTTTGATTCAATGGATGTTGAGTAAACAATGTACTGATTAGATCTTTGTGAGTCAAGTAGTGACTTTGTAGATGTGTTATTTCTACTTTTTTGTCACAAAGCAATGATCTTTTATGATGTTTTTGTGGTAAATGTGGTTTTTGTTGTTATCTGTGGTATTAGGGAGTAATGTTTTGATTGATTTAGTGTTTTTGTTGTTGAAACAATGAGTATGTTGCTATTTTGTTTAGCATCCAGTTAAAAATAGTGATAAAATTTGCACATTTTGTGTTTTTTCGTGGTTGAAATGTGTATAATATTGTATCCTGTTTGTGTTTTCTATCGGAAGCAATGTCTCTACCTTTGTAAGGTTTGGGTAAGGCTGCGTACACACCACCTTTACGGGATATGCAAATTCTTCGTTCTGCGTTTAATGCTAATTGTTATGCAAATTCTGTTCTCTTTATTTTGTTGTCATCTAAGGTTATATGTTAATCTCCAACTGTTGCACTGAATTATCTTTTCACTTGTGTGCATGTTATAATTCAGGTTTAGAAGTAACAATGGCGAAAAATCCGAAGGTTTTCTTTGATATATTGATTGGCAATGCCAAAGCTGGGAGAGTTGTAATGGAACTCTTTAAAGATAAGACTCCTAAAACTGCTGAAAACTTTCGAGCTCTGTGTACCGGGGAGAAAGGGATCGGGCAGTTAGGGAAGCCATTACATTACAAGGGGTCGGGTTTCCATCGAATCATTCCACAGTTCATGTGCCAGGGTGGAGATTTCACCAGAGGGAATGGAACTGGTGGAGAATCTATATATGGTACTAAATTTGCTGATGAGAACTTCAGTGTGATGCATACTATACCTGGCCTTCTTTCGATGGCAAATTCTGGACGAAACACCAATGGATCTCAATTCTTTATCACCACAGTAGCAACACCTTGGCTTGATGGTAAACACGTCGTATTTGGCAAGGTTGTAGATGGCTATAATGTTGTCGAGGCAATGGAAAAGGTTGGTTCAGATAGCGGGAAAACATCATGCCCCGTCTTAATCGAAGATTGTGGTGAGATAACCGAGAACTAATGTAGTTTAGCAACATGTCAAGTTACATTTGGTAACTGAGCTTTCCTCTTTAGGCTGTGCAAAACTCATATATGCATGCTTTTTTTTCGACAAGCTGCTAGTACATGTAAAGGTTTTTGCTATTGAATAAATTGGCGCAATGACATTATACTGTGCTTATTACCTCGATTGAATTTGTTCGATATGTTATATACATGAGCATGCGGAGATTATCTATATCATGTGTACTTGCTTTTGCTTACATTTGTTTGAGATTGATTGTATGCACAAGTCAAGATTCACAAGAAAGAAATATGGTGTTCTTATTCAACAAATATGATCCAGTTTCACTTGACAACAATACAAGTGAATACTGAATTTGTACATTCTGTTTCTTCTAATGCAAAAATGTTAATACAACATTGTATATCTTACTGTGATACTCAAAATTTTTGCCATTGGTAGCATACAGAAAGGCTGCATTTTTACAGAATCCTAATCTTCATCAATTTGTTGATCTTCATCTCCCCATCTTGGTGGCCTAACTACTAAAAGCACCATTCCCAAGCTCATTTCGACTCCCATTTCCTTCAAGTTCAACCCTCTTTCCACTTTCAATCCCTCGTCACCGCTCCCATTGCCACCACTAAGTACCAAGTAAAACCCATCATCCACTACCACTTCCTTCCTTCCTCTATCAGCCACTACCAAAACTGGCTCTTCCTTGTACTTTCTCTTCTCCTTCCATGGCAAAAGCTTCCCACTCTTGAACGATACTGCAACTCCGCCTCTCTCTAATCCTGCAATTGGTTGCCATCCAGGCAAAACCACCCATCTCCTCCAATCCTTCTCTGCCTCCACTACACCAAACTCCCCCACACCACCACATTCCCATGGCGCTGCTTCCACCTCGAACTCCCTCTTCTCCGCCTTGCAAACAGGCAAAACCACTACTTTCGTAGACTCTGCTACCTCCCCTAACTTCATCCTCACCAAAGGCACTTTCACCTGATCATCAATTACACTCTCTTTATCAACCCCTTTTCCTTCTAGCACCTCAACAAGCACATTTCTAGCACTTTCAGTCTCCACAACTTCAAGTGCCTTCTCCATTGCCTCAACCCTCGAATCCTCAGCAGCTGCAGCAGCATGTTCTTGAGCTAGCCTAAAGAACCAATAAGCCAAACAATCACCAGGAGAATCACCAGTAAACTTATCCCAACCATAATCGATTCGTCTTCGCGGGAAATCCTTCATCGACCTAGCTAAATCCTGCGCTTGCTTCATATCAAACCCATTCCTCACTATAAATCTAGCAGCATCAGTTCGTTGCTTACCACTAAGCAACCGAATTTCATACAACAATTCAGCACCCCCAGATTCGAAAAACGACAGCGTTTCTTCATCCACACCACACTCAACAAGAGTGTCACGAACTTGAGCAGCAACCACCAATCGATTCTGCTCAACCCCAGTAATCCCAGTAATTTCCTCGAGCGTAGAAGGCGTAAACCCTTCACTGGTTAGCGAAGGTATCAAAGGGGCGTATTCATACCAAAGTCCAAGACGATTAGCGAGAACTTCGAGCTTGGAATTGGTGTCAAGATTGCGAAATTTTGGTGGGAGAGGAGAAGGGGGTGGTCTAAATGGCTGATAAAGCTGCTGTTGTTGTGGTGGTGCTGTTGAATATTGTTGGTTTCTCTGACCTGAAGGAGGGATGATAAGTGCCGATATGGGTCTTGGACTGAGATTTGGTTTGTGGGTAATGGTGGGTAGGGGGTGGGGGTGACTAGGGAGAAATGGGGTTGAGAGAGATAAAGGTTTAGGGGAGTTTACAGTGAGAGAAAACATGGCTGAAGACTCTGTGGAGAAGATGATGATGAAGAAGAAGAAGAAGAAGAAGAAGAATAGTAACTATCTTATCTTCATTTTTTTGTTGATATTTTTGTTTTGGGTTGGGCTTTCTAATGGACCATCAATTTTTGATAACTTTACTTGGGCCTAGGCTTGTTTATTAGAGTCCAATAATAAAGTCAACACGAGTGACGGTGGTCAAAATATGTATCCGATAATATAGACAAATACATCTTATTAAGAATCGAGAAAATTGTGCATTATAACAAACTATTAATTCAAATAAATGTTATAGCTACAGTTTCATTTCATTCCAATTTGAAATAAACTTCTTGTCATTCGCATCTCTCCCCTCTCTCTGGATTCTTGCTCGTCACTCTCCTCTTTTTTCGGTCATCTCTCCCTCGCCTCTCTCACTTGTTCATTTTTATTTATGTAAAGTGAGAGAGACTGTATATATAAATGCATATCTCTCGGTCTTATATACTTATAATTTACAAATACAAATCTTTCCCTGACCAGTTCTCGTTTGTCTTTCTCTATCTTGTTTTATACAAACACAAGTTATGCAAAA
Organism: Solanum lycopersicoides; assembly: GCA_022817965.1. Lineage (NCBI taxonomy): Eukaryota > Viridiplantae > Streptophyta > Magnoliopsida > Solanales > Solanaceae > Solanum > Solanum lycopersicoides. Next base: position 1,070,045 of record CM040628.1, on the reverse strand, counting down.
TGCAATGTATAATTTGTATTTGTAAAAAGCGAGAGAGAGATTTGATATATAAATACAAATGTTAACTCGATTCAATTGTTTACTAATATACTCTTATGCAGATATACAAACAAACACGTTAGTAGTTACTAATATACAATTATCTAACCGACACATATACAATTCACCTTTCTCCACTCTTTGGCCTCTCTCGCTTACCTCTTTTTCTCAATCTCGCTCGTCACTTTAGCCTAACACAAAGAACATATACATCTACAAAAACAATATTTATAGACACAGTCGAATTAGCTTCCAATTTATACAATTCACCAAAAGTTTTTATAAATCAGATGCTTCATAACAAACATAATTTAATTACAGTTTTTATAAATCAGATGTTTTATAATAAACATAATTTAATTACGAAGCACAAATAGCAAAACTGTTACTATAGAACGAAAGCCCAAGTGACATAATTAAACAAAATGTCATATTTTTTTTAGGTAATAGGGGTATGAAGTTAGGTTTTGGGCAACCACAAACTTATTATCCATACATGTGTCCGGAGTTTGAAATATCAAAGAATATAACTTTCAATTTGTGTATGTCACATCTAAATTTATGCCAATCTTATTAATGCATTAGTGATTATAAAAAAAAATCTAATTAGCTATGAGTTTTTAAGCAATGGTTTAGCTTAAAATTATCAATAAATTTCGTAACTAATTTCATAATTTATTTCATCTAACAATTTAAAAGTACATAACTTTTATTTATATCCTCAACATGCACGGATTTGGTGCAAATGCATGCACCATCTGCTTAACTAAAGGACAAAGTTCCTTTTTTTAATAATTTTATTTCAATTTATGTTGTGATATGCAATATTAAGAACAAAATAAAAAATTTAAAATTAAATAAGTAAGTTGATGTTTGCTATTTCTCTTCTTTGTAAATTTATAATATTTCTTATATAATTATTTAACATTCGTTTTAAAAAATAAGTATTAAATTTAATTTAACTTAAAATATTAATCAAAACGTGATAACTATTTTAAGTCGAAATAAAGGAAGATTTTAAATTCAAAGAACAGGATTTTAATTTGTTGAAAATTAGGTTGGTAGATGTTAACTTGTACAAATTTATTGTTTCTCCCTATCCAAGTCAAACAAGAAATATTCAAACTTCCTTTTTATAAATTTTTTAATTTTGTGAAAAATATTCAAAGTTCTAATCATGATTCTCAATTCATCTTCCACTTAATTATATCCTTAGAACCCAAAAAAGAGTCCTACTAAATTATTCCACTTGAATTTCATGCATTATTTAATTTATAAAGTAACTTTTTGACCATCAATCAAAGACTTCTTATATGGAACTTATTTTTGAATTTTGACATTCAAAAACTTCTGGAAGAGTTAATAGGTTTAATTAGCACTTTGATTTATTTTATTTTATTTTATAAAAAAGAGAAATTTTATTCATACTAATGAGTAAAACACTATTAACAAAACTATTCACTACCCATCAACTAAAAATTCCCTAAATTCTTATTTTTTTTATAAAAAAAAATTGGATTATTTTTAAAATTTATATGCTCCCTATATTTCAAAAAGAATAAAAATATTTTTATTAATCTGTTATAAAAAGAATGTTAGTCACACAAATATGTTTGACATGTCTAAAACTACTTTGTAACCACTAATTTCAAATGTTCAAAACCACATATCTTATTAATAACACATTTGTTCTTCTCTCTTTGAAATTTTGTTGCCTCTGTTATTAATTTATAACCGCAAAGAATGTAACGATAGGGTTTCGTCGTTATAGAAAAATCAACGAGAAAAAATTTTGGGTCAAATTTTTTTCGTATTATCTGAATGTTTCCTAATCTAGTTCAGATTTGAACGAAATCAGAGTCTTTGAGGTGTGGAGAAATCTAGTGACAATCGGGTGAACCATTTATAGTTTTGATTGCATGACTAGTTAAATAACTCGAATTTTGGACGTGTACAACTCCGGAAATTAATGTTAGCGTGAAAAATATTTTATCCATTGTATTGGGAAAATATCCTTAAGGACAATACAATCATGTTGGATGTATTATCTTTAGAAATAAATTTTGCAATACAAAATTTAAATTTAATCAAACCTCGATGTTATTTCGAAAAAAGTTCACCAAACTACATATTAGGAATATACTAAATTATGTCTATCTTCAATGAATTCTTCCTTTTAATTAGTATCACGTGTTGTCGTTTTGAATCCAAAATTCACCACGTGCAACACTTGCCATGCAAATATAATCCTAGTGAAAAATCACAAAAATTCCTTTATTAGTCAATAATAATAATTAATATTTACACAAAACTATGAATTGGTCAATTAAATAAAAGTTTATCAGCTTTATTCTTACTTCTATTATTACATTTTTGTGGTTATTTTCTATGTGTTGAATGAATTTTATCTAATTTTTCACTCTAGTTAGTCAAACTTATTCTCTATATCACTAATTTAGATTTATCCGTTTCAATTTGTCTATCGTATTTTAACTTAATATAGATTTAAAAAAATAATTTTTAAATCTCGTGATTTTAAATTAAAAATATGTTAAATGTAGTATAATATTTTTTAATATTGTGGTTCTTTTTGGTCTTCAACATTTGTTCCTCTTTATTTTATTAGGCGTCAATCTTCTTTATCTGACCGCATTAAATATATCATGTAGAAAGTTACATTAAAAGTTGTAAAAAAGAGAAAGAAAGATTCCTTTTTAAATGTATTTTTTTTTAAAAAAAAGAAAGTAATACAAATAAATTGAAACGACGGAGATTAACATGGGTTAGGGGGGATAGTTCCGTCATTCTTTCACTTTTATTAAGAGATTTTGAATTCGATCTTTTAAAAATTTAAATTTCTTTTGTTGATCAGAGCCCCGTCTTTGAACGTGAAGATTCAAATTCAATCAAATTTCAAATACAAATTAAGAAAATAAACCAAAAAATATAAATAGATTGGAACGTGAAGAGAGTAATGTGAACACATTTTTTTAAAATTCTTTTTGGTTCCCTCTGTTGCACCAAAAGAACTGGTTTGGTAGATTATAATTATATTTAAAATTATCTTAGCAATAATAATGTTGACCCTAGCTCCTACACACTTTATTATCCATCAAAACATTTAAATAAAATTATTTTGACGACAACATAATCATAGTTTTACCACCACTAATTTAGAGTTATTAGGTCCATAATAATTATGAAAAAAAAAAAAAACGTAACTTGACACTTATTTTTTAGGAGCAAAATATTATGAACTATTACTTCACATTTGACCATCTCTAGGATTATTATTATTCTATAGTCCATCACAAATGTTAATTTAGTTATATAATTAATCTTTTTAATTAGAGTTAGTAGTAGTATAAAAGAAGGAAAACTTACATGAATATATTATAATAAAAAAATATTTACCATTTATAAGTAATAATATTTATTTTAATGATAGATAATTCATTTATCACTAATTTTAATTCATATTACAAAGAATAATTTTTTATTTACATATAATACAAATTTTAATGATATATAATATTTATCACTAATTTTAATACGGTTATGATATAATGTGTCAAAGTTTTACCAAACAAACATAATATATTTTAAAAAATAAGTATAATTCATATATAATTCATATATATTGCATTAGTAATTCACTTTTAATACATATTGCAAATTTAACATAATATTTCTATAAATGGTAATAAATAAAAAATATTGCTAAAATCAGTAATTATTTGTTAAAATGTATCAATTTATGTAATTTTTCCATAAAAAAAAAGGAAAAGAATATAATTATCACCCTTATACGAACCGACATCAAAATTTTACAGATTTAAGATTTGAAATTTATAAATTGCTATCGTAGTAAAAGACGTTAACAAATCAAAACTCAAAGTCAAAATGTCAAGTTAATAAGTAATAAAATTACGTTCACACACACATCATCTTCAATTGGCCAAGCATGCTTATGATTTTACGGCCAATTAAAACTAATTCGTATAAATAAAGAAGATGAAATATTTTAAATGATTAACTAATTATCTATGTAATGAATATTTGAGAACACGAAAAGATATATTAAAATTTCAATTAATATAAATACTTTATCATGATTTAGGTATTCAGTTATAACAAGTTATAGTTCAAGTATATAAATAAAATTTGCTGACAAATTTACGAAATTAAGCATTCTATAAACACATTTTCTCATACGATAAATTTGATCATAGTATGTATCATACATAGAATTACAAAAAAAAGTTGACCAAATGAAGACCAAAAGTCATTAGTGCTGATATCATGAGTCATATATTAATATTTTAATATATAGTTTTCATGATGATGTGGCCGCCACTTATAATCTCCACAAATCAATTTGACCAACATTTTGACCACACGTGCATAATTATTAATTTTGGATTAATTCATGCAGCCTCTATTATTATTATTATTACTACTATATATTATAATTAAGAAGACCACACTCCATAGTCTCATCAATTTTCAACGATAAAATATCTACATGATTAATTAGTAGACTCTTTCAATCCAATTTTTTAATCATATAATATTAGTGTGTACACATCTCAATATATATAGTTCAATCTCCCCCTTATAAGTTCAAAAACCAAAAATACTCTTTCAATCTTTTTTTTTATCTACCTTAGTTTCGTTGGAACAAGTCAGAAAGATTGAGAAATAGAATCATTTTAATTCATTCTCAACGTGACGAGATTAATGGATTCATCATCATACTCATATTCACAATATCATCATCATCTTGGTTTCAATGAGAATGACACTGAGGATATGCTTCTTCTTAATGTTCTATCCGAAGCCAAAGAAGATTCATCATCTAATAATATTCATGTGATCAATCATGAAGAAACTAATAATGAAGGATCATTAAAAGAAGTGGCTACTAGTTATAGAGGTGTAAGAAGGAGGCCATGGGGTAAATACGCGGCTGAAATAAGGGATTCAACTAGAAATAGTGTTAGGGTTTGGTTAGGAACATTTGACACTGCTGAAGAAGCTGCATTGGCTTATGATCAAGCTGCATACGCGTTGCATGGGAGAATGGCGGTGCTAAATTATCCAGTGGAGATGGTGTATCGATCGTTGATGGAGATGGATTGTAGATTTGAAGATGGATGTTCACCTGTTTTAGCTTTGAAGAAATGGCATTCTATGATGAAAAAGGGTAATAATAAGAAAAAGAAGGAAGAAAAAGAAATGAGTTATGAAAATGTGTTGGTTTTAGAGGATTTAGGTGCTGATTATTTGGAGGAAATTTTGATGTTGTCTGAAAACAATTCCTAGTAATAGTAGTACATAGTTAGATTTATTGTGTTTATTGTTTAATTAAAAAAAAATGGAATTAATTGATCTAGATATTGTACTAATTAAGTGGTTTAGAGTGTAAATATAACTTTGTGTTGGTGTATGTATTTTGCACAATTTATGTTATTTGAACTTAATGTTAGTACATAAAACCCTTTTAAACTATAATTGTTATCGAGTTTCATACTTAAATTATTAATGTTTCTGTTATGCCCCCACCTCTCCACCCCGCCCCGCTTATATAATTTATTTTAAGTTAAAAGTTCCTCTGAAAAATATTACTCAATTAATGCACCTAATGACACTACACGAGTCATAATTTTTATTACGAGTTCAAAATATATATATACAAAAAAATTAAACTTAAAAAAAGTTAAAGGGGTTCGACATTGATAATATACACACAAAAATAATCTTAAACATACATGTATAAACAATACAATTTTCAATGAAAAAGATTCGAATAAATTCCTAAACATTACTAGCTCCCCCTTGCTAGTGACATTATATTTCTAGCTCATACTAAAATTATATCAAAGATAATACAAAACAATCAAATAAACTTATTGAAAGTAACCAAACAAAAAAAAAAAGTGAAAACAAATAGACTGTATCGTTTCACCTCTCCATCGTTATCTAATGTCACATATTTATAATTTGAATGACAAGTTTATCGAAAAAGTAGAGTACGTTATAGAGTTACTATGAAAAGGTAGGATGAAATATGAAATATAATTATTAAATAATAAATAAAGATATAAAAAGAGAATATCGAGATAATGATGCAATCACACCAAATTGGTCGTTACATATGATAAACTTTTTTGCCGTTACCTAATAATGAATTAATTAAATAACACAATACAATAAAATTAAAGTAACAATGAAAATGAACATTGTCTTCGACTAACAATACAATACGATACAACGAATAACAATCATCCAAACAAGGTGTTATATAAACTTACCTGATAGTTTAGTGGGATTTACTCATTGGAAAAATTGTGTATAATGACAAACTATTAATTCAAATCAAATGCTAGAACCACGTACAATTTGATTTAATCGCGCCCCGTAGCAAACAGTTGTCAGTCGCCTCTCTCCCTGTAATTCGCGCTTGCCACTCTCGCTCTTTCGCTCGCCAGTCTCTCCCTCGTCTCTCTTGATTTATGCAAATAAATATGTATAAATTGTGTTTATATTTGTATAAACCGAGAGAAAATTGTATATATACATGCAAATACATATATCTTCGTCCTATACACTTATAATTATACAATACAAATATTCTCCTGCCCAGTTATCTTTTGTCTTTATCTCTTTCTCGCTTTATACAAACACATATTATACAAAATACAATGTATAATTTATGTTTGTATATATATAGAGAGAGAGAGCGATATTTGATATATAAACATTTTATTTCGATTCATTGTATACAATTTAAATTTTATATAGATATATAAACACATAAAATTAAATTGAGAAGCTGCCAACGATTTATACAAATGAGAGGCCAACATCAATTTATATAAATGGTTTGTCAGTGAAATTATAAAAATCAGAGAAGGAGTCAGCGAATGATACAATTGCTTCTTTTGTATATATGTATAGCGAAATAACCTACCTTCTTATATATATATATATATATATATATATATATATATATATATATATATATATATATATATATATATATTAAAATAGTCATAACATGTTTGTTATGGAGCACAATTATGTAAACTATACCTATAACATACAAATATGATTTTTGTATTTGTTATATATGAAAGTTGCTCTTAGTCATTAGATTTATATTCTTAAACTATAAATTATGAAATATATTTCATAAATACATGATATATAATATGAAAACAAATTAATACTCAATATTCTATAAAGGCTAATCTAACGAAATAAGTCAAAACATAAACGTAAAAATTGTATTTGAAAAGTGACTCAAATGATCATGTACTTATTTATTGGTCTAACGAAGGGACTATTTATGTCATTTTAGGGACTTCTTATGTTATTTTCTCAAAATTATTACAAGCTTAATATTTGTTAAATTTCAAATCATAATTTTATTACTATAATGAATTTGATGTTACACATAAATTCTGAATCCGCTTCTGAATTTATTTCGGCCAGAGGCCATAAGCTGCTATGACTTTTTTTAAAAAAATTATGCGGATTGGCCAGTATTATTAGTGTATTATTTTATACAATTACAGTTTCATGTAATTCCGAGTCATGACAACAGTTTAATGAAATTTGCTATGAAGAATCTCATGTATTTGGATAAACCCTATTTGTGTGTGTATATATATATATATACATATACATACATACATATTAATTTTATTATTATATAGTACATATCTATATATACGTAAAACTTCCATTTATGGTGGTTGGTTCTTTATCATTTTTTGATTTTTTATTGTATATTTTTCCGGTATATCATCAGTCACTAATACTTTATGCGTATCAATTCTATGATTTTAACAGTTATATACAACTATTTATTTATCTATATTAATAATTTGTATACAATTCAAATAATTGTACATGTTACTTGCATAAACTCAATTTCAAACCAAAAGGAGTAGTAAATGGGTATTATTAGACTAAAGATGGATGAAAGTTATTTTAAAATCTTTTCCTATAGTTCTAAAAAAATATAGTATTCCAAAACTGAAAAAAAATGTTAAAGTAATTAATAAAGAAACATAAACAAAAGAAGAATTAAAGTTTGAATTGGGCCCTTGGAACATCACACTCTTCTTCTTTTGAACTGGAAAGTGGGCAGATAAGCAAACACTTATGGGCCTTGGGCCCTTTACAACTTCATAACATGGACCCATTTACAGCTCTCCATTCGGATAAGAGCAAACAACATAAATCTCACTAATTTAGGTTCTAGTTACGTGTCCTCAAATTAATTTTGAAAAATTATCTTTTGTATCACTTTTCCTCATCAGATATATGTGTCTCGAATATATACGAGTCAAATTAGATATAGTGTACACTATATCCAAGACTGACTTTCTTGCTCGTATATTTGTCTCATTTCGATATATGTATCTCGAATACACAAAGGCCAAATTAGGTATAATTTACATTGTATTCAAGACTGACTCTCTTGTTCGAATCTCTCCTCTCTCACTTGCCTTTGTATTTAAATGTATCTGATTTTTATGATTCTATTTGAATGAATTAATATTGCGCTGTTAGTCACTCCATTAATACTACAGTTATTTTCCACCTTTTTTTTTTGTCAGTTTTGAGCTGATCTTTAATTTTTTGACTTTTAAATAATTGTTCTATGTGAATTGAGATATAAATTTATACTTTGTATCATCATATCTCATAAATTATGTCCCATATATTTAAAGAAGTTTGTTTTTAAGGTAAAAATTAAAGATTAACTCATTTAAACAGTAAAATAAAAGACTTGATATGTTTGATCACAGTAAGTAGTAACCACACAAAATTTTTATATAACTAACAACAAAAACTTTAATACTTATTTGTTTTGTTTATCAAACTCATTATAACTAAAACAAAATAAAAAAGATTGAAATATATATAATGGTATTACTATTAAAGTTTGTTTTACTGTTATATTCAATTTAAAATAAAAGGTATATTGATTTTTTTTTTTTTTGTATGTGGTCATTTTTTATACTTTTTTCTATAAATAATAAAATAAAGGGAGTAATTATAAAGATTATTGGCTATTTTCAACTACATAATATCTTCCAACATAGTATGTGATCTGTTAGCTTAAAATGCACTGAACTAAAAAAAAAACATTAATGTGCTGATTTTGTCTCCAATGATTGAGCTAAATAATGATTTATGATTGGTTGAACTACTTAATACTTAGTCTATTTTAAGAATCAAATTATCTGAAATTTGATTAATATTTTAAAATATACATTTTAATTTTTACTTGTTCTTGTGACTTCATGTGGGAGATAAGGGGCCTAGCCTCATCACATTTTCTCCTTATTAGTAATATATATTTTTTAGAAATCACATTTTTTTTTTGTCTTTTAAAATTGATTAGCTTAATTAGCCTTAATAATCAATAGATACTAGGTGGATTCATTTTAATGGATTTTCAAGTCTCTATGCGCCTATTTTCAAATAATTTGAAATATTTAGCCAATTATAATAAAATGTGTTATATTATATACATATAGTGAGATAACTTACATGTACAAAAAGCTAAATAATTTAGATATGAAAATATAGTTTAGACACATTTAATTCATTCTCTTTTGAGAACGAAACACTATAATTATTTTGAAAAGAAAGGAGTACAATATTATATTACTTCATCCATCTCAATTTATGTTATATTTTTTTATTTTTCAAGAGTTGATCTAAACTAATTTTAAAGCTAAATCAAAATTAAAATTAACTTAATGTATTAAAAATAATTTTTTTAAATATTTAAAACATATTCAGATGTAAAATTATGACATGACAACTAGAGAAACACTAGTAGAGTAGTTATTTTAACTTTGGAATATAACCAGAAAAAAATAAAAAATAAAGAAATTGACAAACACAAAATCAAACCAAACTGTCAACTTGTCCTTTATTTAGGCCATGTTCCCAAGAATCATCCAGCTTTTTTATTACTGTCATTTTGCTTCTCTATACAAACTCTCCCCATTCTTAGCTTTCCAGTTTTCTGTGGGCCCTTTCTCTCATGTGCTTCCTTCTTCCTCCTACTCTTAACTCTGCAAAAAAACCCTACCACATTGCACAATGTTTCTCTTAGAATCTTGAAAAAAAGTTTGATTTTTTGCTTCAAAGAACACTTGGTTTCTTGTTTTTCTTCATTGTGTTGTCAAAAAGTTTCAATCTTTACTAAAGAAATGAACACCCTTCTTGTGTTAAAGCTTTTATCTTTACTTGTTCTGTAAAGAACACTTGGGTTCTTGTTTTTTTTTTCATTGTGTTTTCAAAAAGTTTCAATCTTTGCTAAAGAATGAACACCCTTCTTGTGTTAAAGTTTTATCTTTACTTGTTCTATAAAGAACACTTGGGTTCTTTTTTTTTTTTTTCATTGTGTTGTCAAAAAGTTTCAATCTTTGCACACCCTTCTTGGTTAAAAGCTTGTATCTTTACTTGTTCTGTAAAGAACACTTGGGTTCTTGCTTTTTTTTCATTGTGTTGTCAAAAAGTTTCAATCTTTACAAAAGATATAAACACCCTTCTTGTGTTAAAGCTTGTATTCTTTACTTGTTCTATAAAGAACACTTGGGTTCTTGTTTTTTTTTCATTGTCTTGTTTAAAAGTTTCAATCTTTGCAAAAGAAATGAACACAGTTAGTTTAAAGCTTGTATCATTACTTATTCTTGGTATTTCTGCATTTTTTTTGGGTGTTGTATCTCAAGATGATGATGTTTCAGTCATGTTAGCTTTGAAAAAGAGCTTAAACCCACCTAAAGAAGTTGGATGGTCAGACCCGGATCCATGCAAATGGAATCATGTTGGTTGTTCAGACAAACGGGTCATCCGGATCCAAATTGGGCGCCAGAACATTCAAGGTACTCTCCCTCCAGAAATCTCTAAACTTACTGAACTTGAACGTTTAGAGCTTCAAGGGAACAATATTTCTGGCCCTTTGCCTAGTTTGAGTGGTTTGAGTTCATTGCAAGTGTTGCTGCTTGGTGAAAATCAGTTTAGTTCAATTCCTGCTGATTTCTTTACTGATATGTCTTCATTACTGTCTGTTGATATTGATAAGAACCCTTTTGTTGGTTGGGAGATCCCTGAGAGCCTTAGAAATGCTTCTTCACTTAAAAACTTTTCAGCAAATTCAGCAAATGTAATTGGGAGAATTCCTAACTTTTTTAGTCCTGATGAGTTTCCTGGATTAGTAAATTTACATTTGGCTGGCAATAACTTGGAGGGTGAATTGCCCTCCAGTTTTTCTGGCTTGCTTCTTGAGTCTTTATGGCTAAATGGACAGAAGCTTAATGGAGGAATTGATGTTCTATCAAACATGACATTCCTGAAGGAGGTTTGGTTGCATTCCAATAACTTTTCGGGGCCATTGCCGGACTTTTCAGGATTAAAGGCTTTGGAGACATTGAGTCTTAGAGATAATGCCTTTACTGGTCCTGTGCCAAGTTCTTTGATGAATCTTGAGTCTTTGAAGTTCGTTAATTTGACGAATAATTTCTTTCAAGGACCAATGCCTGTGTTCAAAGGTTCTGTTGTTGTTGATTCAGCAAAAGGTACAAACAGCTTTTGTTTGCTACAACCAGGTGATTGTGATCCTAGAGTTAATACATTGCTTTCAATTGCAAAATCAATGGATTATCCAATGATTTTTGCGAAGAACTGGAAGGAAAATGATCCCTGTGCTGATTGGTTTGGTCTTACTTGCAGTAATGGTAACATTACTGTCATAAATTTCCAGAAAATGGGGCTTTCTGGAACAATATCTCCTGAATTTGCTTCACTGAAGTCACTACAAAAAATAGTTCTTGCAGATAATAATCTGACTGGTACCATTCCAGAAGAGCTAACCACATTGACAGGCCTTACAGAGTTAGATGTGTCAAACAATCAAATTTATGGAAAGGTACCAGCTTTTAGGAAAAATTTGATTCTGAAAGTTAGTGGTAACCCTGATATTGGAAAGGACAAGAGTGATGCACCATCCCAAGGCAGTTCTCCAGGTGGTTCAACAGGCTCTGATGATGGAAATGCCCAAGCAGCTCGTAAGAAGTCCAATCGCCAGGTTGGAATTGTGGTGTTTTCTGTAATTGGAGGTGTATTTATGCTTTGTTTGATTGGAGCGGCAGCTTTCTGTTTGTACAAAAGCAAACAAAAGCGTTTTAGCCGAGTGCAAAGTCCAAATACCATGGTATTGCATCCACACCATTCTGGTTCTGACAATGATAGCGTGAAAATCACAGTTGCAGGATCCAGTGTCAGTGTTGGTGCAGTTGGTGAAACTCGTACTGTTTCTGCTAGTGAAGCCGGTGACGTTCAAATGGTTGAAGCAGGAAATATGGTGATTTCAATTCAGGTACTGAAGAATGTGACCAACAATTTTAGTGAAGACAACATACTAGGCCAGGGAGGCTTTGGCACTGTCTACAAAGGTGAATTGCATGATGGGACTAAGATTGCAGTCAAAAGAATGGAAAATGGAATCATCACTGGGAAGGGACTAGCTGAATTCAAATCCGAGATTGCTGTTTTGACTAAGGTCAGACATAGGCATCTTGTTGGACTACTTGGGTACTGTCTTGATGGAAATGAGAAACTTCTAGTCTATGAATACATGCCTCAAGGAACATTAAGCAGTCATCTCTTCGACTGGGCAGAAGAAGGGCTTAAACCCCTGGAATGGACAAAACGGTTGACCATTGCATTAGATGTTGCTAGGGGTGTAGAGTACCTCCATAGTTTAGCCCATCAAAGTTTCATTCACCGGGATCTGAAGCCTTCAAATATTCTTCTAGGGGATGATATGAGGGCTAAAGTTGCAGATTTTGGCCTCGTCAGACTTGCTCCAGAAGGGAAAGGTTCTATAGAGACAAGGATTGCTGGGACATTTGGATATCTGGCACCGGAATATGCAGGTATGCTCTTTCCTTATATGTGTCTTCTGATGCTAAATTGCTGATATAATATTTGTATGTAATTGGTTCCTAGATAAACTTGGTTTTAAGTCTAATACCTCTAAAGTATGAATTGTGTGAACCTTAGGGGTTTGAACTCAGGATGCTTCTGGAGAATTAGCACTCATTTGACTGATAGGAGTCAGATGATACTTAGTGTACTCTAAGAAATTTAGCCTGTTTTACGTTAATCAGCTTTCGTCCTATAAAAGGTATCTGTTGTATATATTAATGTTTGTCTTTTTCCATAGTCAATTCTACTTGTGCTCATGGTTAAGAACCTGTCGTTCATACATTGTCATATATCAAATATCCTTGATTCTGCCATCCCGTCTAATGCTATTGTATACTATAGTTCTAATGTGGATACCCATCCTAAAGGTAAAACTTTTTCCTGATGCTTTGCGTAATGCCACCATTTTCACTTTAACCTAATCTCACACTTTAAACATGCTATTGTTCCTATGACAGAAGATCCTCTTGTTTCCTTTTCCCCTCAGTGGAATTCAAGGATAGCCAAATTCATTATTTGCTCGCTGTCCTGATCGTGATATGTGCATAGGAGTTCTTGGAATGTAGATACATCATTATCTAAACTTGTATTTTATCTTGTTTCGTTTGCCAGTAACTGGGAGAGTGACAACCAAGGTGGACGTGTTCAGTTTCGGTGTGATTTTGATGGAGCTCATCACAGGAAGAAAGGCTCTTGATGAAAGCCAGCCTGAGGAGAGCATGCATCTAGTAACATGGTTCCGAAGAATGCATCTGAATAAGGATACATTCAGAAAGGCAATTGACCCCGCAATTAACCTTAGTGAGGAAACACTCGCCAGCGTCAGCACTGTAGCTGAGTTAGCTGGCCACTGTTCTGCAAGGGAGCCATATCAAAGGCCTGACATGGGCCATGCTGTCAATGTTCTTTCATCTCTTGTAGAGCTCTGGAAACCATCGGACGAGTGCTCAGAGGACATATACGGCATTGATCTCGATATGTCATTACCGCAAGCGCTTAAAAAGTGGCAGGCTTATGAAGGTTCAAGTCACATGGATTCATCCTCCTCTTCTTACCTTCCAAGCTTGGATAACACTCAAACAAGCATACCTAATCGCCCTTACGGATTTGCTGAGTCATTTACATCTTCTGATGGTAGGTGAGAAGTTGACACTCTTTGATTGTTCATTCTCTCCGTTTTCTTCCTCATCGCGAGTCACACGACATTTTCTTCTTTTTGCTTTTAACTCTGATGCTTTTACCTTAACTCATTGTTATAGGGATTCTTTTTAAGATTTTTATTGTCTTTTGACCTCTTATTGTATGATGATGAATCTCTCTTTTTTCCATGTGAGTACATTGTGGTTTGGTTGGAAATGAAAGGGATGCCATCAATTACCAGTAGACTATGGTACTTTTGTAATCTTCAGTTGTTTTGTTTTTTGTTAGAAAAAATAGTAGGTGCAAGCTGTATTGAAATGTAAAGTGGCTTTGAAGTGTGCAAGTTGTAAAGTTAGCTTTTGCTTATGATGCTTTTTCAAGCAAAATGTGAAGTTTTCTTATATGATAGGGAAAAGGGTCAAATATGCCCCTAAACTATTTGAAAAGGTCTAGATATACCCTCCGTTTAAAGTTTGGTTCACTCATGCCCTCGCCGTCCAACTTTTGGTCCAAATATGCCCTTATGGGCGTTAGTTGCCATGTTGGACATATCCAACTCATTTTTCATTTCTTTAAATGCCACATGGAATTGCCATGTCATTTTGACCTTATCACATGATATTTATATGAAATTTGAAAGATATTCGGACTCATAAACACTTAATCCGACCCATAAATCAACTCCTTTTAAATACACTATCCGACCCATTTTTAACAATTTTATTTAATTTTTATTTTTTCGGTAAATCTCGAAAATGAATAATTGATTAATAAAAAATAGAAAAAATATAAAAAATATAAAATTAACGCCAAAAAATCACAAATAAATATAGTAACTATAATCTAACATTTCAATATTATTTTTTTATTTTTTATTTTTTCGATAAATCTCAAAAATAAGTAATTGATTAATAAAAAGTATAAAAGTATGAAAAAAATATAATATTAACGCCAAAAATATAATATTAATGCCATGTCAATTGATTACTATATTTATTTGTGAACTTTTGGCATTAATAATATTTTTTTTTCATACTTTTTATATTTTTTATTAATCAATTACTTATTTTTGAGATTTATCGAAAAAATAAAAAATTTAAAAAAATTATTGAAATGTTAGATTTATAGTTACTATATTTATTTGTGAATTTTTGGACGTTAATTTTATATTTTTTTCATATTTTTCCTATTTTTTATTAATCAATTATTCATTTTTGGGATTTACGAAAAAATAAAAATAAAACAAAATTGTTAAAAATGGGTCGGATAGTGTATTTAAAAGGAGTTGATTTATGGGTCGGATTAAGTGTTTATGAGTCCGAATATCTTTCAAATTTCATATAAATATCATGTGATAAGGTCAAAATGACATGACAATTCCATGTGGCATTTAAAGAAATAAAAAATGAGTTGGATATGTCCAACATGGCAACTAACGCCCATAAGGGCATATTTGGACCAAAAGTTGGACGGCGAGGGCATGAGTGAACCAAACTTTAAACGGAGGGTATATCTAGACCTTTTCAAATAGTTTAGGGGCATATTTGACCCTTTTCCCTATATGATATAACATCTTCCTGTTTTCGATAGACTCTCGATTCAAAATCTTAAAAGAGATATTTTAGGGTGCATGTAATATTCAATCATGTGAAACAGTAATTTTCACAAGTAACCAAATGTCTGAGCTCCACTAAAGGATGTAGCCTTTACTCTTTGTAATCATATGATATAAGAAAGACAAGTATCAATTGTCTTTCTGAAAGAGAAAAAAAAGAGAGAAGAGAATGTGGTCCTTTGATTCGGTCTAGAAGTTAATGAAGTGAGTGAAATATACGATAGATTAGCGTTTAAATTTCACTAAAACCAAATAGCACTATTTTTTCTTCTTCATTGACTAGTTCTAGCTGACAAGTACAGTAAGTATCGGGATGAAATAATTGAGATACGCTTAGATATTAATGAAGTGAGTTAAAAACACGCCTAGTAAGTATCATATCTAGAACTGATCATTTGAAACTCATTAGATACAAGTAGCTCTAGTTTTTTCTTCTACATCAAGCTAAGGCTAGCAGACGTATTAAGTAATAATCGAGGTACGTGCAAATTAATTAAGATATCATCTTTATCAAAAAAAAATAAAGAGAATGTGGTAGGGGATTAATGAAAATGAAAGTCTTAGCTATTTAACATCATACTTTTTTCTCATATCTAGAATTTGATCATTAATTTCAAAAATAACACATACCACAAAAATAGCAGCTAATTTTGGTATATAAGATAACTAGAAAGTCATTTTCATCACCAAAATGAGTGATACAAACAAAACAAAAAAAGGCAAAAAATAAAATAAAAAGTGGAATATTATAAATTTTTTCTTCTAATTTGGAGAGGATAAAAACAAAAAGCATGTTCTACTGTCATCCAACCATAATTTAAGATTTTCTTTATTTTTTTTTTTTTTTAAAAATAGCTGGTCACATGTATAAAATTTGTATATATATTCTCCACCTTAGTTTGTTCAAAATTGTGGACCAACAACTAAGAGACTTCACATGGAGGTTTATATCATCCTTATCTGTCTCAATCATTAATTATCTAAAACTAATAGCTTAATGGCCAATATTTTGTGTTTCAAAATTTAAAAATATACATATCTTGGATATTACTATAGACGAATCACAATTTATAGTATTTTTCGTAAAAAAGATTTAATCTCAAAGATTGATTAAATTGAAGTACTTAGTTAAATATCTCATAATGAATATAGTATATATCATATTGTTTATCTATTTAAATGAGATACTAATTGTAAAGTATATAAAGATATATATATATATCTTATGTTTGTATTTTAATAATTGAATGACCAAACATAAACTATATACTTCTTTAGTATTAATAATGAAGTTTTTCATAAATAACTTGATAAAACACTATTACTCACTTATAATATATGCTTTAATAAATATAATTGCTAAATTAAGCAAAGTAGAGTTACATCCAGGAATTAAGTTATAAAGAGGATTTTTATTTATAGGGAGCAGTAGTTCCGAATGAATCATATTGTGCGAATTTAGATTAATTGAGCAAATACGAATATCAAACAAAAGATACAAAATCCACCAAAAAGGAAAAAAATAAATAGAAAGAGATGTTTTTAAATTTAGGAATTAATAATTCAGGGACTAATTTAGGAGTAGAATAGTTCCACTTAGATCTGTCTAATGACCTGTTAAGATTTATTAGCTTCTCCCTAAAAAAAAAGAAATTGAAATATCAATATATATATATATATATATATATATATATATATATATATATATATATATATATATATATATATATATATATATATATATATATATATATATTTGAATTCATCCGACTCGCTTCTATCTTTTTGCTCTTTTGGTAATTTAACTCACAATTTTAAAATTGAAAGTAAGGATACTTACTATTCGAGCAACTATCTTTTGTCATTATGTATATTAATGAGTAACTTTTACATATAGCAAACATAAAATCATATTTGTATGTTATAAATATAGTTTGCATAATTATGTTTTATATAGCAAATTTTGCTATGGAGCTTTTGATTTATATAATACGCTACAAACATTCAATTTTATACATATTGTTCAGTTTTGTATAAATTCATTTATACATTATAATTTGTTCAATAAGATCTGTATTTGTATAATTATAAGTGTATAGGACGAAAATATATGTATTTGTATTTGTATATACATTTTTCTCTCGCTTTATACAAACACAAACGCACTTTATACATTTTATACCGAATGTATAAAATGACTAATTGTGTACCGACAAAGCCTAATTGTATACCGAATCAAATGACAAAAAAGGAAATATTTGTTACGAATTACAATTAAAATAAACTATAGCTATAACATTTAATTTAAATTACTAGTTTGCTATTTTATACGATTTTTCCTTATTTTATTGAAGGCATATGTTTAGTTATACAATACTATATTACAAAGTTGAAAATAAAAAATTTAGTAAAATGATGTAATATGCTAATATCCGTTTTCATGTCTCGTTAGATTGATTTCATAAAATAACGTCTATACATTATGTTAGCGGAAACGTGAAACTAAAGAACAAGGAAGAACAACAATATTTAAAGTGGTTCGGATCAAAATGATCCTATGTCCACCAAAGAACAACTGCACTGATATTTATTTCACTCTACAAATAATACAAGTGAAATACTACAAGAGAGAGAACACAAATGCCTTAGAAGGTGAGAAGACAAGTGAGAGGATGATTTGAAAATGAATTAAGAGCTACCTATTTATAGGAATAAATTCATCCTATTGATGTCATCCATGACATCACTATGTGTCAAAATTGTCAAGGTTAAGATAGCAAACCATTTTATGGTTTGCCTAACTTTCACCTACCAAGATACAATCTTTGACTTGAATTTTGTACTAATTATCTTCCTACCAAATATTCATATTAATTCATCTTCCATTTAGTTTGATTCCACAAGAACCAAAACCAACTCTTTCAATCTCCACCTTGGTTTGTGTTCCAAGCATGCGTATAAACAACTCCGGCCAAAACTTCTAAGCTTACTGGGCAATCCCATTGTAAGAAACAAGAAGAATCAAACCTTTGTTGAACATACCAGCTCCACCTAGCAGTTGTTCTCTTAGAGTTGCATCAATTGATGCATACTCCCGCCAAGTCCTTGCAGTGTGCAAACTTGGCAAGCGGGACTATTTTGGTCAACATGTCTGCAGCGTTATCGTCTGTGATAACCTTCTCAACCTTGATAGCTCCCTTTTCTACGACATCTCGAATAAAATGAAATCTGACATCAATGTGTTTGGTGCGCTCATGAAATCTTTGATTTTTAATCAAATGAATAGCACTTTGACTATCACATTTTAGAATTGATTTAAGCTGAACTGAACTCAATTCTGCCACCAAACCTTTCAACCAGATAGCTTCTTTCACTGCCTCCGTTGCTGCCATATATTCTGCTCTGTTGTAGACAAAGCGACAATCGACTGTAAAGTCGATTTCCAACTAACGGCACTGCCAACGAGAGTAAAGATGTATCCAGTTGTGGACCTCCTTCGATCAAGATCCCCTGCATAGTCAGAATCAACATAACCGAGAATTGAAATACCTTCACTTTTCCGAAAGGTTAGGCCAACATCAGGAGCTCCTTTGAGATATCTCAATATCCACTTGACAGCTTCCCAGTGCCTTTTTCCTGGATTTGCCATGTACTTGCTTACCACACTTACAGATTGGGCAATATCTGGACGTGTGCATACCATAGCATACATAATGCTACCAACTGCACTCGCATAAGGAACCTTTGACATATGCTCCACCTCATCCATAGATTGAGGCATTTGTAACTCTGAAAGCTTGAAATGAGAAGCTAACGGTGTACTTACAGGCTTGCTCATATGCATATTGAATCTTTCAAGAACTTTTCCGATGTACCTCTTCTGAGAAAGATGTACAACACCATTTTCTCTTGAAATTTCCATTCCAAGGATTTTCTTTGCAACTCCTAGATCCTTCATGTCAAATTCCTTGCTCAACAGTTTCTTCAAAATATTTATCTCTGTGATGTTGTTAGCAGCAATAAGCATATCATCAACATACAACAAAGATAAATCATAGAGTTACCAGACATCTTCTTGTGATACACACAACTATCAAATGCACTCCTCGAAAATCCATGTGTAGTCATGAATGCATCAAACCTCTTGTACCACTGTCTAGGGGATTGCTTCAAACCATACAAAGACTTCTTCAGTTGGCATACATGGTCTTCTTTTCCTTCAGCTAGGAAACCTTCAGGCTGATCCATATAGATTGTCTCTTCTAGATCACCATGTAAGAAAGCAGTTTTGACATCAAGCTGTTGAAGCTCTAAATCAAATTGTGCAACCAATGCTAGTAGCACGCGAATTGAGCTATGTTTCACGACTGGAGAAAAGATCTCATTGTAGTCAATTCCCTCCTTCTGACTGAAACCCTTTGCAACCAATCTCGCCTTGAACCTAGCATCTTCCACTTCTGAAATACCTTCTTTCTTTCTGTAGACCCATTTGCATCCAACTGTCCTCATCCCCTTTGGCCTTTTAACTAAGACCCATGTATCATTTTTGTGAAGAGACTCCATCTCTTCCATCATGGCTAACTGCCATTGTGCAGCATCTTTGCAAGAAGTTGCTTCAACATACGAAGAGGGCTCGAGATCCTTAATCTCTTCTTCTGCAGCTACGAACGCATGTGCAATCAGATTTTCTTGCTCTATAAGACGTTCCGGTTTCCGTATCTGCCTTTTGTCCCTTCCCTTCGCAATTGTGTATGGTTCATTGGAAGCAAGTTCTTTAAGATCTGCATCTTTTGACTCATCAATTTGAGTCTCTTGATCCCGTTCCTTGGTAAGCTCCACCGGTAGCTCCACCTGCTCGTTGTTCTCGTTTCTAGATAACTCCACAGAAACTTTACGAGGATCAAGTATAGAGGATTCATCAAAGGTAACATCTCTACTAACTACAAATTTGAGTAAAGACAAACACCATAGTTTGTACCCTTTTACTCCATCACATACCCTACGAATATGGCCTTTTTAGCCCTTGGTTCAAGCTTACCTTCATTAACATGATAATAAGCTGGACACCCAAATATTCGCAAGTATGAATAGTTAGAGGGTTCACCTGACCAGACCTCATTCGGAGTCTTAAAGTCAATCGCTGATGCTGGAGACCGATTGACAATATGAGAAGCAGTATGAACTGCTTCAGCCCAAAATACTTTGGACATCTTAGCTTGTAAGAGCATACAACGAGCCTTCTCAAGAAGAGTTCTGTTCATTCTCTCGGCAACTCCATTCTGCTGTGGTGTGTGCCTGACCGTCTTATGCCTTGCGATCCCATGAACCTTGCAGAAATCATTGAACTCTTCACTGCAAAACTCCAAGCCATTGTCCGTGCGAAGATACTTGATTTTCCTCTCCATTTGATTTTCAACCAAAATCTTCCACTCTTTAAATGCTTCAAAAGCATCACCTTTTGTCTTCAGGAAACGCACCCAAACCTTTCGTGAAAAATCATCAATGAATGTGAGAAGATACCTCTTTCCTCCCTTCGATGGAAGCTTAGAGGGACCCCATAAATCTGAATGGATGTAGTCTAGCACCCCTCCCGTCTTGTGCTTGCCAGTGCTGAAGCTGACCTTTTTCTGCTTCCCTAAGACGCAGTGCTCACAAAATTCAAGTGTGCTGATCTTCTCACCATTCAAAAGGTTGCGGTTGCTCAACATCTCCAATCCTCGTGCGCTCATATGGCCTAGTCTCATGTGCCATAATTTTGCCTTGTCATCATTAGATAACTGCACTGTAGATGCATTTACAGAGCCAATAATGGTGCTTCCCGCAAGTGTGTAGAGGCCATCCTCCAGCTTGGCCTTCAACATGACTAAAGACCCTTTAGTCACTTTCATAGTTCCTCCTTCACTCATGTACTTATAGCCTTGTTTATCTAAAGTACCCAGGGAGATCAAATTCTTCTTTAGATCAGGAACATGACGGACTTCTGTAATAGTCCTCACGATTCCATCATGGCAGCGAACATGAACTGAACCAATGCCAACTATTTTACAAGTTGCATTATTGCCCATTAATACAGTTCCTCTGCTTGTTTCATAGCTGCTGAACCAATCTTTTCGGAATGTCATATGCAGAGTACAACCAGAGTCTAAGACCCATTTGTTGTCATAGACTCCACTATTGCATGATGTTGTTAGTACATAATCATCATCATTATCATGTACTTGCTCAACAATGGATGCACTCGCCTTTTCTTTGGACTTCGACATAGGGCAATCTCGTTCAAAGTGCCCCTTTTGTGACAGCCCCAACATTCCGCATTCTTTTTGTTCACACGAGACTTTGATCTGTACTTCGATTTGCTCCTTCCCTTTGGCTAGTACGACCTCTTACAAAGAGTCCACTAGCTTCGTCACTTTTGTCTCCTTCAAAATGCATCCGCACATCACAAGAGTTTAGTGCTTGCCGCACTTGCTCAAGTTTAATAGGTTGTTTGCTATACATCATTGAATTCTCAATATCACGATATTTTGAAGTCAATGAAAATAGTAAAGAACATGCAAGTGTCTCCTCGTCCTTTTTAATTCCAGCAGTTTGTAAGTCCATCACAAGTTTATTGAACGCATCTAGATGGTCTTGCAACAAAGTACCTGAATCCATCTTAAATGTATGAAGACGCCGTTGTAACAACATCCTTGTTGTCACTGACTGGTCCTGGTAAAGCCCTTCCAGCTTTTCCCATAACTCTTTGGCCGTCTCTTCGGTACTTGTACTCACTTCACAAAGTACGTTAGGTGCAAGGGACAGTTGGATTGCACTCAATGCATCTCCTTCAATCTTTTCCTTGTCGGAATCCGATATCTTATCGGGGTACTTTCCGTCAATAGCATGGATTGAACCTTCCCTCCGCAGTAACGCTATCATCTGGATTTTCCAGATATTGAAGTTGTTGCGCCCACTAAATCTATCAATTTCAAACTTCATGGAACTCATTCTTTTACTTGTTCTTCCTTTTCTACTATAATGTATTTGGAACTACAGAAAACCAAAGTAATCCTTTTCTGATGTGGAAGTTCAGACTGTGCTGCAACCACAGAGCATACTCAGACAGAACCTTGGCTCTGATACCAATTGTTAGCGGAAACGTGAAACTAAAGAACAAGGAAGAACAACAATATTTAACGTGGTTCGGATCAAAATGATCCTATGTCCACCAAAGAACAACTGCACTGATATTTATTTCACTCTACAAAGAATACAAGTGAAATACTACAAGAGAGAGAACACAAATGCCTTAGAAGGTGGGAAGACAAGTGAGAGGATGATTTGAAAATGAATTAAGAGCTACCTATTTATAGGAATAAATTCATCCTATTGATGTCATCCATGACATCACTATGTGTCAAAATTGTCAAGGTTAAGATAGCAAACCATTTTATGGTTTGCCTAACTTTCACCTACCAAGATACAATCTTTGACTTGAATTTTGTACTAATTATCTTCCTACCAAATATTCATATTAATTCATCTTCCATTTAGTTTGATTCCACAAGAACCAAAACCAACTCTTTCACATTAAAATATTACATCAAGAGTATCATAAATATAATTTATTTGTGTCTTCTTTTGAATTTCTCCAATTGTGATCTAACGAGAGACCAATCTCAATTTCATTCAACACAAAAATTAAAAAAAGATAAAATAATAATATATAAACGTATTTTTTTAATTCGATCTTAACTATATCTATGTCCTCTGAATATGTAAAAATAAATATTTAAATTTGTATAAAGTTAAACAAGTAAAATGACACATGTCCTACTTGACGTCTTACATGATAGTTTACATCCGACGCGATATCCTACAATACGACGTTCGTAATCTTGTACACATTCAGAATTGAAGCCAGTTAGAGCAAATTAAATACTATGTGTTAGTTTGATTTGATCAAATGAAGCTTAAGAACGAATTTTTTTGAAATTATTATGGTTTAAAATAATTAGTAAATGTTTGTGTGACTATAAGTAATTCTAATTACGAGTGAAATGAGCGTTTTTAAGTTAAAACAGTTACTAAATATAAAAACATGTCATTTTTTCTGAAACGGACTAAAATAAAATATTTATGTGTTACGCTAAACAAAAAGTCAATAATAGTAAAAAAAGAATTAATTAATTAATATCTTGTTCTTATTTGAAATACAAAAAAATAATTAAAAAAATTCCAGCCTTTGACAGGTCAGACACGACCCACCGACTTGTATTGACTAACGACTTGGTCATCGGGTCAACCCATTTTGCCGTCTTTATACAATTTTATACTATTTTATTAAAAATAAATATAAAAAAAAAACAAAAAAAATTCTAAATATGTTAGCTGTGAACATAAATATACAGTTAATTTTCTTCTTCAATATTCAACATTCAACGTTCAAAATCAAACCTTCTTCTAATCAATTTTGACTGTTTCTATTACCAAAATAAATAAATAAATTCTCTTTTCCCATATATATATATACCTCTTCATAACAAGAAGTAGTAAAAAAAAAAAACACATAAAAGTTTTATACAAAAATAACTTATAATTCTCTCAAATAATTTTTTGTTCATATTTTTCGTTACAAGTTTATTGTCAAGATGATTTTTTCGTGGATACGTAAAAAGAAGGTTACAAAATTGAACTCTTGTAAAGAACTTACGATTCCATCTCATTTTCTTTGTCCGATTTCTCTTGATTTAATGAAAGATCCAGTCACATTATGTACTGGAATTTCATATGATCGTGAAAACATCGAAAAATGGATCGAGGCACGGAATTCAACGTGCCCCGTGACGAATCAACATTTGAGAAATTTCAATCTCATACCAACCATGCCATAAGGAAAATGATTCAAGATTGGTGTGTGGAGAATAAAAATTATGGCATTGAAAGAGTTCCAACTCCTAGAATTCCAATCGATTCGTCTCAAGTAACGGAGATTTGCTCGAGGCTAATGATTGAAGCTCAACGAGGGAACGAGATGAAATGTAGGGAGTTAGTGGGACGAGTCAGGATTTTAGCTAAAGAGAGCGAAAGAAACAAGAAATGCATAGTGGAATGTGGGGTAGGTTATGTTTTTGCAACATGTTTTGAGATTTTCTCTATGGGAATTCAGGATGAACTCTTGAAAGACTTGTTATCGGGGATGACGTGGATGTTTCCTATTGGACAAGAGGGGATATCGAAACTCGTGTCATCGACGTCTTTACGTTGCATGGCAAGGTTCATGAAAGGTGAAGATTTATCAGCAAGACAAAATGTAGTTATAGTGATGAAAGAATTGCTCTATTATGACCAAAGTATCACAAATGTCTTGATAGATATTGAAGATTTGGTTGAATCTTTGTACCGAATGGTGAAAGTACCGATTTGCCCCTCCGCTACGAAAACGTCGTTGACGGTAATATACTCTATTATCTCATATACATCAAGTGAAAATAACATGAAAATTGTGACTAAATTTGTAAACATGGGGTTAGTTTGTTTGGTTGTTGAAATGCTTGTAGATTGTGACAAGAGTATAATAGAGAAGGGATTGGCTATTTTGGACATACTTTGCAATTTTGAAGAAGGGAAACAAAAGGCTTATGAACATGGATTGACTATGGCAATAATAGCCAAAAAAATAATGAGAGTTACAGAAATGGCCACAGAATGTTCAATTTCAATTTTGTGGAAACTTTGCAAAAGTGGAAATAATGAGAATAATTCAGTAATTGATGCATTGGAATTAGGTGTATTTCAAAAATTATTGGTGGTTTTACAAGTGGGATGTGGTGAAAAAACTAAGGAAAAAGCTACTGAATTGTTGAAATTGATGAATCTTTACAAAGATAGAGTGGATTGCTTTGATGGATCAACTTTCAAGTATCTCAAGAAGTCATATTGAAATGAAATTTACGTTGAAAATATCGACGTAGCTGTCGTGATAGATGTTAAAGATTTGATATACTCTTAGTAATATTAGTGATAGTTTTGAAGGATCTGAGCATAGATAGAAATACAATTTTTGTAATACGTAGGAAATTAATGTGTATAGATATAGAAATGCGGTTAACCAAATAGAAATATATTTGATTGAAATTTGTGATCATTGATCTTTATATTTTACTTTTACCTTTTTTTTTCATAATTCAAAATTATTTATAAAATAAAGAGTAGAGGGTAAATGAGAGATCTTTTTTTCTATTAAAGTTTAGAGAAATATAATAATTTGGACAGAAATTTTGAATATTAATTGGCAACTAATATTAAATGTACTTCATTATAATAAGTTAAATTACATTAAAGAGATAAAAAGAATCATTACCCAATTAGTATAAACATATTTTTCCAAAAATATATTCATATTAAATAAAACTATTTCCAAAAATGTTAGCTATATAAACGTACCTACATACGTAATTTTTTTCTTCACTTATTCAACGGTCAATGTTCAAATAATACAACGTACCTATTATGTACCAGCCTTCTTATGCATTTTGATTGTCTTAATTGAGAATTTAAATTTAACGAAATTGAAACTTTTTCATATTGTTTTAATTGAGCATCTGAATTTGACGGAATGTCATAAAAAAGATATTATCTGATTGCTCTTATTTGATGAGCGTCACAATTAACGCTTTAAAATTTTCATCTCCGCGCAAAGATTAGAGTTTTTTTTTCATTCTAATCGATGGATGTACCACCTCAACTTAAGATAAAAGTTCTACATCGGTAAAACACATAAATGATATAGAGTATATAAGTAAGCAGACCTTGTCAGCTAGTGATGCGTTTTCAAGTCGTGCTGGCCCTAAGTCCGGATAATATCACTAGCAGACTGGGCCATTATAAATGGTATCAAAATCACTAATATGTCAGCCTTGTCGATGTAGGTTTGAGTTCAACTGAGTAAGGAAAATCCCAATAACTAAGGCGGGGCAAATCTCAGTCCATACACCCCACCTTAAGATAAAAAACATATGAGAGATATTAAATATATATATATATATATATATATATATATATATATATATATATATAAAAAAAATTAGCAGACTTTACCACACCCCACATTAAGATAAAAAAACATATGAGAGATGTTAGATAGAAATATTAAAATTAACAATATTGCAAATTACTGAATATATTGGTAAAATATGTTACTTCAATATTGGTAAACTATTTATTAATAGACATTAAAAAATGACTGAGTGTTGACTATTAGGAGTGTTTATCTATATGAAGGAACTTATTACTCACATACTCCGTAATTTATTTGTCCCATTTTATGTGACACTTTACATTTTTTAAGAGTTAAACAGTTTAAGTTCAATAGGAAATTTACATTTTTTTGAAATGAATTTATATATTTGTAAACTACGTGAAAAGTACTACAAGTCGCAATAATTGATAATTCAAAATGTTAAAAAGATTATGAAAATTTACTGTCAAAGATAGACTTGTTTGAATCTCAAAATTTCAAAAGTGCCACATAAAATGGGACGGAGGGAGTAATTAATATACATAAGTTTTTAGGCATAATATATAAATGTGCCCTTTAACCTTGCCTCCTTTCACATTTATGACCTTCAACCTTGGATATGCACAAGTAGACACTTAAACTTGTATAAACTTGAACAAGTAGACCCATGAGTCCTATGTGATACAATACACGTAGGACACCACGTAGGATTTGCCGATAAAAATAACCATGGGATATACCACACTAAAGTTTTTGGATCAAAATAAATTCATGGGATTTTTGTGTGTTGTTGCCCATTATTTTTTTTGCTCTAGAAATCCCAAAATAAAATGACCAAAATTTTTCATAGACGTCCGTTAAGACCTTAGAAATCGAATCAATTTGTCCGGCAGTGAAAATTGGTGCATTTTTTATTTCAAACGAGCCCCAAAGCAAGCAAATGCAGATTTGACCGATTTTCGTGTGCTATAGCCCATGCTTTTTTTTAATCCGGAAATCCTAAAATAAAATGACCGAAGTTTTTTTCATGGACGTCCGTTAAGACCTTAGAAATGGAACCAGTTCGTCCCGCATGGAAAAATGGTGCATTTTAAAGTTTAAACTAGCCCCAAAGCAGGCAAAGACAACTTTTACCAATTTTCGTGTGCCATAGCACATTGATTTTTTTTAGATCTAGAAATCCAGTAACAAAATGGTGGAAAATTTCATGGACGTCCGTTAAGACCTTAGAAATGGAACCATTTTGCCCCGCAAGAAAAAATGTTGCATTCTCGAGTTCAAAAGAGCCCCATAGCAGGCAAAGGAAGATTTTAACGATTTTCGTGTGATATAGCCCATGAATTTTTTTGATCCGAAAATCTATGAACAAAATGGCCTAAATTGGACGTATGTTAAGACGATAGAAATGGAATCAGTTCGACCCACGGGAAAAAAGGGTGCATTTTCAATTTCTAAAGAGCCTCAAAGCAGGCAAAAACAGATTTTACCAATTTTGTGTGCTATGCCCATGATTTTTTTTAATCCGAAAATCCCGAAACAAAATGGTTGAAACTTTTCATGGAAGTCTGAGAAAACTTTAGTAATGGAACCAGTTCGTCCCGCGAGGTAAAATGGTGCACTTTCAAGTTCAAACGAGCCCTAAAGCAGGCAAAAACAGATTTTACCTATTTTCGTGTATAGCCCATGAACTTTTTTATGCTAAAGTCTCAAAACAAAATGACTGAAATTTTTTATGGACGTCCCTAAAGACCTTAGAAATGGAACCAGTTCATCTCGCGGGGCAAAATGGTGAATTTTCAAGTTCAAACGAGCCCCAAAAGCAGGCAAAGATAGATTTTACCGATTTTCGTATACTTTAGCCCATTAATTTTTTTACTTCAGAAATCTCAAAACAAAATTAACGACATTTTTCATGAACGTCCGTTAAAACCATAGAAATAAAATATGTTCTTCTCGTGAAGAAAAATGATGCATTTTTAAGTTCAAACGAATCCAAAGAAGGCAAAGGTAGATTTTACCGATTTATGAATGATACAACCCATGAATTTTTTTCATAAAAAATTTCCAATTAAAATGGCCAAAATTTTTGTGAACGCCTGTTAAGACTTTAGAAACTGAAACAGTCCATCACGCATGGAAAAATAGTGCAATTTAATATTCAAATGAGCCCTAATGCAAACAGAGGAAGATTTGATCGATTTTCGTGTGCTATAGCTCATTAATTTTATTTTATCCGATAATCCTAAAATAAAATGGTCAAAATTTTTCATGGACGTCCGTTAAGACCTTACAAATGGAGCCAGTTCGTCACGCAGAAAAAATAGTGCATTTTAAAGTTTAAACAAGCCCTAAAGTAGGCAAAGACAATTTTTACTAATTTTTGTGTGCTATAGCACATGATTTTTTTTTATATTCCAAAAATACCGAATCAAAATGGTCAAAAAATTTCATGGACGTCCGTTAAGACCTTAGAATGAAACCATTTTGCCCCGCAGGGAAAAATTGTGCATTTTCAAGTTCAAAAAAGACAAAGATAGATTTTATCGATTTTCATATGCTATAGTCCATGAATTTTTTTGATCCAAAAATCATGAAACAAAATGGCTAAAATTTTTCATAAACGTTCTTTATGACCTTAGAAATGGAATCAATTCGTCCTGCGGGGAAAATGGTGCATTTTCAAGTACAAACGAGATCCAAAGCAATCAACGACAGATTTTTACCAATTTTTGTATGTTATAGCCCATGAATTATTTTATTCGAAAATCCCAAAACAATATGACCGAAATTTTTCATGGAAGTTCGTTATGACCTTAGAAATGGAACTAATTCGTCCCACGGGGGAATATAGTGCATTTTAAAGTTCAAACGAGCCAAAAATAGGCAAACATATATTTTATAGATTTTCGTGTGCTATAGCCGATGAACTTTTTTTTATTTGGAAATTCCGAAACAATATGATCAAATTTTTTTATGGACATCAGTTAAGACTTTAGAAATGAAATCAATTCGTCCCGCAAGGAAAAATGGTGCATTTTCAATTTTAAATGATACCTAAAGCCGGCGAAGACAGATTTTTCTGATTTTCATGTGCTATAGTCTATGATTTTTTTTATCCGCAAATCCTGAAACAAAATGGCCGAAAATTTTCATGGACGTCCGTCAAGACTTTAGAAAGGGAACCTGATCATTCCGCGTGGAAAAATGATGCATTTTCAAGTTCAAACAAGCCCTAAAGCTAGCAAAGACATATTTTATCGATTTTCATGTGTTATAGCCGATGAATTCTTTTTCATCCAGAAATTCGGAAATAAAATGGCCGAAATTTTTCATGGATGTTCGTTAAGATCATACAAATAGAACCAGTTCGTCTTGCGGAAAAAAATGGCTCATTTTCAAGTTCAAACGAGCCCAAAGCAGGCAAAGGAAGATTGTAACGATTTCCCTATGCTATAGCCCACATAATTTTTTGATACGGAAATCTAAAAAAAAATGGCCAAAATTGTTAATGGAAGTCCTTTAACACCTTAGAAATTAAACCAGTTCGTCGCACGGGGGAAAATGGTGCATTTTAAAGGTCAAACGAGCTCCGAAATAGGCAATGACATATTTTACTGATTTTAGTGTGCTATAGTTCATGAATTTATTTTTATCCAGAAGTTCTGAAACAATACGGCCGGATTTTTTCATCGACGTTCATTAAGACCTTAAAGATGTAACATGTTCTCCCCATGGAGAAAAATAGTGTATTTTAAAGTTCAAATGAGCTCTAAAGCCGGCGAGAACAGATTTTACCGATTTTCATGTGTTATAACCCATGATTTTTTTTCTATTCGGAAATTCCAGAACAAAACGGTCGAAATTTTTCATGAACGTCTGTTAAGACCTTAGAAATGGAACTTGTTCATCCCACGAGAAAAAATGGTGCATTTTCAAGTTCAAACGAGCCTAATGTAGGTAAAGACGGGTTTTATTGATTTTCATGTGCAGCACATGAATTTTTTTAGTCGAAAATTTAGAAATAAAATGGCCAAAATTTTTCATAGATGTCCGTTAAGAATTTAGAAATAGAACGTGATCTTCTCGTGAAGAAAAATGGTATATTTTCAAGTTTAACCGAGCCCAAAGAAGGCAAGACAAATTTTACCGATTTTTGTATGCTACAACCCATGAATTTTTTTCATCAAAATTTTTCAAACGAGATGGCCAATTTTTTTCATGGAAATCCGTTAAGACCTTTAAAATGGAATCAGTTTGTCCCGTGGGAAAAATTGTGCATTTTCAAGTTCAAACGATCCCTAAAGCAATCAAAGACATATTTGACCGATCTTCATGTGCTACAGCTCATTAGTTTTATTTTATCCGAAAATCCTAAAATAAAATGGTCAAAATTTTTCATGAACGTCCGTTAAGACCTTATAAATGGAATCAGTTCATTACACATGGAAAAAGAGTGCATTTTAAAGTTTAAACGAGCCCCAAAGCAAGTAAAGAAAACATTTACCAATTTTTGTGTGTTATATATAGCACATGATTTTTTTTTAATTCCAAAAATCCCAAAACAAAATAGTCAAAAAATTTCATGGACGTCCATTAAGACCTTATAATGTATCATTTCGTCCCGCGGAGAAAAATTGTGTATTTTCAAGTTCAAACAAGCCCCCAAAAAGAAAAGGTAGATTTTATCGTTTTTCATATGTTAAGACCTCAGAAATGGAACTAATTCATCCCACGGAGGAATATAGTGCATTTTAAAGTTCAAACGAGCCCAAAATAGGCTAAGATATATTTTATTGATTTTCGTGTGCCATAGCCGAGAAAAAAACTTATTTGGAAATTTCGAAATAATATGGCCGATTTTTTTTATGGACGTCCGTTAAGACTTTAGAAATGGAATCAATTCGTTCCCCGGGGAAAAATGGTACATTTTAAAGTTCAAATACGCCCTAAAGCCGGCGAAGACAGATTTTACCAATTTTCATGTGCTATAGCCCATGGTTATTTTTATCTGCAAATCCCGAAACAAAATGGCTGAAAATTTTTATGGACGTCCTTTATGATATTAGAAATGCAACCTGCTCATCCCGCGTGAAAAAATGGTGCATTTTCAAGTTCAAACAATCTCAAAGCAAGCAAAGACATATTTTATCGATTTTCATGTGTTTTCCCATGAATTCTTTTTCATCCGAAAATTCTGAAATAAAATGACCAAAATTTTTAATGAATGTTCGTTAAGAGCAAAGAAATAGAAAAAGATCATCTTGCAAGAAAAAATGGTGCATTTTCAAGTTCAAACGAGCTCAAAGCAGGCAAAGACAGATTGTAACGATTTTCCTATGCTATAGCCCACATAATTTTTTTGATCCGAAAAATCCCAAAACAAATGGAAGAAATTGTTAATGAAAGTCCTTTAAGACCTTAGAAATTGAACCACTTCGTCGCACGGGGGAAAATGGCGCATTTTAAAGATCAAACGAGCCCCAAAGTAGGCAAAAATATATTTTACTGATTTTCGTGTGCTATAGTCCATGAATTTTTTTTTTGATCCAGAAGTTCTGAAACAATATGACCAAAAATTTTCATGAACGTCCATTAAGACCTTAAAAATGGAACATGTTCGCCCCGTGGAAAAAAATAGTGTATTTTAACGTTCAAATGAACCCCAAAGCCGGCGAAAACAGATTTTACCGATTTTCATGTGTTATAACCCATGATTATTTTTTATTCGAAAATTCAAAATAAAATGGCCGAAATTTTTCATGGACGTCTATTAAGACCTTACAAATGGAACTTGTTCATCCCACGGGGAAAAATGGTGCATTTTAAAGTTCAAACGAGGCTAATGTAGGTAAAGATGGAATTTATAGATTTTCATGTGCTATAGCACATGAATTTTTTTTAGTAAAAAATTTAGAAAACAAAATGGCCGAAACTTTTCATACACGTCCGTTAATACGTTAGTAAAATAGAACATGTTCTTCTCGCGAAGAAAAATGATGTATTTTCAAGTTTAAACGAGCCCCAAAGAAGGCAAGACAATTTTTTACCGATATTTGTATGCTACAACTCATGAATTTTTTTTCATCTGAAATTTCCAAACGAGATGGTCAAATTTTTTCATGGAAGTCCGTTAAGACCTTAAAATTTTAATCAGTTTGTCCCGTATGGGAAAATTATGCATTTTCAAATTCAAACGAGCCCAAAATAGATAAAGGCATATTTCACCGATTTTCGTGTAGCTCATGAATTTTTTTAAATTCGAAAATTCTAAAATAATATGGCCAAATTTTTCATGGACGTCCGTAAAAACCTAAGAAATGGAACCAGTTCATCCTCTGTGAAAAAATGGTGCATTTTATAGTTCAAACGAGCCACAAATAAGGCAAAAGTAGATTTTACAAATTTTAGTGTGCTATAGCCCATGATTTTTTTAATTCATAAATCCTAAAAAATTGATCGAATATTTAATAGACGTCCATTAAGACCTTGAAAATGGAACTAGTTCGTCCCGCGGGGAAAATAAGTGGATTTTAAAGTTTAAATGAACCTCAAAGTAGAAAAAGGCAGATTTTATCGAATTTTTTGTGCTATAGCAAATGGATTTTTTAATTCGAAAATCTCGAAACAAAATGGCCAAAATTTTTCATGGACGTCCGTTAATACCTAAGGAATGAAATCATTTCATTTTGCGGGGATAGATGTTGCATTTTCATGTTCAAACGAGCTCAAAAGCAGGCAAAGACAAGTTTTATCAATTTTCGTGTGCTATAGCAAATGAATTTTTTTATATAAAAATCCAAAAATAAAATGACTAAAAATTTTTCATGGACGTCCGTTAAGACATTAGAAATGGAACCAGTTTGTCTCACGGGGTAAAATAGTGCATTTTAAAGTTAAACAAGCTACAAATAAGGCAAAGGAAGATTTAATCGATTTTCTTGTGGAATAGCCCATGAGTTTTTTTAATCCAAAAATCCTGAAATAAAATGACCTAAATTTTTCGTGGACGCATGTTAAGACTTTACAAACTGAAACAGTCCGTCATGCATGGAAAAATAGTGCAATTTTAAGTTTAAACGTGCCCCTAAGTAGGCAAAGGCAGATTTGATCGATTTTTGTGTGCTATAGCCCATGATTGTTTTATCGAGAAATTCTAAAATAAAATGGTCAAAATTTTACATGGACGTCCGTTAAGACCTTATAAATGGAACCAGTTCGTCCCGTAGGAAAAAATAATGCATTTTCAAGTTTAAAGGAGCCCCAAAGCAGACAAAGACAACTTTTACCAATATTTATGTGCTATATAGCACATGAAACTTTTTAATCCAAAAATCTCAAAATAAAATGGTCAAAAATTTTCATGGACGTCCGTTAAGATCTTAGAATGGAATCATTTCGTCCCACGGAGAAAGATTGAGCATTTTCAAGTTCAAATAAGCCCCAAAAAGTGCAAAGAATTTTTTTACCGATTTTCATATGCTATAGCCAATGAATTTTTTTAATCCAGAAATCATGAAACAAAATGGTCGAAATTTTTCATAACCGTTCGTTAAGACCTTAGAAATGAAGACAATTCGTTCTACAGGGAAAATGGTGCATTTTCAAGTACAAATGATCCCCCAAAGCAGGCAACGACATATTTTACCAATTTTTGTATGTTATAGCCCATGAATATTTTTTATCTGGAAATCCCTAAACAATATGGTCGAAATTTTTCATGGAAGTCCGTAAAAATCTTTTAAATGGAGCCAGTTCGTCAATGGAGGAATATGGTTCATTTTAAAATTTAAACGAGCCCAAAATATGCGAAGATATATTTTATTGATTTTCGTAACCCATGATTTTTTTTCGATTTGGAAATTCCGAAATAATATGGCCGAAATTTTTTATGGACGTCCGTTAAGACTTTAGAAATGAAATCAATTCGTTCCGCGGGGAAAATGGTGCATTTTAAAGTTCAAATGAGCCCTAAATCCGGCGGATCCAGATTTTACCGATTTTCATGTGCTATAGCCCATATTTTTTTTAGGGATAATTGTATAGAATGACAAATTAATAATATAAATTAAATATAGTAGCTACCCTTTGTTTTATTTGTGTTCCATAGCAAACTGTTTGTCAGTCCCTCTCTCGCTCATATTCTCGCTCGCCAATCTCCATCTCTCACTCACTTCCTGTCGCTCGCCTCTCTGGAATTATACAATTGAATTGTATAAATTGTGTTTCTAATTGTATAAAGCGAGAGAAAATTGTATAAACGTATGCAAATACATATATCTTTGTCCTATACACTTATAATATACAATACAAATATTTCCCTGCTCAAGTCTCTTTTGTCTTTCTCTTTTATACAAATTCAAATTGTATATAATTTCTCTCTTTCTCATTTTAAACATTCGATTCAATTATATATTCCCTGCACAAGTCTCTTTTTTCCTTTCTCTATTTCGCGTTTTATACAAATTCAAATTGTATATAATTTTTCTCTTTCTCGTTTTTTACAATTCATTCTGCCTTTCTCGCTTTCTTATTTTATAAATTATATATAATTTTTCTCTTTGTCGTTTTATACAATTCGCTTCAATTGTATATGTGTAGCGAATTATACATATATAAGTTTGATATGGAGCGCAATTATACAAACTTTGCTATAATATACAAATATGAATTTTATGTTTGCTATATGTGAAAGTTGCTCTTTTTTTACCGCAAATCCTGAAACAAAATGGCCGAAAATTTTCATGGACGTCCGTTAAAACCTTAGAAATGGAACCTACTCATCCCGCGTGGAAAAATAACGCATTTTCAAGTTCAAACTAGTCCCAAAGCAAGCAAAGAGAGATTTTACCGATTTTCATGTGCTATAGCCCATGAATTCTTTTTCATCCATAGATTCGAAACAAAATGGCCGAAATTTTTCATAGATGTTCGTTAAGACCTTAGAAATAGAACTAGTTCATCTTGCGGGAAAAATTGGTGCATTTTAAAGTTTAAACGAGCTCCAAAGCAGAAAAAGACAGATTTTAACGATTTTAGTGTGTGATAGCCCACATAATTTTTTGATCCGGAAATCCCAAAACAAATGGCCAAAATTTTTAATGAAAGTACTTTAAGATCTTAAAATTTTAACCAGTTCATCGCACAAGAAAAATTGGTGTATTTTAAAGTTCAAACGAGCCAAAATAGGCAAAGGCATATTTTACTGATTTTCGTGTGCTATAGTCTATGGATTTTTTAAATTTAGAAGTTCTGAAATAATATGGCATAAATTTTTCATGGACGTCCATTAATACCTTAGAAATGGAACCAATTCGTCCCGTGGAGAAAAATGGTGCATTTTAAAGTTAAAATGAGCCTCAAAGCCGGCGAAAATAGATTTTACTGATTTTCATGTGTTATAACCCATGGATATTTTTATTCTGAAAATTCCAAAATAAAATGATCGAATTTTTCCATGGACGTCTGTTAAGACCTTAGAAATGGAACTTGTTCATCCTGCGGGAAAAATGATGCATTTTCAAGTTTAAACGAGTCCACGATAGGTAAAAGACGGGTTTTATCAATTTTCATGTATTATAGCCCATTGATTTTTTTATTCAAAAATTTGTAAACAAAATGGCCGAAATATTTCATAGACGCCCTTTAATACCATAGAAATAAAACGTGCTCTTATCGTGAATAAAAATAATGCATTTTAAAGTTTAAACGAGCCCAAAGAAGGTAAAGGCAGATTTTACTGATTTTTGTATGTTACAACCCATGAAATTTTTTTCATCAGAAATTTCCAAACAAAATGGACGAATTTTTTCATGGAAATTCGTTAAGACCTTAAAAATGGAATCAGTTTGTCCCGCCTGGAAAAATTGTTCATTTTCAAGTTCAAACGAGCCTCAAAATAGATAAAGGCATATTTTACCAAATTTTGTGTGCTATAGCCCATTAATTTTTTTAAATCTAGAAATTCTGAAACAATATGTCCAAGAATTTTCATGGACGTCTGTAAAGACCTAAGAAATGGAACCAGTTCATCCAATGGGGGGAAATGGTGCTTTATAGTTCAAGCGAATCCCAAATAAGACAAAGGTAGATTTTACCGATTTTAGTATGTTCTAGTCCGTGGTTTTTTTATCCATAAATCCTAAAATAAAATGGTTGAATATTTAATAGACGTCCAATAAGACCTTAAAAATGGAACCAGTTCGTCTCGCGGAGAAAAAAAGTGCATTTTCAAGTTTAAACGAACCTCAAAGCAGACAAAGGCAGATTTTATCAAATTTTTTGTGCTATAGCACATGGATTTTTTTTATCCTAAAATCTCGAAACAAAATGATTGAAATTTTTTATGGACATCCGTTAAGACCTAAGAAATGAAATCATTTTGTTTTGTGGGGATATATGTTGCATTATCAAGTTCAAACGAGCTCAAAAGCAGGCAAAGACAGGTTTTATCGATCTTCGTGTGCTATAACAAATGAATTTTTTTGATATAGAAATCCAAAATTAAAATGACCAAACTTTTTCATGGACGTCTGTTAAGACCTTAGAAATGGAACCAGTTTTCTCGCCACGTAAAATGGTGCATTTTCAAGTTCAAATGAGCTACGAAGCACATAAAGAAAGATTTTATCGATTTTCGTGTGCAATGGCCTATAAATTTTTTTAATCCGGAAATTCCGAAAAAAAATGACCAAAAATTTTTGTGAACGCTTGTTAAGACTTTACAAACTGAAACAACCCATCACGCATGGAAAAATAGTGCAATTTCATATTTAAATGAACCCTAAAGCAAGCAAAGACAGATTTTATCAATTTTCATGTGCTATAGCCCATGAATTTTATTTTATCCTGAAACCTAAAATAAAATGGTCAAAATTTTTCACGGACGTCCATTAAAACCTTACAAATGGAACCAGTTCATCCCGAGGAAAAAATGGTGCATTTTAAAGTTTAAACGAGCCCCAAAGTAGGCAAAGGTAGCTTTTACCAATTTTCGTGTGCTATAGCACATCGATTTTTTTTTAATCCAAAAAAAAAATATCAAAATTTTCATGGACGTCCGCCAAAACTTAGAAATGGAATCAATTCATCTTGCGGGAAAAAAAATGCATTATCAAGTACAAACGAGCTCCAAAGTAGGCAACGACAGATTTTAACGATTTTTGTATGTTATAGCCCATGAATTTTTTTATCCAAAAATCCCAAAATAATATGGCCAAAATTTTTCATTGAAGTCCGTTAAGACCTTAGAAATTGATCTAGATCGTTCCGCGGGAGAATATGGTGCATTTTAAAGTACAAATGAGCCCAAAATAGGCAAAAATATATTTTATTGATTTTCGCGTGCTATAGCCCATTAATTTTTTAAAATTTGGAAATTCCAAAACAATATGAACAAATTTTTTATGGACGTCCGTTAAGACTTAGAAATGGAATCCATCCGTCCGGCAAGGAAAAATGGTGCATTTTAAAGTTCAAATAAGCCCTAAAGCCGGCGAAGATAGATTTTATCGATTTTCATGCGTTATAGCACATGATTTTTTTATCCGCAAAGCCTGAAATAAAATGACTGAAATTTTCATGGACGTCCGTTAAGACCTTAAAAATGGAACCTGCTCATCCACCGTGGAAAATTTGATGCATTC
This sequence comes from Solanum lycopersicoides, assembly GCA_022817965.1. Taxonomy (NCBI): domain Eukaryota; kingdom Viridiplantae; phylum Streptophyta; class Magnoliopsida; order Solanales; family Solanaceae; genus Solanum; species Solanum lycopersicoides. Next base: position 1,031,590 of record CM040628.1, on the reverse strand, counting down.
TCAAGTTCAGACAAGTTCCAAAGTAAGCAAAGACAGATTTTACTGATTTTCATGTGCTATAGCCCATGAATTCTTTTTCATCTAGAAATTCTGAAATAAAATGGCCAAATTTTTTTTATGGATGTTCGTTAAGACCTTAGAAATAGAACAAGTTCGTCTTGCGGAAAAAAATAATGCATTTTCAAGTTCAAACGAGCCACAAAGCAGACAAAGATAGATTTTAACGATTTTCCTATGATGTCCACATAATTTTTTTAATCCATAAATCCCAAAACAAATGTCGAAATTGTTAATGAAAGTCCTTCAAGACCTTAGAACTTGAACCAGTTCGTCACACGGAGGAAAATGATGCATTTTAAAGTTCAAATGAGCCCAAAGCAGTCAAAGGCTAATTTGACCAATTTTCATGTGCTATAGCCCATGATTTTTTTTATGTGGAATAGCTTTTACCAATTTACGTGTGTCATAGCGAATAGATTTTTTTAATCCAGAAATCCATAAACAAAATGGTCGAAATTTTTCATAAACGTCCATTAAGACCATAGAAATGAAATCATTTCGTCCCGCAGAAAAAAATGGCACATTTTTATGTTCAAACGAGCCCCAAAAAAGGCAAAGGCAGATTTTATTAATTTTCATATGCGCCCATGAATTTTGTTGATCCAGAAATCGCAAAATAAAGTTGCTGAAATTTTTCATAAACGTCTATTAAGATCTTAGAAATGGAACCAGTTCATTCTACAACAAAAATGGTGTATTTTCAAGTACAAACGAGCCCCAAAGCATGCAAAGAGAGATTTTACTATTTTCGTATGTTATAGTCCATAAGTTTTTTTTATCCGAAAATTCCAAAATAATATGACCAAAAATTTTCATGGACGTCTATAATGACCTTAGAAATAGAAGCAGTTCGTCCCGCGAGAAAAATGGTGCATTTGAAAGTTCAAAAGATCCTAAAGCCGGTAAAGACAGATTTTATCGATTTTCGTGTGTTATAGCCCATTGTTTTTTTTAATATGGAAATTCCAAAATAAAATAGCTGAATTTTTTCATGGATATCCGTTAAGACCTTAGAAATGGAACCAGTTCATCCCGCAGTGAAAATGGTGCATTTCAATGTTCAAACAAGCCCAAAAACAGGCGAAGACAGATTTTACCGATTTCTTGTGTCATAGACCTTATATTCTTTTTTATTCGGCAATCCCAAAATAAAATGATTGAAATTTTTCATGGACGTCTGTTAAAACCTCATAAATGGAATAATATCATCCAGCGGAAAAATGATGTATTTTCAAGTTTAAACGAGCCCCAAAGCAAGCAAAGGCAGAATTTATCAATTTTCATGTAATATAGCCTATGAATTTTTTTTATTCAAAAATCCTGAAGCTAAATGGCCGAAATTTTTTAATGGCCGTCCGTTAAGACCTTAGAAATGGAACTAGTTCGTCTGGCGGAGAAAAATGTGGCATTTTCAAGTTCAAACGAACCCCAAAGATGGTAAAGACAGATTTTACCAATTTTCGTGTGCTATACAAAAACCGATAAAATCTTACTTTGCCTGCTTTGTGACTCGTTTGAACTTGAAATTGCACCATTTTTTTCCGCAGGATGAACTAGTTTCATTTCTAAGGTCTTAACGGAAGTCCATGAAAAAATTTGGTCATTTTATTTTGGGATTTCCAGATAAAAAAATCAATGGGCTATAGCACACGAAAATTGGTAAAATCTACATACGATTGCTTTGGAACTCGTTTGAACTTTAAAACACATCATTTTTCTCCGCTGGACTAACTTGTTCCATTTCTAAAGTCTTAACAGACGTTCTTGAAATTTTTTGCCTATTTTCTTTTGGGATTTCAGGATTAAAAAAATCAATAAGTTATAACACACGAAAATCGGTAAAATCTTTCTTTGCATGTTTTTGAACTCGTTTGAACTTGAAAATACATCATTTTTCCCCGCGGGGTGAACTGGTTCCATTTCTATTGTATTAACGGACGTCCATGAAAAATTTTGACAATCTTATTTTGGGATTTCTGAATAAAATAAAATCATAGGCTATATCACATGAAAACCGATAAATTTGTCTTTGCCTGCTTTGGAGCATGTTTAAACTTTAAAATGCAGCATTTTTTCCTGCGAGAAAAACTAGTTCCATTTCTAAGGTCTTAACGAACGTCCTTGAAAAATTTCGGTCATTTTGTTATGGAATTTTTGGATTTAAAAAAATTTATTAGCTATAGCACACAAAAATCGATAAAATCTATCTTTGCTTGCTTTGGGGCTCGTTTGAACTTTAAAATGCATTATTTTTCTCCGTGAGCGAACTTGTTCCATTTCTAAGGTTTTAACGAGCGTCCATGAAAAAAATTCTGGCATTTTGTTTCGAAATTTTTTCGATAAAAAATATTCATGGGCTATAGCACACGAAAATCAGTAAAATCAATCTTTGTCTGTAGGGTTCGGTTGAACTTAAAAATGCACAATTTTTTCCCGTGAGACGAACTGGTTCCATTTTTACGATTTTAACGGACGTCCATGAAAAATTTCAGTCATTTTTCTTTATATTTTAAAATCAAAAAAAAAATCATGTGCTATATAGCACACATAAATTGGTAAAATATGTCTTTGCCTGCTTTGGGCATATCTGAACTTAAAAATGCACCATTTTTCTTTGCGGGACGAATTAGTTTCATTTCTAAGTTCTTAAAGGACGTCCATTTAAAAATTCGTCCATTTTTGTTTTGGATTTTTGGGTAAAAACAATTCATGGGATATATCACACGAAAATCGGTAAAATCTGTTTTTGCCTACTTGCAAACAAAAATTGAAAAAATTGGAGGTTTAACTGCTCTGGATCATTTGACCTTCAAAATGGGGTGTTTTGGTCGTGATGACCAACTGACTCCATAGATAAGATCTTAACGGTCATCCATGTTAATTTCAAAAAAAATGATGTCGGAGTTCTTGATCACCAAAAATTTCATGGACTATAGCATAGGAAAATCGACAAAATTGGGGATTTACTTGCTCTAGACTCGTTTGGCCTTGAAAATGGGTCCTTTTGGCCGTAGTGGCCAATATGCCCCATAGATAAGGTCTTAATGGGCTTCCATGTTAATTTTCGGTAAATAACATCAGAATTTTGGGTCACCAAAAAAGATAGTGGACTATAGATCACACGAAAATTGGCAAAATCGTGGATTTTACCTGCTCTAGGCTCGTTTTGGCCGTGTTGACCAACTGCTCCTTAGATAAGGTCTTAACGGACGTGTTAACCTGCTTTAGGCTCGTTTGACCTTTAAAATGGGTCGTTTAAGCAGTGACAACCAATTGACTCCATAAATAAAGTTCTAACGGACGTCCACATTAATTTTCAACAAAAATGACGTCGAAATTCAGTATTCAAACTCGAAATCATCGAGAATAGAGTAATCCCATTTATTAGCAGACTAATTTTTGTTACTCAAATCTGACCGTTGAAGAAGGGGGGAAAAAGGGCATGCCCTTATCTACTTATATTGGCCACAACTAAAACTAGTCATATCTCCAAAAAGAAAAAGAAAAAGAAAAAAAAACTATAGAGATGGCTTTCTCTGCTGCATTTTCACAAACTTCCTTCATATATTCTTCATCTTTTTCACAGACAAGAAAAAGTAGGATTAATTATAGCCCTTTTGTTATTAAAGCAGAAAATAGTTCATCTGAACCAAACGAAAATAATGAGAAGCCAAAATCTCAAGCAGCAGCAACAACAACAACTTCTTCTTCTAGTACAACAGCCACTGCAATAAAACCTAAAAAACCTGTCTATTCTAGTGAGTAATACTATTGCATGAAAATGTCTCAAATTTCACTAAAGTTTTTCTATAGAAGTTCTTTTTTTGTTTATTATTATTTTTTTTTTGGTTGTTTTGGTTGGCAGTGAAGAAAGGTCAGATAGTCAGGGTGGAAAAGGAGAAGTATCTGAATAGCATCAATGTGAGTATTTTTTTTTCTACTTCACGAGGTAACGATAAGGTTTATGGACACTCTACTTCCTCAGACCCCATTTAGTGGGACTTTTTTAAATATATATACTCTTGGTAAGAGAATACATATATGATAAATGTGTAAACGAAAGAAATCTTATATTCATTAATTTGTTATAAACATATATACTATAATTTTTTACCAATCAGCATTTTACCCTCTACATGCTTATGAATTATGATAATAATCTGAATTGGAAGTTGTGGACACCCTTGCACTGGAATTTGACTGTTATTTTTATATGAATTTCTTCAGTATTTGTCTGTTGATCATCCACCTTATTACAAAGGTCTGGACTACATATATGAAGACCGTGGTGAGGTACCATTTTCTTATCTCTCTATGAATCATGTTAAGGGATTGGAACACCATTTTATTTATAAAATAAACTAATCAGATATCTGTTTAGGTATTGGATATTCGTATATTCGAGACAGGAGAATATGCACTTGTAAGTATATCTTTTTCGAAATTCATTTATTATATCAAAACACACCTCGGAACATAAATTTCAATGAATAAATAACCTTAAAGAGATCAAAATTGAGACTTTACCTGTGCTGTAGATTGGATGGATTGGAATACCAACTGCACCAGCTTGGCTTCCAACAGAGATGCTAATTAAGGTAATTAGCCTTTTGAAATCATTCAAATTACTAAAGCAGCAATTTGCATCATTTCATGAGTACCTTATATGGTACACTATTAACAAACCTCCTTGCACTTCAAATGAGAATCTCTGATGAAATTATTTTGGACAAAGTCATAGCAATTAACTGCAAGGAGTTTGGGGAATGGACCGGTGGTTTGCTTATATGAACTAAGCAATCCTCCCGAGTGTCATATCTTTATTTGATGATACAGTTTCCACCTTGCTAAAAAGCAAGTGGTTTGTTATGTAATCACACATTCCCTAACCAAATCCAAATTTTGCAGTCTGATAAGCTGGATTACGAGAGAATATAGTGGCACGAGTTCAAAGTTTCAGACCAGACAAAGTGGAGCATCAGATTGACCACTGCTCATTGAAGATGAAGAGAGATAGGATGGACCTCCAGAATTTACTTATTGCTAAATATATTATTTATCCTTAAAAATCACTCAATCATCTTCTCAGTTAACAATAAATATTCGTCAAATTGACTCTTACAAGCTTAATATGACTATCCAAAAGTAACCGATTCAAAATGGAGTAACAATTAAAAGACGTTCTAGATCAACTGAAATATAAACAAACAACATATCCAATGTAATCCCACAAGTGGGGTCTGGGGAGGGTAGAGCTGAAATATGATATGATATCAGTTAACACAAAATACCTTCCATCTTGAATAGAATGGAGTCGGTTTATAAATGAATATCGAAATGTATGTCTCAATGAACCATTAATTTTTTCATAAAATTATAGTGTACACACAATATACAGTAGGCAGGTAACCGGAAAGTTTCAGTGTACAGCAGCCTGTAAAAAGGGAAGGTGAAGAGCAGGTGTATGGAGTATAAGTTATTTGTATTTTTTTCTGTAAACAATGCTGTACTTGGTATCAATATCTGAAAGCGATGAGGGTGGAGAATGAAATGAGGAAATTAATGAAGAAATGATGCCAGGAAAAATCAGAACTTACAGCCTTCTCCTAGCACGCTTAGTAGCATTCATAAGCTCTGTCAAAGAAGGAAGGGGTCGAGGCACTGGTACATGCATAGACCGGTATAATTTTCTCAAACTTGGGTTATAACTGTTTGACAATCCAACCGCTGACTCAAAAACACAATTCTCTGTTTTTGTGTGCATCAAGCTATCTTTAGTCCTGGTGTCTAAATTTTCACTTACTGCCAATGTCTCACCAGCTTCCACCACAACTTCTTCCTTCTTAAGTGAAATAACCTCTAACTCGTCGGAACATCTGATTACAGCATCTTCATCTGGAAGTATAGGCTCCTTTTCTTCATATTTGAAATAAGAACCATTGATCCCAAGCCTCGCCTTACCAAATAATGTTACTGGGGCAGCTGTTTTGCTTGGAGGAGACAGATTTGACTGCCTACAAATGCTAAAAGATGATGTCGTCGACTGGGAGTTTTCTGCATAATCTTGAGCATTGCTCTTGGCCAAAGGTGAGCTAGAAACCTCAACTACATCTGGAGTTGTTTCTACATCAACTTCAGATTCCACGTCCACACTGAACCCAAAAAGTTGCCAGAAAGGGTCATTAAAATTCCGATGTTGATTAAAAAGACGCTTCACATAATCCAGCTCCAGAGCCTTACAACCAGGTGTCGTAGAGATGACCCACCTAGGTGCAAGAAGTTGCAAAGCCCACTCCAGTTCCTCCTTTGATGAATGTATGGAGTAACAAATGTGCCAGACACCAAAAATGTCTCTCACTGGTTGATCACATCTTCCCTTCTTCCGACTTTCAATATCTGAAATACCATCATCGCATGCATACCACTGTGCTGATGCTCGAATAATTAAGGGCTCATGCTGAGAATCAGACCGAGCCTGTGCAATCTTGGCTTCTGCTCTTTGGTACAGTTTTGGAAACCCATCAAACAGTTGAAAACGAGAAGATGTGTCTTCAGACAGGATTTCAGGCACCATTAGTTCCAAAGCCTGAAAGCATTCTGGAGTTTTAGCTTTATCGACATATATCTTGCAACCAAATGTCTGTGAAACATGCACAAGTATCTCCTCATGGCCAAGAAGATCACATGTCAGATAGACTGTAGGAGCTTGAGGATGCTTCCATATGCAATTGATGATCTGTTTGTTTGGAAAAACAATTTAGTGATGTTAAATATATTTATCAATAGAACAAGTGAGAGAAAAAAAATGTCTTATAGCACATATAATAAGAGTTAAAGACCGCAGACTAAAGAGGACCAATTCATTTAGGAGCTAAACCTATTGTTGTATTTGATAAGCATGATAATAGAACAAGAAACTTGATTAAAGTAAAAATTAGTAGATGGTTAAGACGAGCTTTTCTCTAGCAATTGATTTGAACCCAGTGGAACTTTGACAAGCCCAACTATTCTGTATCTCTGACTTGAATGTACATCTTTCCTTTTTAATTCCTTCCAAAATGGTGTCTATTCCAAAGACGTCCTTTCTCATCCCAATACTCTATCCAGTTAAGCAGGGATCTTCAACAATGGTATAGCAAGATGCCAATTATTTGAACAAACCTTAATAGAAAAACAGACAGTGGGACCAAGATACCTTTTTTTTTCTGCCAAGCAAAATTCTAAACAGCCTGATCAAGACCGTGCTTGATGTCTCTAAGGAAAAACCACTGTTGAGAGCAGCCCAAGTTTTGGGTTTAGGGATTTTATAAACCATTCATTTAGAAGGAAAAAGAATCATCGTGAATGCTTACGACAGCATACTCAGTTTCTTCACCAATTGTAAGCCATACGTAAAATGAGAGTGTGAACTAACTTTATCAACAAAGGAGATTGTAAACTATTCATTGCTGATACTTGAGAACCATAAGCTCAAAACTTCTATAGTTTTCTCACTACTCACCCGCTATTCACTAACAAGGCAGTAACCTTCATAACTTGTGCAGGTAACATTTCAAATACGTTGGCCTTTTGGAGGACACACTATGGCACAGTATACATGTCTTCAACAAACAAAAGAGTGTTGTATATAAAAATCTTGAACTTCCTCATGTCATTTTTAAGTATCTAGCTGCTTTTGTTCTGCTTCATTGGGGATAAACTCAGGGTCACACCACTTATCTGCCCTATGAGCTTCAGTGAAATTGGATACTGAATTGTCAGATTTAGCAAGGACATGCACTATCTAGATCCAGTGCCAGGACTTGATTCATAGACTTGATTTGTATAGGGTGAATTGAATCAAATCATGGAACACAACACTCAACACAAGAAGCATCTGACAACTAATTTTCCACCAGTAAAACAAGTTTTTCCTTACTACTCGGTAAAATCAAATTATAACGAGGTTTTACCAAACAAAGATTGCAATAGGAACAGTTGGTTTCACCAGTTATTACCTCAGTAATTTTAACAAAATTAACAGTTGAAGAAAAATTGTGCCGTGCTTATGGCTCTTGATTTCACAAGAATGAGTGTTCTTTTTTCTGGATAAAAATATGGCTCATGATTTTACAAGAATGAGTGTTAGAACCTGTTGCATTGCTGACTGCCTGCTGGGCATCTTCAATGGAGACTGACCAAATGTGCAATCAAGGAAAATGCAATCAATCTGACACTTTGGTTCTTTTCCGGGGGTGCCCACATACTTTAGGGGTAATTGTTGCAAGCACTCAATCGTGAGTCTGCAATCTCCTGTATGTAGGAGATTCCCAAATTTGCCTTCATACAAGAACATTAGAGCTCCTGCAAGTTGTTAACATAATGAAAAACGTTTATCGCTGTAACCCTGTAACAACAAAGGTACTGTAGAAGAACAGAACGCAAGATGAGAAACTAAACCATCAAATTGAGGCTTTGAGGTGTGCCCAAGATACAATCTTTAAGGCATTATTTTCCCCTACTTATCCAGAGTTTGCATTTTGACTATAAGAACACCTAGGTATACCACACAACCTCTTAAAATATAAACATAAAAAGAGTAAAGAAAAGAGTAGTAGATTGCACTTAACTAGGTAGACTCCTAATAAGCCTAGAGTCATATATCACAGTCTTGTGTCTTGGTATTGCGAAAGATTAGCAAGAAGCTGCAGTTTTCCAAGAAAACTCACTAACTTAAAGGATTGATGCTCTTTCTTAGCATCACTTTCAATGCCCATCCAAAAACATATGAGATTTTTGCAAGTAGACAGCATAACTTTAGGTTCCAACAAGAGAGACAGATAAAAAACAACAAAAGATCCCCATGGGATGGATTAGAAAGAACAATAAAATCCCACACAATAGGACGTAAGCACTAGTCACCTAGCTCATAGATAGGACTGCTGCATAAGAGCAGTGAGCAGCCAAATACCAACCTAATAAATGTAAAACGAATCCGTCAAGGACGAAGAAAGGGGGTCGCACCAAGTTTTCCCCGCCTTGTAAAAATGAAATGAGGTGATCACCTTTTTTTTATCAGGCAAAGCGGATCTCATTGAACTTGCATCCAGTACATGCATTCAAGGTACAGAAAATCAGAGTAGTTCCTGTACAATTGACACATACCTCCTATAAAAAATGAAATGAGGTGGTCACCACCGTGACACAACTTCCGCAACTTGGTACTCAACAATCTACACAGTGTCAGTACACCAAGTCTGAGAAATGTGAGATAAGTGAGCAGGGAAAACACATGAACAAACAAGTGGACACAAAGTGGTAGGTGCCACTGCCACCATTACACTTTTATGGTAAAAAAACAGGTTAAACCACGAGGTCTAGGTTTCAAATATGGACCTCATGTTCAAATCTCCCAAAGGCAAAACAAACTAGGTGATTTCTTTCCATCTATCCAAGCACAGGTGGACAGAGTTACCGGTACTTGTATTGGTGGGACATAGTAAGTACCTTGCGGAAAAGTCAAGGTATGCACAAGCTGGCCCAGAAACCACGATCATTTAAGAAAAAGAGTTACTGCAAACTCTCTTACTCAATTATCTCATTAAAATATCAGTTAGTCCTATTTGTAGACTAACAAAGGCACCATTCATGACCGGTCATATCTTTCCAAGGGGTTGCCTTTCAATAGTGTATCCTTGCATGAAGAGTCACAAATTTTCAAACAAAACACTATTTCACGCAATAACATAGCCTTTCCGAAGAGGTAGGGGACTAGCATTGGTGAAATTTGCTAACTACACCAACAAATGTGCCTGAATGTAATAAAAGCCAGAGTGTACATAACAACTAATAAGACACTTCTAGTACTGAACAACACAAACAATTTATCATTCCGGTAAAAAAATATAACTAGCAAGAATTGTCTGAGCCTAAAAGGCTACTGAAAACAGAAATAAGAAAAACGGAAAAAGGAAGGACTAAAGTCCTCACTGCAAATTCATATACACACCTGGGCAATGATTGGCATCAAGGGCAGTAACCGTGAAATCACCATCAGGGTCGTTAATCACTATACATTGCCCAACCTCAATACCCACAAAAAACGATCCATCAAGCTGCCAAACACACAACATTTCAACAAATCCAGACCACATTGCGAAAACAAAAAAGAATAACAATTCGAAGAGAATCCATTAACAGGTGACAGGCAAAAGAACCAAACTCAAGTTCCATCAACAACAACATACAGGTCATCTCCAATACTCCCTCTAATACAATATTACAAGCTATTAAGTCATCACAAGTATGCTAATCATAAGAAACATTTGTATTCTAAAATCGCCTAAATTTATGTTTTGAACTTCTAACTTTATACGTTGCACATCTTATAGAAAAACACATGTTAATAGTAAAACTTCCATATTATTCCTTAAATTTGGATTGATTCAAGTCTCAACACTAAGTAATTCAATAATTACTACTCCCTCAACCACATAAAATCAGATTTATCGCAATCACATAAACTGACATAAATTGAGACAAAACGAGAACAAACTTCACAGAAAATAAAAAACGAATACCTGAGGGAAATGCTGTAGAACAAGAGTTCTGGTAAGACGGGAACAATAAATTGGATATGAACCATAAATACAGATCCCTTGAGTGTGATCCTTATGAGCATGTGTTAAGAAATGATGCCTCTTCGTGCTCGACTTCGAACTCCATGTATCTACTGAAAATGGCAGACCTTTTAGCATCTCAATCGGCATTTTCACTCTCGAGGTTGAAGATGAAGATTTTGAGAGGGAAATTATTCAATTCAACATCTAAAATTAAGATCGAAATGGGTGGGAAAATTGCGAAGCACGATTCGTACGGAAATGATCCTGTGTGGTAAGGTTTATTTTATGTTATTGTAGACCGCTTATTTGATTTGATGTAACCGTCTCTTTTGACGGAGTCGTTTAAATTATGTGAAATATTAATTCAGTCCTCAAAGTTTGAGATAATTGCATAATTTCCCTCAAAACTTTTAATGAATATTAAATTTAAGTGTTCACGAGATCCAATAAAGCCAAGAATACGTGTCTCTACTTAGTATTTAAAATTGAAAATAAATTTTAGGTATCAGTCAACGTCTATATATATACACATGCACGCATTATTGTGTATCAATTGATTCGCCAAGGGTTAGCTCACTATCATTAACTCAAAATTTAAACACAATATAAATTATAAAAGCATAATTTGTAAAGGAATATAATTACATAAACAAACAAATTAACACCTAATCCATGAACTAACATATATGACGTTTAATCTCAACTAGAACGTCAATTTTTTTTTAAAAAAACAAATTAAAGAATTGATGTACAATTTAGCCATGATTGGAACAACTATACAAATATTTATATAGACTTAAAAATGATATACAACCAAACAGAGACAACTATACAAAAAGTGTATTAATCAACTAGTAGGCCAATTTGGGAAATGGGATTATTATATAAGAAAATTAAAAAATTAGTAAGACAGGAACCACAATATGGCCCCCTTAATTATTATTTTTATCATTAATAATTTCATCTAGAAATAATTTTGAAAATTCAAGAACAAAATTTGAAAAAGAAAAAAAAAGTCAATGAAAGATGGAGCTAAGAAAGAGTGAACCCCACCACCACCAACCTTACATTTTAATGAATCATAAAAAATTCCTTGACACAGAGTTCAGATTAATCGAGAATACAATGTGAATATCAAATAGAAGATAAAAACCCAAAAAGGAAAAAGAAACACATTATTTATCTTTCTTTCGTGTTCCCTTAAATCTAAATAAGTCAAGCCTTTTTACCGAGTCTACCAAATAGAAGATGATAAAAGACCAACTATGGTTGCCTTGCACAAGACGGTGCAAATTCACTTCGATTTCGTCAAATCTAATGATATGTTGTGGCGATGTTACCTACCAAATGAAAGGCACGGTGTTCATTTCTTCGTGAATATTCATAGCTAAGTCTACTATAAGAGCGCTATGAAACAATTTAATCAAGTGATCAATCTTGCATTTACATTGAGAATGAAGTACATTTTACAGATCTTATGTTCAAGAAAATGCAATTCCCTCCATCATGCAACCAAACCCCAGGCCACCCAAAATTTCTCTTGATGATAATGAACACATCAAACAGAAACGAATCGCTTAGAAGGAGACATAGTTTTTGCAATTCATTTCCTAGAAGGGGACCGACCACGCGTGGTGCAATGCAAGAAAATAAAACTTTCACCTCATACATCACATGTTACTAAAGAATGGGTCTTGTTTTGGGGGATCTAGATGGTGTCTGAGTTCTAAATTGAGGGATTTCAAGCCATGGCTCAAGTGTGGTTCTTGTGCTAGGCCTTGTTTGAAACATTGAGTAATCATTTGCCTCGTATCCACTCTGGCCCCCGATGCCATAAGATGAGTGAGGAGGAGAAAGATAACAGCTTTTACGCGCAGGTTCATACTGTCTTAATGGGCTAGACGTGGGGGATACCGGTAAAGATGTTATGGCTTTTACATTTTCCCTGTGGATGTCAAGAAAAGAACAGTTAGATACATCTGTCCTCTGGCATGAGTAGAAAACAGACTAAAAAGTAGATACATTAAGGTACAAATGGTTATCACCTTGTGCAGATCAATGGTCTAGAGACTGTGATCACCGGATGGGATGCATAGTTCCCTTCAGCGGGGGAAATATTCCTTCCGGGAGAAATATTTCTTCCACCGGGATGGAGCTCCAACACTGGCTGTAAAACAAAACAAAAAGAGACTTTCAGAGGGATATATACCAAAACCACTTCAAGGAAAATGGAAAGCATAAATGATCAGTTTCAAAAATCTTTATCCCAAGTGCCTCCACGTCCTTCGTAGTGTTAAACCATGGATGGATGAACTACCCAAGTATTGTTGCTAAGCTTTTCTACCCGTCCCATTCTCATAAGAGTTGTTTTTTATAATTTTTAAGAATGTTGGATTTGATCTGGCAAAGGTTCACATGAGTATTTCGTTCGATCAGCTAATTTGCACATTTTCGTGTTTGTCCATGTTAAGTCAAGTAAACAAAACCACATGCTGTAGCATTAAGCATCTTTAAGAGCTATTTCTGTATAATGGGAGCGTGATTCTATTACCTAAGCAAATTCCTTTGCACAAAATGTTGCTCAGGAGAACTAGTCCTTCGTGAACTGTGGCTATAAAGCTTATAACGTCTAAAGATATTCAGTTGACCATAGTAGGGTTCAGCAAGTGGTTAGACAAGCTGCGAAGTGGAATAGAAAATGGCCTACCAGCATCCGGTAAGGTGTATGTTAACCTAATAGTGATTAGGCTGGTAGTTAATTTAACATTGAAGGGTGAAACACACAAACTAGAGCACCCGGTCCAAGGGTAGAAAGGCTAGATTGATTGGATAAACCGTCAATTAGATTATACTAATATTTAAGACATATTACACATAATTATTTGGTAAAAGTTGTAAACATAACTCACAAGGTTATATTCCATCTCTTCTTATAATTGCTCTAAGTTAGAAACTTACAAGGAACATGTATATACAGTTTTGATTACCAAGTAACATCTGTTAGTCATATATTAGGTCTTGTGTTTGTAAAACCATTGTTTCATATGAATTCACCTCCCAACTAAACACTGTGAAGAATAAGATTACAGGGCTTTGTCTGGATACGAGCTACAACACATGTATATACGGTTTTGATTCCTTACAGTTCTACTTATCAAGGGTGGGTAAGGTTTCAAATTTTGGGAATTAATGTGACAGGGTACGGAATAGGGTACAACAACGACGTACACAGGGTAGTCCGACAAGTTGGATCTGGGGAGGGTGGAGTGTAAGGTAGAGAGGTCATTCCTCAGCTCAAGGAAAAATAGATCGAAAATAAATAATTGGAAGTGAAGAATCTTGACAAAATACTACAAAAAGCATTGAAAATCATTCTGAAAAAAGAACACTAACTACAATAAAATAGGTGTGATAATCGATGTACAAGAGACTGTAGATAGTGACAGAAATTTAAGGATAAGAAACTACAGAAAAAATACTACAACAACTAGTATGTATAGGGTACGGAGTAAAGTAAGGTTGTGAAAAGGCCATATACCCCGTTAAGGCTCAGCTGATATTTCTACTTAGATATCAGTTCTGTTCTACTTTCTACAACTTTTTAATTGTTAATCATGATCTAGCTTAATTTACAAAATTCACTTAAAAGTCCTCCTTGATGTCAATTGACTATTTAACTATGACAACACCAACTACATCTCAGTCCTAAACAAGTTGGGGTCAGCTATATGAATCCTCATTGACCATGTTACATGAACCACCAGATCGTAATTTCAGAGAGCTGCATTCCCTAAACACAAAAGCTACAAACTAATGGTCCTTTGTAAGGCCCACTTCGGACTTTTACCAGATGGATCTGATTTGACTTGCACATTCGGGATGGACTCATCACACAAGTATGCAGCTTTATTAAAATCAAATTGCACTTGAAATCAGAAAAAAGTTAGTTATAGTTTAATGAATTCCTAATCAACATTTAATCAGATTACGCAGTTATTAATAAGAATTGGCATGTTCCTAGTGACAGACAAGTAGAAGAAAGGTGCCACATCTCTCTAGAAAGGATAATTTACGCTTAAGCACTTCTCCATCTCTTGCAACTTATTAAGTTCCTTTCTTGAAGTTTACTCAAATTTCGAACTCTCTGATTTCTAGTGTGTTCAGAGAGTAATTTCACTTTTTCCAAGACAATTCATTATACTTTTGCCAAAGGAAAAAAGAAGTAAAAGACTCCATCAGACAAATGAAAAATCTCAAAATCTTTACCGGTGTCCGGATTCCATCAAAGGAACGAGGATATAATTCTTTGGTTACACCGACATGAGCAACTTTTGCTGTACTTTGGTTTTTAACAAAAGGGTGCTCTAGTAGTTTAGAAGCTGTAGGTCGTAGGGACGGCTCCCGCTGCAAGCATGACCTTATAAAGCTTTTTGCATCATTAGAAAGGTGTTCTGGAATTTCAGGAAAGTCTTTGCTGTTTCCAATTTTAAATATGGCGGCAACCTGTTGCATAGAGAGCAATCAAAGACAATTAGGTTTGAGTTCTTTGATGATGGCCTCAGTAGAGATGATCGGTAAATCCATTTATCAATTATTCCAACATCTTACCCCTTCATACTGGCTCCAAGGTGGCTTTGAAGTTGCCATTTCAAGAATTGTACATCCCAAACTCCAAATATCCACTGCAAGGCCATAGCCGCTTGTATTCATCACCACCTGATAATATCAGAGAAATGGAATAATGATAAGTCTTCGCTGAAAGTATCGGACACTGACGAGAGGGTATGCAGAAACGGGGGGAGGCATACCTCAGGAGCCATCCAATAAGGACTTCCTTTGAAAGAGAGCACTGACGCGCACGAAGTTATCTGCTCCAAGGTAATATAAATGTTAATGCATGGATCAATTGCTGAAAGAAACTGTTCTAAAGAATTCATATGCCATTTCTTTTAACAGCACTTTAAGAGAACCAAAACAACACAAAAAATGAAAGGAAAACTTCATCTTTTGCTTGGCTACCACATCTGTTGGTTCTTTAAGATGGGCTAAATTCATTCATCCAAATAACTAATAAAGTACCAAAATGACAAGTTTAGAGTTTTTCAATTATATAAGCAAGTATACATACAACAACAGTCAATCAAATTCCCGCTATTCTTGTGTGCACATAAAGTCAAAGGCAAAGTTTTGGAATTAGTTCTATGACACCTTTCAGTAAAAAGTGGTAAAGAAATAACTTTATGATTGTGCTGCTACTTACATGCTTTGCCATGCCAAAATCAGCTAGCTTGATTTCACCATTAGGATCTACTAGTATATTGGCTCCTTTTATATCCCTGAAAACAATAATTGGCATTTGAATCCTGCAGTGTCCGCAAAATAGCTGAGTCACAAATACACGAATCATAAAGACACACACCTGTGAACTGTATTCCTAGCATGTAAAAAGGAAAGGCCAGAAAGGATCTGTCTTGTGTAGTTTTGTATAACTGGCTCCCTAAAAGGACCATATTCCTGCAACAGTTTATGTATCGAACCCCCAGAAACGTACTCCAAGTAAACTGATAGAGTTTCTTCATCCTGAGGAATAATTAAAAGGCAACAGTTGTCAACCAAATGGGAAGATTATATTTCTGTTCTACAAAGCAACTAGGTTACAAAAGAACAAATCAATCAACATATTTGCCTAAGTTGTGTAGATATCAGAATGAATATATATAACTATGCACATCGAACTAAAACATCTAGTCATACCAGTTCACTTCCATGATATCGAACAATATTTGGATGTGTCAAGTTACTGAGTAAAATGATTTCCTGTGCATAAGATGAAATCAGTCAGGTATCGAATGCAAAATTGAAAAGGGGAGATATCAAACTAAAGACACAAGATTACAGAACGAAGTTTATCACAGACTTTGAAAGGAGATAAATAAATAATGAACAGAAATATACTGAAAGAGTAATAAAAGAGACCTGATTCAGTTGCTTAAGACACTCTTTGGATGTTTGATCATCTGAAACCACCTTGACTTCTTTTATCGCACACATTTGTCCATTCTCCCTGTTCATATTGAAAACCACCAGTTTATCACTATGTAACTATGTCCACCTTGAACTATTTGCCGCACGGTCTTCCATAAACCAAATCAAAATGAGCATAAGATGACCTATACTAAAGCCATGATGCTCCTGAACCTAGTTAGAACCCAAACGTCATTGATCGAAAAAAAGCTGGAAAGGCTCACAAACCTGTTGAATCCAAGATACACATGACCAAACGTGCCTCTTCCTAGGAGCCTGCCTTTCTTCCATTTTGACATATTAATGGTTGCGCCTTCAGCCACAACACAAGGTCTTGGGTTTGGCAAAGCAGAAGGACTGGGTGGAGAACCGGGTGGAAGGGGCAGCTGATGACATTCACTCCTTACATCATCCAACTTACCCGTTGAAGAGTCCAGATTTAAACTCGAAAACCGAGGATGTAAAGGTGATGACGTGGTAGTTGTCCCTCTGGAACGAACTGGGCTTCGTGACAGTGGGCTCAACCTATTATCTCCAAGTCCTCTGGCAACAAGCAGAAGTGTCCCCACAGTCAGGATAGTAGAATGGATGAATTACATTCAAAAGAAGTACTTGTAACTCATGCATCTTGCGTATTCCGTGAAAAAAAAAAGAAGGAAGGTAACGCTATGTACCGTGCAATTATACCATGTATAAAGAATTTTCTCTGAGTTTTCCTAATTGAGCCTCCTGAAAGAGCAGTAATTGAACTAGAGCACACAGAACAATAGAAACAAGTGCAAACTCAAGAAATTAACATAAATTTCTCAGGTTTAGCATTTTAGTGTATTTCGGCTAAACCGAAATGCGTGATTCACAGACTCATTCATCACATGTTCGATTTAATATGCATAATCCACCAAGAGCTACCAGGAGAAACAAAACTATAAACTGATTGAACTTCTTATTCTATATAACCATGGTGTACCAGCCAGATTGCGCGCACAAACCCTAATTTCACGGATACCTGTCACCTCTCACCGGCAACAAGTGCCAAGTAACAACCTTTTAACACACAAAACAAAAGAAAACCTTTAATCCAGGTGCAATAGCTGCACCAATAAAGCCTCTCTAGCTTATTAATGCACATTCAATTTGTGGATCACAATCCAATCCAATCAACCAAAAATCTAATTTTGAATAACAACCCATAACAAGTGTGGTGTCCGGGGATCACAAATTCCACGAGATACCTGCCGCCTTCCACTGGTAACAACTTTTTCAACACAAAAAAGCTCCTTTCATCCAGGTGCAACAACTGAACCAATTAAGCCTTTCAAGCTATTCAACTTATGGATCACAATCCAATCCAATCAACAAAAGATCTAATTTTTACAACAACCCAAAACAAGTCAATTCAAAGTCAACCAACAACAATAACCATAACAAAACCTCACAAAACCCAAAAAAAAAATGAACAAAATCAAACATCAAATCATACAAAGAATGAAACTTTATAATCAGAAATCAACCAACACCAACCTGAAAGTATCCAACTGAGCTTGATCAGTATTCACAGGACCACCACCACCACCATCAGATGACCCAGATGAGCTAGTACTCGAAACTGAAACCGACCCACATCCTAAAACAACCCCATGATCATTTCCCAGTGAAGAAACAGAAGGCATAGGTAAAGGATGAGCTTTCTCCAAAGAAGAACCTGAATCAAAGCCAGAAAACCCAGAACCAGAACCACTAAAATCTTTACTGGTTCTTGGTGAATTTCTACTAAGTAACTCATCAAAACTTCTGGGTTTCACATACTTTTCCCTTTCTTTCTCTTTAGCTTGTAGTTCTTTGTTCTTGGTGGATTTTTTCCCCCACCAAGCAGGCATTTTTTTTTCCTCTGAACTAATTCAGTGATCAACACAACTGAGTCAAAATCTGTAGATTCTTGGTATGCTACAGTCAGAAAAAAGAGAATTAATTTGGGTTTTTCAAGATTATTTTTTTCTTTTAGGTGAAAGGGGGGATGTATCGATGTAGCTGACGAAGAAAACTTTGAGAAGGAAATAGGAAGGTAGATAGATAGAAGGAAACAGGGGCCTGCCAAGTTGGTTGTACGTGTTTTGCGCTTTGCACCCCCTAATGTATATACTATATGTCAATTTATACTAAAATATATCTATTTTTGTTTCTTTCTCGTCTCGATAAATAAAGTATCTCATATTTATATCGAAGTTATTTTTTCTTGAACATTTAAATGATACGAAAGATGATATAGGACAGCGAATAGAATTTGATCTAATGAACGGGGAAGGTACTCGTTAAAAATATTTCTTACTTATATGAAAATTCGATAGTATTATTCTTAATTTGATATTAGTGATGGAAATAATCTCTTAATCTTATTATTCGCCGATAAAAATGGACATCAGATATGACTATCATGTAATCTGACATAAAATATCGAACAATATAAATAATAAAAATTTAGACAAAGATCACTTTTCAAGTGATGAAGATAGAATTTTGTTTAAAAAATACTATTTAGTGTAATGTAATAATGAAAAAAAGTAAGAATCCATAATTTTTGCGTTGATACAAAAAATGTATTAGTTATAATTTGTTCACAAATTACAATATAGATTTTAATACTCGAATTATGTGAAAGATAATACATGATATATGATGGTGCATAGAATTTGATCTAATGATAATTTTGTTCAGCTAACGTTCATATTGATTTATTTGTTAAATGAGGAGGTACTCGTTATAAATACTCCTTATTTGAAAATCTAATAAATATTTATCATATTAGTAGAACTAACTTGATTATCAAAGTACTCCATTCTAATATTGATATTGAAATGATGGAAATAATCCTTTGATATTTTTGAAACCGATAGATTTATTCACCTACGAAAATAAATACTAAATGATTATCACGTATCTGACTTAAAGTATCAAAGAATGTAAAAAATAAAAGTTCCTAAGAGGATAATACTTCAAGTGATAAAAATGAAATTTTGCTTAAACAAATACTACTGATTAGTGTGATATAATATTGGAAGAAAGTAAAAATTCTATAAATTTTACATTGTTGTGAATTAATTAACCATCTGTACTCAATTTATGATATATATTTTAACATTCGAATGGTGTGAAATATAATATATATTTAATATATTATAGTGCAAAGAATTTGATCTTTAATGACCAAATTTGTTTTGATAATGTTAATATTGATTTATTTGTTAAATAAGGAAGGTAGTTTGTTCTAAATTTTTCTTATTTATTTGAAATTTGGAAAGTTATTTATTGATTACTATATAAATAACTTAATTATTAAAATACTCTATTCTAAATTTGATATTAAAGTGATGAAAATAATCTCTTAACTCTGTTAAAATCAACAATCTTTTTTACAGACACTGAATATGACGATCCTGTAATCTTATGTAAAATATAGAAAATTCCAAAAATATAAGTTTAGAAAATGATCATGCATTTCAAGTGGTGAAAATAATTTTTTTCTTAAACAAATACTGCTTAGTGTGATAAATAATGAAGGAAAGTAAAAATTCAATAATTTTTACATTGATATAATGAACACATCATGTACGTTCTCAAATTACAATATAGGTTTTAGTATTTGAATGATATGAAATGTACTTAATATGTGATAGTGCAAATAATTTGATTTAATAAATAATTTTATTGTGAGAACGTAACGTTGACTTTATTAATTAAGGAAGATACTTATCATAAATACTATTTACTTATTTGAAATTTGATAGTTATTTACTAGATTACTAGAATTGACTTGATTACCAAAGTGTTCTATCCATAATTTAAATTAAAAGTTCTGAAAATAATCCTTTAGTTCAGTTGAAATCAATAAATTTATTCATGAACTAAAACGAATACTGAATATGAGTATTAGGTATATTATCGAATAACACAAATGATAAAAGAACAAAACTCTCTAAAAATATGATTCATATACGTAAAGAAAAGTATAACGACGACTTTAAAGACAGTTATTTCTTTCTGCGTTATCACAACAAATTTCTAATCGCTCTTCATTTACAAATGTCTGTATTTCTCACAAGATTAATCAAAGAGTGATAGACTCTTCTTCATCTTCAGGGATGAACTACATTTTTTGCCTCTTACACGATCACATCCTGTCAACACGAAAAAACCAGAAACCACCGAGACATCTTACGTGATTAATAACGACACTTCTACTTCATTCTTTACATTTATTTCTGGATTCAAACTCTAAGAATAAAGAAATCCATTATGTACAATGTGAAAATCGAATTACTTGAATCAATAAACTAACAAAGCTATTAGATATATATATGTTAAAAAAGAAAAAAATTAAAAATCAATAAAAAATTGCAGTTAAGTGATCAATATTTCTTCATTATTAATTTAATGTTTGCCATTTAATTTTTACTAATTATGAAATCTTATTTATTAGAAAGTAATTTACAACAAATTTAACCAGACTGTAATACGAATATGTAACAAATTATATGGATAAAAAATGTAAAAAAGAAGGTAAATGAGGGATCAAAATGAAGAAAAAAAATTTAACTATTTGTTCTCAATTTATGATATATATTTTAACATTTGAATGATATGAAAGATGGTATATATTTAATATATGATAGTGCAAAGAATGTGATCTAATGAACAAATTTGTTTTGATAAAGTTAATATTGACTTATTTGTTAAATGAGGAAAGTAGTTTGTTACAAGTTTTTCTTATTTATTTGAAATTTGGAAAGTTATTTATTGATTAGTAGAATTAATTTGGATATAAAAATACTCTATTCCTAATTTGATATTAAAGTGATGAAAATAGTCTCTTAACACTGTAAAAATAAGCAAATTTATTCATAGACAAACACTTAATATGACTATCATGTAATCTAATATAAATTATCGAACGACGCAAAAGATAAAAGTTTAAAAAATGATCATGCATTTTAAGTGATGAAAATAGATTTTTTCTTAAACATGTACTACTTAATGTGATATAATAATGAAGGAAAGTAAAAATTCTGTAATTTTTGCATTAACACAATGAACACATCATTATAAGTTCTCAAATTACAATAGAGGATTTAATATTATAATGATATGAAATGTACTTAATATGTGATAGTGAAAAGAATTTGATTTAATGAACAATTTTAATTTGTTTTGAGAACGTTAATGTTGACTTCTTTTTGTTAATTGGGGAAGATACTTGTCATAAATACTATTTACTTGTTTGAAATTTGATAGCTACTTACTAGATTACTATAACTAATTTGATTATCAGAATTTTCTATACCTAATTGACGTTAAAAGTGTTGAAAATAATCTCTTAATTCAGTTGAAATCAATAAATTCATTCATGGACTAAAATAACACTAAATATGACTATCACGTATCTAACGTAAACTGTCGAACAACGCAAATGATAAAGAACGAAACTCGTCAAAAATATGATTTAGATACGTAAACAAAAGTATAACGATGACTGTAAAGACAATTGTTTCTTTCTGCATTGTCACAACAAACATCTAATCGCTCTTAATTTACAACTGTCTATATTTATTTTCTCACAGGATCAATCAAAGAGTACTGATGAACTCTTCTTCGTCTTCATGGATGAACTACATTTTCTGCCTCTTAAATGATATATCCTGTCAACACGAAAAAATAAAAAAACATCGATACGTGTGACGTGATGAATAACAACACTTCTACTTCATCCTTTACATTTATTTATGAATTCAAGCTCTAAAAATAAAAAAATCCATTATGTACAATGTGAAAATCGAATTACTTGAATCAATAAACTGACAAAGCTATTAGATATATATGTAAAAGGAAAATGTAAAACTAAAGCTCAATAAAAACTGCAGTTAAGTGATCAATATTTTTTCACATTTATTTAATGTTTGTCATTTAAGTTCTACTAATTATAGAATCTTATTTAATATTAGAAAGTGATTTACATCAAATTTAATTAGACTTTAATATGAATACGTAACAAATTATATGGATGAAAAGTGTCAAAAAGAAGGTAAATGAGGGATCAAAATGGAAAAAAATTAACTATCCATTCTCAATTTATGATCTATATTTTAACATCCGAATGATATAAAAGATGATATATATTTAATATATGATAGTGCAAAATATTTAATCTAATAAACAAATTTATTTTGATAATGTTAATATTGACTTATTTGTTAAATGAGGAAGGTAGTTTGTTACAAAATTTTCTTATTATTTGAAATATGGAAAGTTATTTATTGATTACTAAAATTAGCTTGATTATCAAAATACTCTATTCCTAATTTGATATTAAAGTGATGAAAATAATCTCTTAACTCTGTTAAAATCAATAAATTTATTCACAAACAAACACTAAATAACTATATTGTTATCTGATGTAAAATATCGAACAACACAAAACATAAAAGTTTAAAAGATGATCATGCATTTTAAGCAATGAAAATAGAATATTTTTTAAGCAAATAATACTTAGTGTAATATAACAATGTAGGAAAGTAAAAATTCTGTAATTCTTACATTAATACAATGAACACATCATTATAAGTTCTCAAATTACATGCAATATAGGTTTTTATATTAGAATGATATGAAATGTACTTAATATGTGATAGTGCAAAGAATTTGATTTAATGAACAATTTTTTTTTGAGAACATTAATGTTGATTTATTTTTGTTTTGAGGAAGATACTTGTCATAAATACTATTTACTTGTTTAAAATTTGACAATAATTACTAGATTACTATAACTAACTTGATTACCAAAGTGTTCTATTCCTAATTGACGTTAAAAGTGATGGAAATAATCTCTTAATTCAGTTGAAACTGATAAATTCATTCACCAACTAAAATGAACATTGAATATGACTATCACGTATCTGACTTAAACTGTCGAACAACGCAAATGATAAAGTACAAAACTCGCTAAAAATATGATTCAGGTACGTAAATAAAAGTATAACGACGATATTAAAGACAATTATTTCTTTCTAAGTTGTCTCAACAAACATCTAATCTCTCTTCATTTACAATTGTCTGTATTTGTTTTCTTACAGGATCAATCAAAGAGTGATGAACTCTTCATCGTCTTCACGGATGAACTACCTTTTCCGCCTCTTAAATGAGCATTTCTGTCAAAACGAAAAAAACCAGATTCCACCGAGACGTGTGACGTGATGAATAACGACAGTTCTGCTTCATCCTTTACCTTTATTTCTGGATTCAAAGTCTAAAAATAAAGAAATTCATTATGTACAATGTGAAAATCGAGTTACTTCAATCAATAAACTGACAAAGCTATTAGATATATATATATATATATGTAATAAAAAGTGTAAAACTAAAAATAATACAAATTGCAGTTAAATGATCAATATTTCTTCATTATTAATTTAATGTTTGCCTTAAATTCTACTAATTATGAAATCTTATTTAATATTAGAAATTGATTTACATCAAATTTAACTAGACTGTAATACAAATATGTAACAAATTATATGGATGAAAAGTGCTAAAAAGAAGGTAAATGAGAGATCAAAATGAAAAAATAATTAATTATCCATTTTCAATTTATGATATATTTTAACATTCTAATGATATGAAAGATGGTATATATTTAATATATGATAGTGCAAAGAATTTGATCCCATAAACAAATTTGTTTTGATAATGTTAATATAGACTTATTTGTTAAATGAAGAATGTATTTTGTTACAAATTTTTGTTCTTATTTATTTGAAATTTGGAAAGTTATTTATTTATTACTAAAATTAACTTTATTATCAAAATACTCTATTCCTAATTTGGTATTAAAGTAATGAAAATAATCTCTAACTCTGTTAAAATCAATAAATTTATTCAGAAACAAACACTGAATATGACTATCATGTAATTTATTCTAAAATATCGAAAAACGCAAAAGATAAAATTTTGAAAGATGATCATGTATTTTAAGTGATGAAAATAGATTTTTTTCTTAAGCAAATACTACTTATCGTGATATAATAATGAAGGAAAGTAAAAAATTCTTGTAATCTTTACATTAATACAATGAACACATCATTATAAATTCTCAAATTACAATATAGGTTTTAATATTAGAATGATATGAAATATACTTAATATGTGATAATGTAAAGAATTTGATATAATGAACAGTTTTATTTGAGAACGTTAATTTTGACACAACAAAAATGTAATTGCTCTTCATTTACAACTGTTTGTATTTGTTTTCTTATAGGGTCAATCAAAGAGTGATGAACTCTTCTTCATCTTCACGAATGAACTACATTTTCCGCCTCTTAACTGATAACATCCTGTCAACACGAAAAAATCAGAAATTACCGAGACGTGTGACGTGATGAATAACGACACTTATAATCCATCCTTTACCCTTATTTTTGAATTTAAACTCTAAAAATGAAGAAATCTATTATGTCCAATGTGAAAATCGAATTATTTGAATCAGTAAATTGACGAAGCTATTATATATATATATATGTATATATATGAAAATTAAAAAGTAGAACTAAAAACTAATAAAAATTGTTGTGAAGTGATCAATACCTCTTAATTATTAATTTGATGTTTGGCATTTAAGTTCTACTAAATATGAAATATTATTTATTAGAAAGTGATTTACGTCAAATTTAATTAAACTGTAATATAAATATGTAAGAAAATTATATGGATGAAAGTGTAAAGAAAGAAGGTAAATGAGGGATCAAAATGAAAGAAAAAAAAAAGGAGTAGGCAAATGTGGGCCCAAAACAAACAGAGAGGGACAGCTCAGGAATTTTGGAGACGGCAGTCAGTGGTTAAATTAAACCGAGTGGATGACGTGGTCTTTTAAAATTTTTTTTTATTTTATTTTATTTTTTAAAATTTAATTTAATTTAACTTTGTTTATTATATTTTTTTTTTATGAGTTTACAATAAAGACGGCTTTTTGGAAATATAATTGACTCATCACTCACGTCTTAAATGTGACCACCTTTGTTTTTAAGAGGAAAATATATTTAGAATAAAATTATATTATCTTAAATATTATTTATTGCATTATATAAGGGTGTGTTCTATTGAAAGATAAATGTTTTTCGAGAAAATAGGTGATTTTGATTAACTTATATGACTTATATGAGATTGATTAGAAACTCTCAAATTGAATATCTCAATAGTCGTCTAACCTTTAAATTAAATATATGGATAGTAACTTATGAAAAAGATTCAACATATAAAATACGATCCAGATTTATTTTTGAATAAATTTTTCAACAGTCATTTTAGAATCACTTTCAAACAAATTAAAGAATCAATAGTTAATAAATACCTGATTGTTTTCTTATTTCACCGACAATCTCAGATTTAATGAAATCACTCATTCAGTTCGAAATCCCAATTTGAAAGAGAAAAATGGGTAATTTGAAAAATAAAAGGAAGATAAATAAATTATATTAGGATACACTTTATTTGCTAAAAAAAATGATATGTTTAATAATTACTTTAAAGTAAAATGTTCTTACTAATTATGTTATGAATTTTGACTAGTTAGCTAATTTATCTACGATAGTGTTATATAGAGCTAATTCTTTACGAACAATTATATTATATATACATAATTAAAATTATTTAACTTTTATGTATATAAAAGATATAAAATTTTCTTTTTTTCTTCTTCTTAATGTGTTTATCATTTTATATTTTATATTTTCTTATTGAAAATTATACTTCATCAATAGTATAGGTAGAGAGGTAGGAGTGTGGGAGATGGAGAGTAGGGACTTTAGAGATGTAAGTGAAGAAAGAAGTGTATTAAAATTTGAAAGTACATAATTAATGTGGATAGTCATTTTCTTATTATTATTTTTTGTTTTTTTATAGAATTTTTTTAATTTTTTAATTAATTAAATATAAGAAAAATGAAAAATGAACTTGAGGGGGTTAGAACTTAGAAGTTATTATTACACTTTAAAACTAAACTGAATAATCCAAATAATTTTTTCTTATAAGATAACAAATATATGGGACTTTTTTTTTTCAGTATACTAATATCCCTTTTTTAAAAGTGATTTGTCTTGTTACATCAATTATAAAGAAAGAAAAAAAAAAGAATTTGATTACCCTACATATTTTAATTTTTAACATTTCTTTTTCAACAAAAAAGAAATTGAGCCATAAAATTATACTAAAAATTTGTAGGGCTCCATATTTATGGGGCCTAAAGCCAAAGCTTTATTTGCATAGCATTTGATAAATAATTTTTAAAAAAATCAATCGGCAACTTTTTTCAAATAATATTGATCAAGTATTTTCAATTTTTTAGTACCAAAACTGGAAAAGAGTAAAATTAAATTTTATCTAGCTCATTGCCACAATCCACATGTCAATTTTTGAAATTCTTTGTATGATAATCCTATGATTAGATATTTATGACCATTGAAATTATGAAATGAAATTAATATTTTGGATGTGCAATTTCATATCATGATTTTATATCATAAGATGACATTTTAAATTCTCCAGAAAAAATTGATTTTAAAATTTCATGTCATGCTTTTAAAAAATTTAAATAGAAAAATTGATCTATAATTTATTTTTTATATAAAGAAAACATTTTATATATACAAACCATTTGTTTGGTATGCAAGAACAATTTATAGGTGATATTATTATTCTTACTAATCTTTAAAGTATTTATATAGAATATAACCATTATTCTCACCAACCAAATTTATTATTATTTCAAACCAATACCAACTTTATTTATTACATACCAACCAAATTTATTTATTAACATGATGATATAATTACTAATGATATTGACCAACAAACGGTTCAAAATAACAATGTTGGTTTATTTTATCGATCATGTGACCGAGAAATGCACTCAACGTGTGGATTGATCGACGATCGTACTATGTAAGAGAATTATATTAAAGAGTAGTACACTATAACTCAAGTTTAATGTTATTTTTTAGGATTTTTTAGTGAACGAAAGTTCATCTAATAAATGTTGTATTATTATTAGAATAGCTTTGTGATAGTGTATTACATTTTTGTTATTTATGTTTTCTTATTTAGTAATATTTTATAAAGAATTGAGATAATTTTGATTGTTATGAATTTTATGTTGATTAGCAAAAAAAAATACAACTAAAAAATCCAAATTGCTTGTCCAAAGTAAACCTCAACTTCATCTCATGTTATACATTACATAATTTCAATAGATAGTTTTAAATATATACAACAAAATAATTATTTTACAGTAAATATGACATGTTTCTTTTTACATAAAAAATTATCAAAAGTCATAACAAATATACATTAGCTATACAATATAGCTTGCCAAAAGTTGTAGTAAGTATATACCAACTATACAATATAGTTTAGTGTAGTATATACCAACTATACAATATAGCTTACACTGACTATACATTGTGATACACTCAAGTTAAATATAGCTTAGCTATACATGAAGTATACATGGACTATACATGAAATATACGTTGACTATATGTAAAGTATACACAAACTATTCAATCGCAATAAACTCAAAATCACCTCTAAGTAGTCCAAAATTCTAGATAGAATCCCCTCTCAATGTTTTGATTCTTTTGATACATCAAATTCTTAAATCAAGCAAGAATTGAAACTTTAATGCTTCATTGTTCATGGAAGAAGAAGGAAGGAAGTCTGAAACACTACAACAAAAATGATTATTAGTAGCAATTAATTCTTAATTGCCGCTAAATATATATTTTTAGCGGCAATTAACACTCTTTGTATATGTCTCTAAAGCTTTAGCGACATTGGTTCTAATGACACTTTAACTTATGCCGGTAAAGACTTTATTACTCTTTATTAATGTCAATATTTAATGTCTCTGAAAATTATTTTTATTGTAGTGAAAGCAGCAACGAGAAATGGAAGGAGGAGGAGGAGGAAGGAAGGAAGTAGAAAAGTAGGTTCGGCCAATTTCGATAATTTTAAAATTGGATCATTTTTCTCTTAAAGCAAATGGTCAAATGACCACTTTGTCTAATTTCTTATAATTTCAAATCATGATTTCATTTCACACGATCATACGGTTCCTTAAAAAGGTGCAATATTATCCACTTTGGATGAAACTAGTTCTTTTTTTCTTAATACCTACATCATTAAAAGTATTCATATATACCCTATATGTATTCTTAATCTTATCAAATTTCAACTATTAATAGAGACTTTCTCTTGTAATGGGCTACGTGAAATTTAGTTTGAGGGGAGACCCGTGAATCACCATGATCTTATGTATACGAAAGAAAGTTTAATTTTTTTTGAAGGATTTTAGTGCAAGTTTGAGTAATTTTTCGGATAAGAAGTTAAGGTTGAAGAAGAACAACGAAATTAGAGGTTAATTTGATTGCATTTTAATATTATAATAAGTACGGAAAAGGATCAAAATCATCCCTTTACTATTCAACGAGGAACATTTTTGCCCTTTCTTAGAAATTTGAGATTTAATAAGATTTAATTTGGGGTTTGAATATGTTCGAGCCACAAACTGATAGGATTCGACTCATGTGTTTAAGAGTGACTAATGCCGGGTTAGTCCACTAAGGGCAGCATCGCATTTTTCAAATGTAGGATTTTTCGAGTGCCTTCAGTAACACATTTTCAAATGTAGGATATGTAGTTGATGTCGGATCTCTCCGCTTGCGGATGCTATGTGTGTCCAATTCTATTTGACTATCCTCCTTTCGAAAAGTTATGTAATCTTTAAGTATAAATTAAATAAAATAAACTCTCTTATACTTAAATATATATTTCACACTAAAAATTAAATACAAGACAATTTATTAATGATGAATATAGATATATTGGTAATCATAAAGTATAATTATGAAACATTTTCATAGTAAATTAAGACTAAATATAAATTTGTGAATAAATCCACCAAGGATTATAAATGTCACAACTAAATCAGTAAAGCAAACACTTTAATTTGCTTTTGGCTTTACTCTCCAAAAAAGTCAAAATTGCAAGTGTGAAACGTAACGCTCTAATATATGGATGTCCACGTTGCAAACAAAAAAGAAATTACTAGTAAAAAATACAAAAAAAAAAAATACAAAAAAAAAAAACTCTATATATAGTCTATTTTTTTCTCTACTTCAATTATATAAATCTTAGTAAACCAAAGAATTGTTACATGCAAAGTCATTGTTATTATTATTAGAGAGTGCAACTTTATTTTTTGGTAAAGTTTTCTTTCTCTTTATTTTGTTATATATGAATTCATGTTTTAAAAAAATAATAATTTTATATATGCATGATTTTTATTGTTACTTGAATTGGTGAAGTATATATATCTATGTTTATATATATTTTTTTTAATGTTAATCTCGTTAATAATGTCCTTTTTGTTTAATAGCTTTATTTGAAAAGAAGAGACTGGAGTTTTTGCTCAGAAAGTCACTTTCTTTCGTTGAAGAAAATTGGAATCAGCAAGAATGACGAATCAATTCGAGGTATATCATTTTGGTGTTACTTGAAAATGGTGGTGTGTATATATATATATATATAATCTTGTTTCCTCTCAAAATTTGCTGAAATTAATCTTGTTTTTAAGTGTTCCATTTTTGTATAATAGCTTTGTTTGAAAAGAAGAAGCTGGGGTTGATTTCTCAGAAAGTCATTTCCGTTTGTTAAAGAAAATTGGAATCATAAAGAAGACAGAATCAATCTCAGGTAAATGATTATGGTGTTACTTGAAATTGGTGAAGTGTATATATATGTATATGTTTATATACATTTTTGTTTCCTCTCAATTTTATTTGAAATTTATCTTGTTTATAAGTCTTCTTTTTGTCTTTGTTTGAAAAGAAGAGATTGAAGTTGATTACTCATAAAATAACTTTTTTTTTTCTTGAAGAAAATTGGAATCAAGAGAAAAGATGACTTTCTGAGACAACAACTATTCGACAAATCAATCTGAGGTACATGATTTTGGTGTTACTTGAAATCGGTGAAGTGTATATATATGTATATGTTTATATACATTTTTGTTTCCTCTCAAAATTTTCTAAAATTAATCTTGTTTATAAGTCTTTCTTTTTGTCTTTGTTTGAAAAGAAGCAAATTGAAGTTGATTACTCATAAAATCACTTTTTTTTTTTGAAGAAAATTGGAATCAAGAGGAAAGATGACTTTCTGAGACAACAACTATTCGACAAATCAATCTGAGGTACATGATTTTGGTGTTACTTGAAATCGGTGGATTATATATATCTATGTTTATATACATTTTTGTTTTCTTCTCTTCTTTTTTTTGAAACTAATCTCGTTTAGAAGTTCCTTTCTGTTTAATAGTTTTGTTTGAAAAGAAGAGATTGAAGTCAATTTCTCAGAAAATTACTTTCTTTATTGAAGAAAATTGGAATCTAATTTCATGAGATACTCACTATTAGTCAATTGACCATCCAAGAAATCATTCCGACGAGATTGAGTATTCGGTACATGATTTTAATGTGAATTACTTGAAATTGCTGCATTTGAAGGCGGTGAGTTATGTGTTTAGATACATTGTTTTTTCTTTTCACACTTTTTAGTCGGTTCGATCAAATCTAGAATCTTCGTTTTTTCCTTTTTTAAAACTTAGCTTTTGCTTTAACTTTTGGCATTGAAAATAGAAAATGAGAGTTAATATTTGTTGTCGTTATTGACTAACTGGCGTTTTATCATCAAGTAGTGTGGTGGAGGTAGTTGAGACCTATCAATTCTTAACTAGTGATCTCGGGTTCTAGCACATTGAGAACGGAGAACCTTCAGCTATGAAGGATTTACCTCCTTAATGGGCCGTCCTACTAGGTGCGAGTTTGAATTAGTTTGACTAGTAGGTTCTAGATATCGTAAATCAAAGAAAAAAACAGATGAGGAGTTTGTCTCCCTTTCTCTTTCTTTTGTCATTAGGTTTTTGTTTCTAGCCCTGCGGTGAAATGACTCACCTATCATTTATGGGAATAAAAATCGATATTTGAAAGTTACACGCCTATAGTTTAGTTCAATTCAATGTAAGTTGGATCATTTGTTTGGTAACCTATACTACCTTTGGGGATTCAACATCGTTGCTGAGGTTTGTCCCACTACTATATTCGAGGGAGGGTCTGGCTCTGATACCGTATTGCATCTGGAGCTAATTATGATTTTGTTGAATTCATATTTTGAAATATGGTAGAATCTTACCCCCACCGGATGCTTACACATGCCTATATCCACATTCATCCTTAGAAGTAGACTTTGAACTTAGCATTACCAAATGGATTAAGGGTCTGTTTGGCTTAGCTTAAAAAATAGTTTTTAAAAAGTCAAACTTCAGTGACTTGTAAGTCAAAAATGAAAAGTCGAGGGGGGGGGGGGGTACTTACAAAAATATCCAAACACTCTTAAGGGCTGAAAACTACTTAAAAGTTGGTCAAACAAACACCCTCTAAGTTTGTTCGCATCAAATTAAAATCTAGATTCCCAAATAGGTATTTTGACTCCGCGGTTATATCAAAGTTGACTTCTTATTTTAAGGTGTTGATGCCTAAACATCATTTAACAAAGGTAAATAATCTTATAAATTCAAATGGTAGTAAATAGTAATAAATTTTTCACACCACTTTT
This sequence comes from Solanum lycopersicoides, assembly GCA_022817965.1. NCBI lineage: Eukaryota > Viridiplantae > Streptophyta > Magnoliopsida > Solanales > Solanaceae > Solanum > Solanum lycopersicoides. The sequence goes on along the minus strand of CM040628.1, from coordinate 999,194 downwards.
TACTTGGATAGCTTACAAAGTTTCCCAAATATATAACTCATATTGGCTACTTTGAAGGTTAAGAGCCTGTTTGGACGGACTTTTGTCTTATAAGTTATGTTATTTTGGCTTAAAAATATGAGTGCTTAACAATACTTCTTTTATTTTATCCAAACACTACAAAAATACTTAAAATCTATTTTGACTTAAAAACACCTAAAATAAGTCAATCCAAACAAGCGTTAAATGTATTGAATGTGATTTATAAAGACCATACAAAGAATAGATCAATAAACATCGACCGAAAATCACAAAAATACCTAAAACATTTAACAATTGAAGTAGGGCATAATACAAGTATAAGCACCTTAACTTTAAGGATGGACATCTAGACACGTCAACTCGTTTTCACTGTTTCAAATGAATACTACAACTTACAAAATGATCTTCTAGACACCTCCAAAATTTGTGTCACATCAGCGTCAAACGAGACACAATAGGAATGAGTTGAGGTGTCTAGATGCATCCTCAAAGTTGGATTGTTTAGTTGCCAGTTGTGGGCAAGTTAACGTGTCTATCTATGTATTATGCCATTGAAATGTGGTGAAAGATGTTAGAAATGTAAACTTCTTTCTGTTGTAGTTTAAATGCTTTCTATCTTGAGAGATCATTGCTAGATAAATGACTTTGTTATTGGAACTCGAGTCTTGATTGTCTTTATTGATGCTAGATGAAATAGGGATGGTTCATTGAAGAAGGTTGTTAATACTAGTAATCGACGTACATGAAAAATTTCTTATAACGATTCTCAAAAAGGACTCTCACTATTAAGAGTATTCAACACCTTATAAATAACATCTTTTTTGTTCGCTACTTTCCACGTGAGACTTTGTTCATAGACATCCAATATAAGTTTCATAATAGCATGCATGCTTATGGGGCTCAAGTTTAGCTAATACTAAAATCGAGGAGTATAAACGTTGAATTCGGGTTACAAAGTGTTGGGCAAAGTCCGCCTAAAGAAACTCTTAACATGGTGTGATATTGTCCGCTTTTGGCCAAGACAAGCCCACAACATTTTTCCTGAAAGGCCTCACACCACCTTATACATTAGATTATTTTCCTTATCAAGTTTCAAATATGAGATTTCTGTTTAAACTCATCATTTTTTTCCATATATTGCTTGTTACTTAATACTCTAACCATACCATTTATGGTAAAACTATTATTTGCCAATGATGTACTAAATACTACTTTTCTAACATTTTCAGTGGTAATTGGAAGGATTCAAAATGGCAAATGATAACATCTTACATTCTCCTTCGGCCCCGTTTCCCGAGGAGCAGAACGTGGTAGCTCAGCCGCAGAACGTGCCAAAGCCGCGGCAGAGACCGATGAAATTCAAACAGATTCAGGACAGCTCTGTGAGTGAAAAACCATTTCATTCTGGCAACATGATAAGCTTTGGTCAAAGTGATCCACAAGGTTTGTTTGGTTCATCCGGAGTCAGCCTTCTAGATAAGGAGACAACCATGTATCGTCCGGCCCCCAATATGCTTCCGTTACTGGATCAACATATCACAACGAATAAGGAAGCCAGTGCTGTTGTAATAAAACAGGAACCTTTCGTTGCACCTTTGATTCCGGAGTATACCTTTAGGAATGAGAAAAAGAAGCTACTCGAAGATGCATTTGCACCGAGTTTTTCCCTGATGAAGTTAGCATATCAGCAAGGTATGCTCAGTTCATCCAGACTCCGCGGTCAGGAGAATGCAAAAATATTGGAGGCCTTGGACAAGGAGAGGAGCATGTATCGTCCTGGACAGACTGTGCTTCAGTCACGTGAGCATCATATTGCAAAGAACAAGGAATGTTTAGTTCCACCAAAGATTTTGGAAGAGTCTTTGAGGAAGGGGAAACAGAAGCTAATTGAAGAGTCTCTTCCACCGACTTTTCCTCAAATGAATGTAGCATCTCAGCTTCCAAGTGCATCATTGACGAATGGACCATGTCCGTCAAGAGCTTCTCAGCTTAACTTGATGTTGCTGTTACAGAAGCAAATGCAACTATCGAGGGCTTATGAGAAACTCCCAGCAGTTGTACCTGATGTAAGATCAATCTATACACCAGAAATGTGCGCTCAACGTTTGAAGCTGTACATGTATCGTAAGCAACAAAGACCAAGAGTAAGATATTCCTACTAAAAGATACACTGAGTTTTTTTTTTTTTTTTTAATACATAAGATGTATTTTTGACAATTCATATGTACAATCTTATGGTACTTGATAATACAGGACAACAATATCGAGTTTTGGGTGAATTTAGTTGCAGAATTCTTTGCTCCTAATGCCAAGGAGAGACTGTGCCTCTCATCGAATGAACGTAGACAACTGATAGGTTGTATTTTCCCTAAGGTATGTAGCCTTATATTTCGTCCTCCGTGTGAAATGCTTCTTCAAGATGGAAGAAAATACTTTCGCCAACATGTTTTTCCTTAAGTATGTTTTTTGATGTGATGGAATTCAAAAAAATTCAGTTCAACATATTTGACATTTAGTTGTTTTCATTAGTTGGAAAAATTTGGTTATATAAGATTGATCATCTTGTTATCTACAATTGTTCAACTTGCCTTTCCAAAACCAAAAAAGATGGATAAATATTTTTACAGAGTTTTGTGATCTCAACATATGACATTATTTTCGATACATTTACTGCCCGGTGTGAAAGACATCTAGCATGAATAGACTCTCTGCAATGCTGGTTATCCTTTAGGATTTTAATTTAAATTAACTGCAGGATGCATGGTGCTGCGGGATCTGCAATGTGAGGCCTACTGCTGGTTTTGGTATGTCCTCGACGTCACATTTTTTGGTTTATGATTGTATTAATGTGGGAATACTCCCGTATACAAGCTGTATACGATGAATTAAAGAACCTATATATACACTAACACGGTTATCTACAAACGACATCCAATCTTCTATACAGGTCCTTTATGTCACTTATTAAATTGGTGATGATTGGATGTCCTATAAGTTGTTAGCTGACATAGATTCATTTTGTTTTCTGGCTCTGGTATCTTTATATTTACTTTTAGAATATACTATGTTTAAGGCAGCAAAAACTAGTTTTGTTGAATTATTTTGATTTGGAGGTTTATACATTATGTCATAGTACTAAATAGCGAGAACGAAGAGGAGCCTTGGGACAATGGTAAGATTGTCTTATAGGTCATCAGTTCGAGCTGTGGAATTAAGCCACTCATGCTTGCGAGTTGCGTCAAGGTAAGCTATCTACATCACACCTCCTTGCGTGAACGCAAGAATCTTCTTGCACCGGAGCTTCCCTTTTATTTAATAGTGAGAACTGTAACAAAGTATATAGAAATACTATATAGAAAGGTCAGTGTTGTTACTTTGAAAATTTGCTGCTTACTTTCTGAATTACTCACTTGTCACTCACTTTTTTGTGGATTTTAGAGATAAGTGCAGAAGTTTTACCTAGGCTTTGCAAAAATAAGTACGATACGGGTATGTTGGACGAGCTTCTTTATATGGATAAACCTGAAGAACGTTATACACCATGCGGTCACATTGTTCTGAACTATCCAAAAGTAACAGAACATACTGTATATGAGACAGGACGAGTGGTCCGTGAAGGCCGGCTGAGAATTGTGTTCTCTTCAGATCTAAAGGTTAAATGTTGTTAAGTTAATCCTTAGTTCCTCTTTTTTCTAAAGTTCTTGAACTTGCCCAAAATTATTGATGGCTGATCATCCTTTTTTTCGCCTTTTTTAATGTGATATAGATTCGTGTCTGGGAATTATGTTGTTCAGCTCAAGAGATTTATGTTGGTCGAAGATCAGTTGCTCCACAGGTATATAAACATTACACCAGCTTTCTTTCGTATTAATCAGCTTGTGATTTCGACTACTTTATGACCTTAATCTTAATGTCTTAACACTTTGAAGTTGATAGTGAAAACTGATTCTCTAAATAGGCGTTTGGATATAGATTTGATTGAGACTCAGAAAAAAAAAAGAGTTTTTGAAGTTGAAGCTGAAAATGGTATTTGTAAGTTGAAGTTGCGTTTGGACATGCATTTCACTTAAAAGTTGAAGTCGTGTATATACCAGTTTTGTTATCTCATCTTCAAAAACTAATTGAAAATCAGTCCAATTACCAATGTATAACCAAACAATGTTTTGAAGAAAAGGAAAAAACTTTTAAACGGTTCGTTAAATCTCTTATAGGGAAAAAAAGGTTCTTTCTGTGAGTTTGAAAAGTATTGTTTATCCAGGTTCATCAACTCAAGGAAGCAATCCAAAAATACCAAGTTTTGGCTGAGAGTAGTTCAAGGATTTCTCCTGAAGATTTTCAACGAACCACCAACGAGTAAGTTGTTTATCCAACTGTTTTACGTTCATATCAACTAGTATAGTTCATGACATGCTACTTCCATTTCGAACATGTATATGTTTAATGATCAATAATTTTTTCGTCTCCTGTAATATTTCATATTTGCGGTCTTTTGTAATATGAGGTTATTGCTCTTGTCATTTTAGTGAAACCATGTTATAATAGTTTTGACATGCCTTTCATGAACTGTATCTTCATGAACTGCTGCAGGATTGCCCCAACGATAGGTGAATTAGCAAGAACTTTGGACAAGTCATTGATCAACGACCTTGGTTATCCCAAACGCCATGTCCGATGTCTCCAGGTATTTTGCATTTTGTCTGTCTAATCATCCTTTCAGTGGATTATATGCACATTAGATTGGAACTACACTGTTTTGTGCATGTCTGCTATCAAAGCATGAGTTAGAGATACATTAGACATCCTGTATTTCTTCGATCTTCTCGACAGTATTGAATTGAAAAATAACTCTTTATGATGAATTATAGATATCAGAGATAGTCAGCAGCATGAAAGATCTAATGGACTACAGCAAGAAATACGGGGTCGGACCTAGAGGTACTGAAATAACTCAAACCTATTGTTTCAATGAATTCTTATTTGTTTCCTCAGTCTGCATCATGAAATCCTATCTATTCATTTCTACCCTTAAAAAAAGTCGCTAAGACTAAATCTTGATGTCCTTCATAAATTCCACGTAACGCTGATATGGTTTGTAAATACTCATTCTACTCCTAAAATTAGTCTCCTTGTCTGTCTGCAACTATGGTGTATAGCTTATCGAAATGAGTCTTGATCTTAATGGACTGTTGTGTGTTTAGTGAGTAGAAAATTTCTGCATTAAGATAAGGCCAACCTTTTAAACATTTTTGCGAAAGAGTGCAAAAAATGAGCCTAAACTAAAAAAAAAATCATGTCTTTGACATCGGACAGCATCCTGTTTGTTTTCGTACCATGTTATGATGCAAAATGCGAACTGTTAAGATATGATTGTAGCTAACTCTTTCTAATTTTTCAGAGGCCATGGACCGGATTCATCGTGAATCAGCTGCAGTACGTGTGGCACAGAATTCAGTTGCAGAGAGGATGGCTCAACAGCATATAAATGATGTAATAAGTCAGCACTCTTCAGTTATAAGTTTTGCTCCTTATCCATCTACTGATGAAGGTAGGAGAAGTTTGAATTGTAGTTCCCCTCATGCTACATCGCCAACTTCCTCTACTGCTTCGTCCAAAAGGCTAGTTCACCAAGCAGACCTCTTTGAACCTAAAAGAATGAAACAAATGACAAACTCTGGGGAGAATTCTGTTCTTCGTGCTCCTACCAAGCCCATGTTGAATCAGTTAATCTCCACAACTCATCCTTCTTCTTCCATTAGGCCACCGATAGTTCAACCATCTGTTATTGTTCCCTCTAGTACTATGTCCATTCAACCTAACGAGTATCTTAGCTCAATGGTAAAGGTTGAACAAGATCTTGTCAGTTCCCAAAACTTAGCTGTTGCTGCAGCTGATGCTTCGATTGATAGTGAGTTAGTTCTGGATCAGAATGAGAACATTGGTAAGTACTTCTATGGTTTTGAAACAGATGGGATGGTTGGCAAAGGCTATTACATGGATCAGTTGGAGAATTTGAATGGGGCAAGTCTTTTCCCTGGCATTCATATTGGATCTCCTTCAACCGGGATGTTAATGGGGAATGATACTCGTAGAAACAACCAGCAAATCAATGATCAATTGCCTTATTTGAACGAAAAAATGGATCCTATCGATGACATTCAGTTCGAATGAAAACTTCATGGTTTCCTTTGGGATCAATAATCAGTTTGTTGCATGTTTAGAAACTTAAGTAATGCAAGTTCTCCTATATTTCTAGTACAACTTTTACTAGTGGTTTTTATATGAAATGAAGATGTTTTCTTCTTTCATTATTGTAATAACTATCAACTGATAACTTATTAGTTTTCCGTTTTGCAATATCAACTTTCTTCAAAGCTTTGGTCTTTTTGTTTTCCAGTTCATTGTGCAAAAAAAAAAAAAAAATGTAAGAAATTCTGCACATTACTAATTGTGTGATGATCATATACACAAGGAGACTTTGTTCCAATCGTGCATTTTTTTTCTTTATTTTTCGAATCTACTTGATTCGTTTTTTGTCTATAATGTTGGATCTGACTGAGCTAAAAGAAATAGAGTGGCGTCCAAGCTGGTTACATGAGCAATTACAACAAAAGGAGTATACATCTTGTGCTATAGTATTCTGAAACTATAAATATACAAACAAGTTTTATATTCTACCGACCAAAGAGCAGAATGCTTGAACAATGGTGTGGGAGTAGTCATTATCTTGTGCTTTTGCCAAAAAAGATACTGTGATGATAACTAAGCTCACTTGTGCTTCTTCCCACCAGCAAGAATACGTTGAATTTGAAGCCCTCTGCTGAAGGCCTGGTTGAAGAGAAGCCTTGTCTGGAACTCGGAGACAAAAGGGAACCAAGCAAGAACAGCAACTGGTGTGAAGATCACAAGCCCCATTAAATAATCATATCCTCTAGCTAGAGCCTTCACAGATCCCCACATTCCTATGCCCTTAACTACTGGCCTACATGCCTGTGCTATCTGCAGATGACAAAAGTTTACACACACATTAATAATATTTGAAGTCATTGAAGATATGAAGATATGAATAAGTATTTACCGAAAGAAGAGCCCATCCAGTTGGCAAGAAGGCCAATAAGCTGGCAAAAATATCTCCAACGGTAAGACTTAGGAATTTGAACAGCATGACAAATGTGACTATGAAGCCAATGAAAAGGAACAATTTCAGCAGCCTGAACATCAGCTGGAAATCAGCACTGAACTTCTTCCTGCCCAAGGATACAATCTGCAGATAGGAAGTACAGTTTCAGAACACTATCGTATGGAAAGACAACCTTCTGCAAGCAGCGATTAAACTAAATCTTTTTCTAAAGAATGTTTCATGATGCAAAAGAATACTGACCTTCAAGACGACCATGACAAACACAATGACTAACCAGGACAAACCATAAACCTGTGATCATATCAAAATGAGGATTAGCATATAGATTACACCTTCTATATATTGTATTGAAGCTGAAAATTAAAGATGTGCTAACCATGATACTTTTATCACTATTGGACACATTTAGCTGATAAACAATTCCATACTGGAAAAGTAAGAATCGCATAGAAAGAAGAACTTCACAGAAACGGCCAATTAGACCAGAGCACTGCAGATGTTCTTGCTCTTCATCCCACCAAGACTCCCAACTCTTGGTTGCCGGAACACCAATGCCTCCATGGTTGCTTATCCACTTGCCCCAATCTTCCCAATCATCAACTATCTTTTGCCACTCAAAGCCTGAAGGATTAAAGAGGAAGGGAGCAAACAACCATGAAATCACAAGGAACCACATTGAGCCACTGAGAAGCAAGAAAGCTACATTATCAGTAACTGCCACACCGAAAATTTGATAAGCTATGAGGCAAATCATAATTTCCAGTGCTTTGGTGAAATGGCTCCTCGAGTACATCCTGTAGTTCTCAGCAAACTTCTCATGTCTCACGACAAAACCACGCCCAGTTGCTCTGTATTTCGCGCCACCATGTAAAATTGTGCGGCCAAAGTAGTGGAGTTTTGTTCCAAGAGAGAAGGTAAAGAAAACAGCAGCCAACTGCAGGTTCATGATGATAATGTCACCTAAAGCAGTCCTGAAGCCTCTTTCGAGCCCAATCTCCATAACCATGGGCAGTGCCATCAATAAACCAAGTTGAACGACAGACTGTGAGGCCATTGCAGCTTTAAGAGCATCGTCACCCTTGGATCTTGCAACTTTGACGATGGACTGTTCCAGTCCACTCAATGCAAGGTATAGTTTACCATATAAAAATGCATAAACTGTGAGGACTACCAGCTGCAAGGAATAAATAAAATGGTATCATACGTGTATCTTCCTTTAAATCATCTCTCAAAAGCAAAGTGATTGACGCACATGCTTTATAATTGAATTAATTGGGATACATTGCAATTCTGAAGTAATGAAAGTCCATACTATATTAATTGAAAATTTATATATTAATGTCATCAAATGTTGAACAGGAATTACCATTGAGCTGATATAAAATCCAGTAGTTGTGAAATAACAGGACAGCATACGGAAGAAATCAAATCGATGACCTAATCTGTATAGATCTCGGCTAAGAGTCTGCTCTCCATTACCACATGCCACTTTTGCCTCAAAGAGAGAGATTTGGTTAAGACCAACATCTCGCCCCTTTCCAACTTGAATGTATTCATGGTGAGTAATATTTCCACGTCGCAATGTTGAATTGAAACCTATAGAGCCAAACGTTATGAACAGTAAAAGTGTTCTGTCTATGCATCAATAGACATATTTCTAAAAGTTACCTGCAAATATGTCCTCACTGAGATTGATACCCCTTGAAGCTTTGCTAATTCCACCACGAGTGATATGGAAAATTCTGTCAAATACATCTGGATGTCCATAATGGAAGCGGACCCTAAAATCATCAAGGTACAATAGAAAATAAATCTCATGGTCTCGTCAGAAATGAGAATATATCATAAATGTAAATCAGTTTGATATAGCAGGTGAACACTAACAGCAAGCAAACCACCAAAAGAGAAAAATGTGTGTTTGTTCAAGAAATGGTCTTGCTCAACTTCACACTAACAATCCAGTATACTAATTTTTCTACTCTCCATTTCCATTTTGGAGAAGGAGAGCAAGTAACTTAGTTCTTAGAAGATTTAAGGCTACGGACAAATAATGAAACTAACTGGTTTATTTGCCCTTTTTGCTTTGATATTGGTGATTACTTCCAGTTGGTAGGCCGGAATTTGAGAACGGTCCATTCCACCATAATAGATCTCTCCTACCGCTACCTACTAGTGGACCGGGTCGCTTCCAATGTCAGTATTGACGATTACACAGTTAGAACTATTTCGAATTTACCTCAAATAAACAATGAATAAACCATTACAATTACGAGGGAAGTAAAAACATATATGATCGCTCCTCCTATCAAGTTTTGGATGGATTGATAAAGCTGACCTGGAATGTTATTCGATTCGTCCATTTTTACTTGACCAAATTATTACTTTTTTACCAAATAAGGGAAATGATTTGTACCCATCCACTTCTCCTTCTAAGCCTCTAATCCCTTCCCCCCCCACATCTTTTGATCCAACCACAGATAGATGAATGATGCAGGAAAAATAAAATAAAGTTGAATAGCGCTGCAAATGTTTTGCCAAAAAATGATTGATATGGAAATACAGGACTGTCTGTTCAGTAGTTTTATGCATTAAGCAACAGAATAACATACCTTAAAGGCCTTGCAAGAACTCTCTGACCAATGGTGACAAAACTTGTCTCTTGATTAGACATAAACCAAGCCAATGAAGACACACTGTAATTGAAAGATGTGAGGCCTTATCAGATATGTCAAAAACCTGGATTAGATGAAACTAGGCAGTCTAAAAGAGAAATTATTAGGCAACCTTCCAGTGAAGATATGCTCACGAACACCCAATATTGTAGGTGCACGCACTCCGTGATCTTCATTAAATTCCTCAAGAAGGTTACGCATTTTTAAAGCTTCTTCCAAGTAATTGTCCTGCAAGAGAAATATTAAGTTAATATTTTCTGATTACCTATCTTTGTTTATTTGAACTCAGTCTCTTTTCACCTGATTCATGTCAATGGTTTGAAGAGCTTCCCCACGAGAGAAGATAATGGCATGATTCTGATTTTCAGGCTTTCCTTCTCCTATCTTTGCTGCACCAGGCAACTTTATTCGGTATATTTCCTTCAAACGTAGATCATAGAAGAAATAAGGACTTGTAGCGCAAAGAATCAATTACAGTCAATATTCAATATAAAAGAACTATGATAACCTGATCAAGATTATCAACTGCTTTCACCAACACTGAATAATAAACCTTATGAGTTTTTCCACCTTCCCGTTCTTCAACTTCATCAATATATGCTACACGGAGAGAGGGGTTGCTGCACGGAAAAAGGAGAAAGAATGTTTCAGCAGAATTCTTATTACATTCGAGTATGGGAGAATACAACTTCTTTTGGTTTTTCCTTGTTTCTTTGGAGAAACAGAAACTTACTTGACCATCAAATTCAGAATATCAGTTGCATGCCGATCTCCATTTCGCTTTTGAATTCCATAATTCTGGCAGGTGGCGACATAGGTGAATTTCATATCAGCCACAGCTTCTAATTGAGCATACAACGATCTTTGACTTTTCTTATCCTCCTCGGATGGTACTGTAACAGCTTTGTATCCTTCGAGAATCTCTGTGTACAAATAGCCACAGTGTAGCGGTTTACCAGAAAGGAATTCAACACTTGATACCATATTTTATGCACCTTAGCTGACGTATTGGTAAAGCAGACTAAGCAGCTAAAAATTGTTGTCTGTTTAACAATGTATGTGTTCTCTTCATGTTTCTCAATATAACTCGCTATAATCTTAAACATAACAGATTAGAGTGTTAGTATAAAAAATAGTTTTCTTTCCATTCATCATTGATAGCTCCCATTACCATGCAACAGATCCAACCGCCATAAAAAGTTCAGGAATGACAAATTAAGTGTTACTCCTGTAAACTAGTATAGGACTCAGCGCTCACACCACACATGTATCATGATCAGAAGGAAAATACATGTACATAACACTTATGTGGGTCCTTTTGTTGGGTTCATATGGCTACTTGTAGACCATAGCATGCTTTAATAAACTTCAGCTGCCAATTATGTCGAGCACATATCATATGCAAGGGAAAATACTCAGAGCAGATAGAAATTATTTCTCACTACAGAAAACTCAGCAGATGTCGCGCATTATTCCTTTTATTACAAGAACTGTCAAGGTTCTTAGCCGAAAGATATAATCTCTGAACAGGAAAATGGTATTAAAAGTAGTATGGTTTACCTCCTTCTGAAGCCATATCAAGAAATGCTTGAAGCTTCAAAGCCCTTCTGTAGTACATCATTCCTCTTACTGAAAAGAATAGACAGTAAGTATGAATAATCTATATTAAACTCTTTTGTCCAAAAGTATATGATAAGAAAAAAGTATTTTAAGGTACCTGTTCTGCAGAGAGTCTGTCCCCTTAATGAGGCCCAATGACGTAGCTGCAAGATGTTTTCTTCAATTTCCCAGACCTCTTGCTCTTTTTTACATCCAAGACGTTCCATGAAGTTATTCCATTCATCTAGAAAGATATAAAGTGGTGTCAATAAAATACGGGGAGGAACATCACACTGAAAGGAAGTACATTTCAAGTAGTTGATAATAGAATGAAACCTGGATAAATCTTTTGGAGATAGTAAATGATTGATACACCGTCTTCATTTTCCATCTCAAGATCACCTTTTGAGTAGACAGTTTCCTCACTGTAGTATGGGGTCATGACACTGCATATGAAAAATATTATTGCACAACTGAATTTGGGATAATAGTACAATGTATCCATGTGACAAATGAGATAGTTTGAAAATTAATAACAAACTTTCTGCCGCTATTTACATATTAATAGTGTGTTCTCATGACTATAATAAGGCAATGTTACTAACTAACTTCATATAATTGATTGTTGACTGACTATAAATCTTATGCTCACTCCAATATTAGCTGCATGCCATAGGTAAGTCATATTTTCAAAGGAGAAAGCTCAAACACATCAGATAATTTGTCTATAAACTTGAGGATGTATGTTGTCGTGAATTATGAGAAGCACCTGAATGAAAGCATTTTGCGCACTCGAGGTGCACGTGGCATTTCCATGAACAATGAATTTGTGAAAAAGGAAATCCTTCTCCGTGCTTCGAGGTTAGTTGGAACTTCAACTGCTGATTCTTTCACAGTCAAGAGAAGATAAAGACGCCGAAGCTGAGAAATAAATCAACATGATGATTGTTTTTCTGTTTATCGATTAATTGAAGATAAATCATTTGATCATATATATATCAAAAGACCTGTTCTTCCCACTGTGCTGTTATTGGAGGAGGGAATGCAATAGCTGTTCTTGAGTCAGTATTAGCAAAGAGCTGTTTCCCGGAATCCCTTCCACTATGACCAAGTTCTACAAGTTCCCTGAAATAATTATACAAGACCAGAACAAATATAAAATTGAATATTTTAAATAACATCAATGCTATGCATTTATTATCTGAAAAGCTCATCCAAAAATGGCACAGAATTCACTAACCCGATTTCATTCACCATCATGTCACGGGTCACTATTTCTAACATATCCTGCAGTGCTATGACAACATTGTTCCTTTTAGATGGATCGCCATCTCTCTGCAACAAGAAAGAAAGTGAAATATCTGACATATGAAGTTCCATTGCTACAGACACCAAGCCAGCGCACTTACCAGTATCTCAAGTAGGTCTACAAATTTCTTGCAAAGGTTTTGCAAAGGTCCTGTTCTGAAACTCGAAAGGAACGTGTTCTTTGAAATGCTGTTTTCAACTTCTTTTATGATGATTCCTATGATCCTAGACACACAAATTAGACAGGATCAAGAAGATATGCATGTAATGAAGAAATATGAAGTGTTACTTGATGCAGCAATTGGAAGGACCACATTAAATAGCTGAAATGGTGCATGAAGGTTGCAACTACTGTAGGTATGTTGAATCACCACTTTATACAAGGTCGCTGATATGAGCCTCCACAGAGGTAACAAAGCAATGGTTCAACAGCAAAAATTAAATTGAAGAATAAGTAGAGGAGAAGTGAAGATTAGAAAGAATGCAACTTATTTTTCAAAAGACAAAGAACACAGGTTAAATCAGAAAGTTTGATGGATAAAAAGAGAACTCAAAAAATGACAAGAATTAGAAATCCGATCACCCAATTTAAGGACTTAAATGAAGCAAAAAATGTAATAAAAAGACCATTCTTATGAAACCAAAACACCAGTGATATAAACCTAAGGTAATTCAATAGACAATATCACTTTATCTGAAAACCAAGCATTACGGCGTAGTACAGCTAGAAGAAGTGCTGCCTGTCTAAATGAGCAAAAAAGGGGGTAGCGGAGAGGAAAGAAAAAGAGTCCCAAATCATCCTGATGTGTATTCAAGAATATATTTGAATTCAGATGCATGTGTTCATGAAGTTGAATGATATAATGATTCATAGATCTATGAATCAGCTGATAAGTAACCTTTTCTCAGTTTCTCCGACAACCAGGGCATTAAGAACAAGTTTAAAAGACTCGTAGCATTCAATAACGGCACACTTCATGTATTCATCAGCACATATGCGCTTCCAAAGGTCAGCATCTTTGGAACGAAATTGTAAAGCCATGTCCAATGCAATTGGAATCTGCAAACGGAAGACAATCGATCAGTGTAGAAGAAGAAATCAAAACAGTGGTGCATCAGCTGACAGTCTTTACCTTGCTAGCAAGTAAAAAGGGTGGCCATTGAATAACTTTCAGACTTGGATCCGAGGAATACGGAACAAGTAATAAGTCCATCTCCCTGAAATAATGTGCAGACAGTTCAATTCTTTATGTAAGATGAACCAACTAGAAAGCAAAAAGATGAGTTAAGGGACTATTCCTGTCACTTATAAGATCCTCTTCGCGAAAACTGCATATAAATTCATTCCATAACTGAGCGAACTTTGCAGCTTCACTTCTCTTGCTGGGTGAAACCTAGACATCCAAAAATAATATGTTTTATAAGATTTTCACTTTTCTAAGTCTTTGGAAATCTATTTCTCTTCAGGGCCTGAAGAATGAAAAGCATATACACGACGGAATAGGTGAGGACAAAATAAACCTCATTAAAACTCTTGGAGAGTGAAAATCTTTTTTTGTCAGCTTTATCATTAGGCACCAAGTAAGTGTTGAATGCACCAGGCAGAGACTGAAATCTTGACCTTAACATTCCTAAAGTTCTTATCTGTTTGAGAAGCAACAAAAAGAGCAGAGCCATATGTTAAACAAGATTGACAAACTCAACAAATTTATAATAAACATTTAATAAGAAGAAAGCATAGTTTTTCAGGAAAGCATATTTTAATTGCTTCCAACCTAAAATATCTCAATCAACCCTGATATTAGATGAAGCAGATTCCAGTAGTGACTAATTTAGTGATGGAACCACAGCAATGCTACCAGCAAAGGAACTACCACTTGTAAAAAATTTATACATGGATAATTAGTTGCAACAATAATAATAGTAATGCAGCTCACTGACTTTCTAACCAATCTTTATCACTGTCCACAAACATTGAAGTTTGGTCTAAATGTTTCTTCTGTGATTAAATGAGGACACACTTCAGATATCCATCTGCAATCTATTTATGATCACTGCTCCTAATACTCTACAACATCCTTCTTTAAATTGGATTTTTTCGCGATAAAAAACAAGCACATTGAAGAAATTAAGTTAACTAACAACACCAAGGTTGTCTCACTTTCAACTATGCTCATTCTATCTCCCGCTTACCTGATGTTGGATTGAAATCAGGAAATTATAATTGTTGTACAAACACAGATTTCCAATTTTCAATATTTTCCAAGGAACATCACTATTATTGTAATGATGCTCTGCCCCAGACATCATACGAGCAGCAATAATCAATTTCTCACTAAACTAAATTTCAGTAAGATCTATTGGCAAGTGATAATACATCAACCATATATATTGACGGCAAAGTAAATGACAATCAAGATGCATTCTGAAAGTCCTTACCTCACCCAGACGATCAAAGGCACCTATAACACCACCACACAAAGTTGAGAAAATAGCATACCATATTTGAGCATCCATAAAGTAAACCTGTATAAATTTGGAATACAATATTTACAGGTAAAAGATAGCCATGAAACATCTACAAATGAAAACAAAGACAAGACATACCAAGACAACTGGTGCCCACAGGGCAACCACAGCCCCATAGTTGTTCCTAGCTGCATAGATAGGATAGATTCATTAGCATCAATTCGCAGATAGGAATTTGAAAGAAGAGAGCAAAATTTGGAATATATACCATCGGGGAAAAACTCATGCCAAGCATACTGAACGTGATTGATGTTCATTATCATTTTTGTGGGTTTTATAAGAGGTTTTATCTGAAAACACAAATATACCATGATTAGAAGATAAATACAACTACCACGTCTCATTCCAAAGTAGAGCAATGGTATATACATCCAATTACCTGAATAAAGTAGCTGAATGCAAATTTTGCACAAAGAAGTAGCACCCAGAAGAGAGTATACCTGATTCAAAAAGCGGAGCATGCGATAGAGCAAGTGTCGAACACAAATAAGAGAAAGTTGGAAGTAAAAGACTTGTAAACGTACTTTATAAGTGCAAATTGACTTTCATGCATTCCCCTCCCAACATAAATTCTTGGCTGCAGAAAAACAAGTAGGCCCAGACAGTTAATAATGTTTGTTATAGAAAATAAAATATTGGCATATCAATACAAAGTAGACAGATGAATGGATCAGAAGGCTTATTGTTATTACCTGTGACCACCACAGAAGGAACCTTACAACAAGCCAATCCGAGTTCTCAATCCATCGACGGAGCATCGGGAAGATAAACAAAGCTGTAGTAAGTAAATTGGGTAGTAGATACACAGCCACGGCCATTAGGTACATAGGTGGAATGCCCTTCATCTTGTCTAGAAATGTCAGGGAACTTCGGATCTTCGTAAGTAGCTCTGAGTTGCTTTCTTGGAGATAAAATAGTGGGAGGATGACACACCATGCAAGACTGACAACTACCTTCAGAACATTCCTCAGTACATCTGTGAACCTCCATCTATGATAACCCGGAAAGTTAAGAAAAAGGTCCAGGATACCTAATGTAAAAACAAGGGATGGTTATTTTTCTACTAAGCTGCTACTAATTAATATGTAAAATGCAACAATAAGAGTAGAAAATCCTACGAGATATTAATGCATCAAAGAAATTCATAGATTTACGTACTTTGAAGAAAGCGAAGCATAGCTGCCGTTATGAAAATACTGGACAGGTTGTATAAAGAATCCTTCTTAAATATATCCAACACAGGAATCCCACTCCATGCGAATATGACCAAGGCCTGCAAAAGAAAATTCCAAAAATGGCCCAAAAAGGACATGTAAGCAATAAGGAGCAAAGAAACAATAGTATATAGTAATATTCAAGTCTGAAATTTCCACCTGCAAAGCCAGGAGAAAAAAGGTCCAAAGACGGTCATAGCTTCGGAATATATGCCAAAATGACCGTGTCTCAACAAAGTATGATTTTCCCATTTTTCCAGGCTTTTTATTGGCAGCTCCTTTTCCCTGTAATAGCAGTCATTAGGTAAACAACTCTTCTGCTGATAGAAGCAGAAACTTTCGATGAAAGTACAAGTCATACTTGTGTGGTATCACGTGTTGATTTAAAGAAGTCGCCATCATCACGCATTGGCCAACCTAAAGAAAAGCAATCTTGCGACCTGTCAACGTATGTCAAATTCAAAGATGACATATGAAACCATTTTTCATGTTGTTATTACTCTTATCACAGCACTGAAGTTATTGTTCTAATTAAACAAGTACCAGAAATATTCATTCAGATCATCATAATTGCACCAATTTGAGTACGGTGCTTTTCCATCTTTGCTTTTTTTGGCTTCCTGGAAGAGCAAATCATCATTACAAACATTGTAAAAAGGAAAGTTGAAGTGGAAGAAAATGCAGATATATGAGACATATTACCTTATCAATCACACGGTAAATGGGAGTAATGACCTTTCGCAGGAATGATTCGTCATCCCCACCATAAGAAGGCTTGATATTTTCTCCAGTGACAATGCTCACATTTCCTGCTAAGAGGCCATGGAGTTCATATGCCATCTGCATCAACAATGTAGAAGTTACTTTCACATTAAAGGAAGGATTCCTCAGTAAATGTGTGTTATTGGAGAAGTACAATTTTGACATCTACAAACTAGAAGTGGTGATATAAAAGAAGATTAATGAATCACTCACATTATGGAAGATGTAACACAGACACTCTGGCATGAAGCGGAGATTAGCTGCTTCACCCCATATTAGAAGGTAAAGGCCCATGTAAAGTATCTTTCTTTGTTGTGCTTCTTGTTGAGCTTGAGGGAGCCTAAATGCAATAAGTTTGTTGCGTGAAAATGTAACTCGATATCTACGGCTTATACACTTCTAAAAGCCAAAAAATCAAAAGCATAATGTCTGCTTGAAAGAATGTATATGTATTGCCAATATCGTACCGCAAACTGTGTTTTTTCCCCAAGTATTTGCACCATGTTTTGTAGTTTTTGAACAACTTGTTCATTAGAGCATCCACAGCTCGATCGTCAAGCTACATTGGAAACAATGGTTTATAAGAACAGATTTTGATTTTGTCACTTTCTTGTATAGCCTTGCTTTCTTGCTATTAATACATCCAGACAAATAAAAAAAATGCATTTACTCAAGATTCTAGAGTAATCAATTCAGAAGGAGACTGATAAGAAAATTAAGTAATACAAAGCATGCGCTTGAGGACTAAACTAAAAGGTCTATTTTAATCCAAGATAAAATGAATAAGAAATCCTAGGAGCATCAGATATTAGATATTGAGTATAATGGGGAATAGAGAACAACATAAGCTAGCTTTATGTGATACATGCCTTGTTAAGTGGCTCAGCCTTGGGGATTAGCCTTATATGAATATTCGCAAGGAGCAAACTCAGATTCTCCCGCTGGTTTCTTACGTTGTCCCTCTGCAGAGAGAACACAGAGGTTAACAAATTCTCATTCTGACCAAAGATCTGAGTAGAGTTTCAAGCAATTATAATCTCATTCTTTGAGTAGAAACTGTTACCTGAAACCCAAACATTGCCCTTAACCAATCTAGCACATCCAGTTCCCCTGTTTTCTGCCTCTGCTGTTCAAATGAAGCTGGCCAATTCAACCCACGTGTATTTGAGAGAGCAGAAACGGCCGCTTTAACCTGGTGAGGAGAATTAAAGGAAAAACTAAAGATCTTGACATAATGACATACTATTTCGAACTACATGTGCCTATATTTCCGTATGTATGAGTTTATTTAGTACCTCCTCAAGTTGCATAATGGACTGAGATGCTCCAGCCGAATCCAGGGGTAGAATATTATAGGGGGCATATATTTCCTTTTTGGCCTGAACATCATTTGCTGCAGCAATGATCTGTTCAATAATTCATGCCATTAAGTTCTTGCATAGAATCCTTCAGTGTGCCAGAAAATTTGAGGACATTTAAGTGGAAGATTCGTAATTGTGCACCTAAGTTTTAATATTAGTACTGACCTCAGGAGCAACTTCTTCAACTTTTTCAGACTTATTAACAGCACAAAGAACTTCAAAAAGCACCCCAGCAGTCTGATATGCTTTACCGAGCTGAGCTCTGCTTTCAAAAGATTTAATAACCTTGCACCAATTAGTACCAAACCACGGTAACAAATTTATAAAGAGGATATTTATGATACCACGAGAGTCACATTTACCTGTCTGCTTGTTCTCCCTTGTTAAGAGACACGACATACTGCTCATAGTATTGCTTGTAAAAGCTCTCAATTTCCCTTGCATCAGTCTTTTTCACACGAGAAGCAAGACTCGACGCGTTGTCCTGAATGAAAGCAATTCGTTTAGCTAAACCCTATATTTAACGATCGGGCACAAGGAACTTTGTTGAGAATATTGAGGACCTCCTAAACAATTGACTCAACCATACTCTACTGAAATTGATGGTTATAAAACACCCGAGAAATTCTGGAAAAATAATACTACAATGCTTTGAATCTAAAAAATATGCTTCGTTGCATACTTTAACTGAAAATTTCCATTGAAAATTATCAGCCCTAAGAAAAATTTTCCCCATCAAACTGAGGAACTATTTAAAAAACTGAACTGAACCGGTTTAATCTCTCTCCAATAATATTGAAGTAATCCTATTACATTTTCCAATATCTAACACTTTATTTACTCCCTCGAGTTTAAATAATTCTAATCTAAAAACAAATACAAGTAATAAGGGGAAAATAATATATAAAGAGAAAAATCAAAAAATCAAATCAGATCATACGTACACGCTCTAAACGTTGGAAGAGATTGGTTTTGAACTGCCGAACACCACGTCCACCTGAGGTGGGATCCAATCTATGCGCCTTCTCAAACGCATAGAACCGACCTGTAAGAACGAAGCCAAACAGAAAAAGAGGGCAAAATAAGAAATTGCAGAGATTAATGTGTATGTAGAGGTAGAATGTTATGGTAGGAGGAGACAAAGACATACAAAGATAAGCAACGCGAGGGCGTTCATTTTGGATCTCTCTAGCTACGCGAAGGATTGGTGCAATGGACTGGAGAGAAGAGGGAACAACCTCGTTATCAAACACCTCCATAGAGAAGGTAGTGGTGGCGGCACTTCGTGACGGTCGCCGAGTCAGTGACGAGGGCCCTGCGCCCCCGACCGGTGTTTGGGGGGGGTCCATTCCCTCCGCCGGTCTCGCCGGATTCGTCATCCTTTTTTCTGTCCTCTCCTAATCAGTGCTGTCGGTAGCTTAGCTAACTAAATGTAGCTCTGGCTGCGACACCACCGCTCTCTTCCAGCTCCTCCAGCTCCTTTCCGTTTCTCCCTCTCTTCCCTTCAATTTCTGTTAAATAATATCTCATATTATACCTCCATAAGTTCCATAATCATCATCAGAATATACTTCACCATCAAACACGCACCATAATACATAATTATCATACAATTTCACAATCACCATTAAACACATGCATACACATGTAGATTCAAGTATTACTAGTCTTAACATTTACAACTGAACCTGTACAATGAAGATCTTCTCAAGCATATAATCCTACACCTATCTATATCATGCTAATCAAACATAGGCATAACCAAAATCACTCGAATAAACATGCTAATTCATTCCAGAAAGTTACATACATGCATACACGTATACACTCACTCTTCCACACATTTCATTATATACAAAAACTCATTCATACATTCATACAAATCTTAAAAACTAGAAAACTTACATCCTAGCTAGCATCTTAATCAACCAATTGAAACTTCATCTTATGTAAACATATAATTCTACAGCTATACACATAAATCTTCAAACATGCTCATTTCACATACTACTACATCAATTAATCTGATCATACATACATCTATACACATAAATCTTCAAACAGGCTCGTTTCACATACTACTAGATCAATTAATTCATTCGACAATCTGATCATACATACAGCTATACACATAAACTTTCTCATAAATCATAAATACATACAGCTGATCAAAAGTGAAAGGTAAGTGTACTTACGGATGAAACTTGATGATGATGAAGAAGAGAATGAGCTTGTGCTGCCTGAAAATAACCAGCAAGTAGAGGCAGGGAAAAACAAACCGATCAAATTAAACTACAAAGAGAAATGAAATAAGTTTTAGGGGGGGGTGTGAGAGAGAGAGAAAAAAAAAATGATTGTAATGAAAATGTAATGTAAAGGAAAAACGTACCAAGCGGAGAACCAAAAAAGAAGAAAGAGAGAGGAGAAGTGAACGGATAGTGGGAGAGGAGGGAATGGAGGGAAGGATTTAAAACGGAGGGAGAAAGACAGTTGATAGGTTCAGAACAAACGGACACGTGGAAGGTAAACCGTCATTTACGCTAATTCTGTTACAATTCTCAAACCCATGGTTCACATAATATTCACCTCTCTTTCTTATTCTTCTTTGTTGCATCCTTTACCAAATACTACTAAAATCCCATAATACCATCATCATATTTATACATAAATATTTCGAAATATTATATATTTTACTAGAGTTAACACCAATAATCTACTGGTCTCGGATACATTCCTCAACGTCTTGATATATCGCGTCTCAGCTTCGGATACATCAATCAATGTCCTGATACATATATCGTGTAAAGTGTTGTATCCGACTGATACGTCGCGTAAAGTAACGATCTAATACATCATGTACATCCTAATATATAGTAAAGTGATGTATTTGACTGATACATCACATAAAATAAGAATTTTTGTAATTTTTTCAAATGATAAGAAAATTTAGAGAATATGATAAAATAGATTATTATGTATTTAGATAATATTAAAGATCAAATGAAATCAAAGCTTATACACTAAGAAACATTTGAATGATATATTTTTTAAATGAAACAATAAAAAGGTATACAAACCGAAAAGAAACTCGAAACTGAGTGCATAAGGTAATTTCATTATTTAGTTTTTTTGAAAATAGTTTCTCTACCTCTATAAAGTACTGATAAAATTTGTATACAACCAAATTGATGTACTAGAAATTGATATGTGCCCATCCTAGTATGCCTTGAAGGAGACTATTAATGTTAACAATACAGACTTAACAAAGTGGTTATTCATTTTGTAGGTGACTATTCATGCTAGACTATGTACTAAAGATAGGATGCTAAAATGGAGAATGCGGGTTTATCCTCTATGTCCTTTCTGTTATATCGAATCGAAAAATATGAAACACTTATTTTCGAGTGCTCTGTAGCTTCCTACGTGTGGAGAAGAGTATTGCATTGGCAAGGAATCCATCGACAAGCTACAAATTGGTATGAAACTAGCTATATGAAAAGGTAAGGGCAATGTTGCTTATATTTTAAGAATTAAACTTGTGGTTTCTGTATACGAATTGTGGCTGAAAAGAAATTGTCACGATCCGATTTCTCGAGTCATGATGGCAGCTACTATAATCCATCAGTAGGTAAGTCAACCCGTAACCCAGAACAGCAAGTAATGGGTCTGAGGGTAGAAACTAAACAAGAGTAGGCAAAATTTAAGATAACAATATAAACAGAAGGAAGCAAACCAAAATATATACAAATAAAGATCCCTTCCAGAACCTGGAAGTCACTAGTACAGAGCTCCCAACAAAACAAGTACAAAACAACGAACTCTTTCCTCCTCCGTGAGCTGGATCATGGTAGCATGGCGAGACAACTCATGGAACCTCACCTCGTACTCTGAGATGGTCATCGGGCCCTGCTCCAATCTGGAGAACTGATCACGAAGCCTATCCCTCATGCTTTGTAGCATGAATCGAGCCAAGAAAGCATCTGAGAACTGACTTCAAGATATATGAGGCGATCTAGCTGGCCAAGACTCTCGATACGTGCACCACCACTGCCTGGCTGGCCCACGGAATTGATGAACGATGAAATCGTCTCCTCTCGACTCCAAGAGGCCTAATAATGACTGTAGCTGCTCCTGGAAAGTGAGCTGGAACTCATGGGCGTCCTCCCCAATCGTCCTTGAGAATATATGTGATGCCAACCTCTGGAATAACCCGAGCATCTTCTGCTCGCGCAATAGCATTCTGGACTGGTGGTGGCTGAACCTCTGGTGCAGCTGCGGCTAGTATCTGAGTCAGAAGGGCATGAAGATCAGGAGCTGCAACTGGTGCGGGTGGTGGTTGCGCTGGCTATGGCCCCACTGTCTGTGGAGGTACATGTGTTGCATGGGGCTCCTCCTCCCTATCTCGGGCCTAGTGACGGAGCCAGGATTTTCAATAAGGGGTTCAAAATTCGTAGAAATAAACATACGGAGTAGCCGAAGGGTTCGACATCTACTTATATACATAAAATATTATTTTAACCATGTATAAAATAGTATAATTTCCATTCAAAGGGGGTTCGGTTGAATCCCCTTGTACCTAGGTGACTCCACCCCTGCTCGGGCCGGTGCAGTGAGACCAGTGAACCTGGGGCTCTGCCAAAGACCCATTACTTGTTGTTCCGGGTTACAAGTTGACTTACCTACTGGTGGGTTATTGTAGGTGTCATCATGACTCGAGAAATTATAGTGATTTACTAGGCATGTCTGCGGAGATAGATTTATTGGGCATGTTATTTTTTTTTTTTTAGATTTACATTGCCATTTTGGTAATAAAATGTGTTTAGTTATAAATTTTAAAAAACCGTTAACAGAGTTCTATTAGAGTGTTATTTTCCATTTGCAACTCAGACGCATGCACTTAAGCTAATTGCTGCAGGGAGAGAGATGACAAAGGCTGTACACCTGAAAAATTGCGCCACAAATCCATCAGTTTTCAATTCAATCATCTCCATAGCTCAGCAATTTTTCTCTACAACATGTGTAGCAGCAGGCTTTGAAAGTGTAAGCAAATTATTTGGTTCATCTATTGGTGTTTTGCAAGACAAAGATCTTCTCAAAAAGGCTCCAAATGGGGAGCTTTTAGTACTATATCTTATTGATAATGGAGCAATGGATGCAGATGCTAGTTTATACAATCAGCTTCTGAAGAAATGTACGGAATGGAAACGATTGAAAGAAGGTAGAGTAGTTCATGAACACTTTTTGAGGTCGAGGTTTAGTCATTATACTGTTCCGAATAACACGTTGATTAATATGTATGGTAAGTGTGAGAGTATGGGTGATGCTCGGAAGGTGTTTGATGAAATGCCTGAGAGAGATATGGTTTCTTGGACTGCGTTGATTACTGGGTATTCACAGAATGAGGGTGCTAAGGAGGGGTTGGTTTTGTTTACTGAGATGTTGAGGTTTGGGTTTATGCCGAATCAGTTTACGTTTGGGAGTGTTATTAAGGCTGCTGGAGCGTTGGAGAGTGGCGATACGGGTAGGCAATTGCATGGGGCATGTGTGAAGTGTGGATATGAAGAGAATGTTTATGTTGGGAGTGCTCTTGTGGATATGTATGCAAGGTGTGGACTAATGGATGAAGGGAAGATTGTGTTTGACAAGTTAAGTTGCAAGAATGAGGTTTCGTGGAACGGTTTGATTGCTGGGCATGCGAGGAAAGGTGAGGGAGAAATTGCTCTGAAGCTTTTCTGTGAGATGAAAAGAGGCGGTTTTCAGCCGACCCACTTTACGTTTTCTAGTGTTTATGCAGCCTGTGCAAACATTGGAGCTCTAGAGCCCGGGAAATGGGTGCATGTTCATATGATCAAATCAGGGTTGGAACTTATTGCTTTTATTGGTAATACTCTGCTTGATATGTATGCTAAGTCTGGTAGCATTGATGATGCCCGAAAGGTTTTTGATCGGTTAGTGAAAAAGGATGTGGTCACTTGGAACTCGATGCTTACCGCCTATGCTCAGCATGGACTTGGAAAAGAAACCGTAGAGTGCTTTGAGGAAATGTGTAGGATAGGACCTGAACCTAATGAAGTGACTTTTCTTTGTGCTCTCACAGCTTGCAGTCATGCTGGGCTTCTAGACAATGGAATGCATTATTTTGAATTGATGAAGAAATTTAAAATAGAACCTAATATTTCACATTATGTGACCATTGTTGATCTACTTGGTCGATCAGGTCAACTTGACCGTGCTGAAAAGTTCATTAATGAAATGCCAATTGAACCAAGTGCAGCCGTTTGGAAAGCTTTGCTTGGAGCTTGTAGGATGCATAAAAAATTGGAGTTGGGTGTTTATGCAGCTGAACGTGTGTTTGAACTTGATCCACATGATTCAGGGCCACATATTTTGCTGTCCAACATCTATGCCTCTGCTGGTAGAAGAAGTGATGCTGCGAGAGTTAGAAAAATGATGAACCAGAGTGGAGTTAAGAAAGAACCTGCTTGTAGTTGGGTGGAGATTGAGAATGCTGTTCATATGTTTGTAGCAAATGACGATGCCCATCCACAGAGAGAGGAGATCCGTAACATGTGGGAGAAGATAACTGATAAAATTAAGGAAATTGGCTATGTTCCAGACACTAGCCACGTGCTTTGGTTTATGGATCAGCAGGAGAGGGAAGAGAGGTTGCAATACCATAGTGAACGACTTGCTTTAGCATTTGCACTTCTCAATTCTCCACCTGGGTCCCCTATCCGCATAAAGAAGAATATCAGAGTTTGTGGTGATTGCCATACTGCGTTTAAGTTTGTTTCAAAGGTGGTAGACAGGGAAATCATCTTGAGAGACACTAATCGGTTCCATCATTTTCGCAATGGTTCTTGTTCCTGTGGAGACTACTGGTAGTGCAAAAATAATTCCCATATATGCAATGGTTAACTATCAAAGACTCGCTTAAATTATCTGTGCTAACGTGAAATCATTCTGGACTTGACTATTATGTTGGACATTGTTGCGATTGGATGATGCATGTTTTCCTACCGAAATTGGTTGTTGGATTATACACAAGCATCTTTTATATAATACAGTCATCCATCAAATAGTTGTTCCTTATAAGGCTGATTTTGACTACTTTATTGCTTTCTAGCACATGGTTAGAACCAAGTTACTCGCATGGTCTCTGCCTCTCTGAATAGCACAAGAATGATAGCATAATGGCCAGAGGTTCTGGAAAATACTGGTGCCAATTGCCGATGATTTTTGCACTTGTAGAGAAGCAAGACCATCTTGCAGATTCTCTAGAGAAGCATCTAGGTATGAACTGAAGGGACCTTTATGCAGAAAGACAGCAAGTCTTTGATATTTTATCTATATTTCATGTTCTGAAACTGCAAATATTCATGTACTGACTGTGTTATCTGTGTACGTAGTTCCTATCATATGAAAGAAAATTTGTATTTTGTCCCTAAATTTTGAGTACCTTGAGTGCTACCTTCTGTGTTTTAAGAGCTTGTTACATTTTCTACTCCACATTGTCTCTCCATGCTCAGGACAGCAGCTACACATGTCTTGTTATGTAAAATCTTTTAGGAAATAGCGGATATGATTGCTTCATGTTCATATTTCTAACAACGTGGGTCGAACTCTCTCACACAATCTCCCATAAAGTAGTTGTTACAGTTCTTAAAAAGCGTACATTTGCTCGGAGATCAATCAGAAAGTGTAAAGGCCACTTTGTTTTCCTCTGTCCTGTGTATATTCTCATTAATGACATAAATAATGTTACTTGGTGCTGCATACTGACATTTATGAATTCACCTGTCAAAATAAACATAAATGAGTTAATGCTGCTCTCTTGAACTTCAGGAACAGCAGTGTAGCAATGCAACTCAGAAATGCTGAAAAATTCCTCTGGGATGTGTAGGTAGTCAAAGCCTTGAGAATGGTACAAGAGCATGGATCCATGAAGAAACTATGGCAGAGGCCAAAAGATTCTGAAAAATAATTCCATAGCACATGGTGAAGCAGGCGAAAGTTGAGAACCTTGATTGAAAATGTGAGATTGCTGTGTAATGAGGGTAAGACAATCATAAGTAGAAAGCACCAGTAAGTTCTCGATTCTCTGTCTTCAATCATTGTACTTTCCAATCACACCCCCTCGAATGAAAACAAAAACATCGAGATCTATTCTGTGAGAACTTTTTTATATATTCCTTCGCCTTTCACCTCTCCGTTTCCTTTACATTCAATTAGTTTACTCTGCTCGATAAGTTCCAAATCATCTTTGTTAGTCATTATAATAGTATTTGTATCAAATGAATACAGGACAGCTTGGATTCAGAGACCGATAGTTACAGGTGTAGGCTAATGCAACTATGATTTGATCATCTCAATTATGCTTTCCTGTATGAACGGGGACTGTGTTTTGTTGATCAGGATACTGAGCAGATTGAAGGATGTAGCGAAGAAGATAAGATCTTTCAGCAGATCGTGTCAAAGAAGCTTATAACTGAAGTACTTGCAGTGAGAAAGCAAGAAATGTTGTAGACACACTCAGTCAAGGGATGTCCTTCCTCTCTCCAGCCAGAAATCACTGAAACCTAGTATGCTCCTGTGAAGTTTTCCAATAAGAACCTTTATTGTTGCTTGAATTCAACGTGGTAGCCAGGGACGAAGCAATCCTTTACCCCAGGGGTGTCACACGACACTCCACTAGATAGGTCAATTTTTTGTTTGTAGTTCTGATAACATGATGATTTAGTATAACTTCAACATGAATAATTTGTTGAATGTAGTATGAAGTCGTACAAATCTATCATGACGTTTCTTAAATATATTTCTTCCTTTTATAGCTTTGAATAATATAAAAAGGTTTCATTAGTGAATGAAATGAAATACATACAAAGAGATGTATAGAAAAGAAAAAAAAAAGGGTCTTTTGTGAAAAATCCAATTTACTTTTGATATATAACATAAAGTTTGATCAAGAGACCTGTTTCTGTTCTCTACAGAGAACTCCTAAACTCCATGAATGCAAGACAAGCTCCCAACACCATTCTAAGCCTCATTTCAAGATCAACATCGCTATCCCAAACGCAGCAAGTTCATGCTCATATACTCAAAACTGGCCATTCCAATGATACCCATTTCACCAACAAGGTCCTTTCCCTGTACGCCAACTTCAATTGCTTTGCTAATGCAGAGTCTCTTCTCCACTCGCTTCCCAATCCCAATATCTTCTCTTTCAAATCTCTCATTCACTCTTCATCAAAATCTAATCTTTTTAGTTACACCCTTGTTTTATTTTCTCGGTTACTATCTAAGTGTATTTTACCTGATGTACATGTACTTCCTAGTGCTATTAAAGCGTGTGCTGGGTTATCGGCGTCGGAAGCTGGGAAACAAGTTCATGGGTATGGTTTAACAACTGGGTTGGCGTTGGATTCTTTTGTTGAAGCTTCTTTAGTTCATATGTATGTGAAATGTGATCAGTTGAAATGTGCACGTAAGGTGTTTGATAAAATGCGTGAGCCGGATGTGGTTTCGTGGAGTGCTTTAACTGGTGGTTATGCGAAGAAAGGGGATGTTGTTAATGCTAAAATGGTGTTTGATGAAGGCGGGAAGTTGGGTATTGAGCCGAATCTTGTTTCGTGGAATGGGATGATTGCGGGGTTTAATCAGAGTGGATGTTATTCAGAGGCGGTTTTGATGTTTCAGAGGATGAATTCGGACGGGTTTAGGAGTGATGGGACGAGTATTTCGAGTGTTCTTCCTGCAGTAAGTGACTTGGAGGATCTCAAGATGGGTGTTCAAGTTCATAGTCATTTGATTAAAACAGGTTTTGAGTCTGATAACTGTATTATCAGCGCGTTAATTGATATGTATGGGAAGTGTAGGTGTACTTCGGAGATGTCACGAGTGTTTGAAGGGGCGGAGAAAATAGATTTGGGTGGTTTTAATGCTTTGGTTGCTGGGCTATCGCGGAATGGTCTTGTTGATGAGGCTTTTAAAGTTTTCAAAAAGTTTAAGCTCAAAGTGAAGGAATTGAATGTAGTCTCGTGGACTTCGATGATTTCTTCCTGCTCGCAACATGGCAAAGACCTTGAAGCGCTGGAGATTTTTAGAGAAATGCAGTTTACTAGGGTGAGACCTAACTCTGTAACTATTTCTTGTTTGCTTCCCGCATGTGGCAATATTGCAGCACTAGTACATGGAAATGCAACACATTGCTTCTCTTTGAGAAATTGGTTTTCAGATGATGTCTATGTCAGTAGTGCTTTAATAGATATGTATGCCAATTGTGGAAGGATTCAGTTGGCTCGCGTCATTTTTGACAGGATGCCAGTACGTAATTTGGTTTGTTGGAATGCAATGACCAGTGGATACGCAATGCATGGTAAGGCTAAGGAAGCTATTGAAATCTTTGACTTAATGCAAAGAAGTGGGCAGAAACCTGACTTCATTAGTTTCACGAGCGTTCTATCTGCATGCAGTCAAGCAGGCCTTACAGAACAAGGGCAACATTACTTCGATTCTATGGCTAGAATCCATGGACTTGAGGCCAGAGTAGAGCACTATGCTTGTATGGTCAGTCTTCTTGGTCGCACAGGAAAGCTTAAAGAAGCCTATGATATGATTTCCACAATGCCAATTGAACCAGATGCATGTGTCTGGGGTGCTTTACTGAGTTCTTGTAGAACACATCGTAATATGAGTTTGGGTGAGATTGCTGCTGATAAACTATTTGAACTTGAACCCAAGAATCCTGGAAACTACATTCTACTATCCAATATTTATGCGTCTAACAACAGATGGAATGAAGTAGACAAGGTAAGGGACATGATGAAACATGTGGGCTTGAGTAAAAATCCTGGATGTAGTTGGATTGAAATCAAAAACAAAGTACACATGCTATTAGCAGGAGATGATTTACATCCTCAAATGCCACAGATTATGGAAAAGCTGCGAAAATTAAGCATGGACATGAAGAATTCAGGTGTTTCACATGACACGGAGTTTGTTTTGCAAGATGTTGAAGAACAGGACAAGGAGTTGATCTTGTGTGGACATAGTGAGAAGTTGGCTGTGGTTTTAGGAATTTTGAACACTAACCAGGGACTCCTCTAAGAGTCATTAAGAACCTTAGAATTTGTGGGGACTGCCATACCTTTATCAAATTCATCTCCAGCTTTGAAGGGAGAGAAATTTATGTTAGAGATGCAAACCGTTATCATCACTTCAATGAAGGTGTCTGCTCATGTGGAGATTATTGGTGATTGAGATTTGTAATCTTGAGAAGTTCCTCAAGCATTGAGAGTACACGAAGCAGGATGTTAGTGAATCCAGTTGCGGGAGGATGCAACAGAACCAGTTGCATTTATACAAAAATGGAACTGAACAGCCAAGTTAAACCCTGGTGTCTAAATCCAACAATCCAAGCAGTTGTAATCAACTGGGGATTCTTGGTGATTGCAACAACATATCCAGTGTAGTCCCACAAAATGAGGTCTGAGAAGGTGGAGTGACAGTTATTTGAGCATTTGACAGCACCTGGAAGCTGGATCTGTGAATCCAAAATGTGGAGGTGGATACACCAGGACTATCGCGTTTATGAGAAATTGGAACTCATCAGCCAAGTCCTATTCCAAAGGCGAAAATCCAACATCCAAGCACTTGTAACCAGCCAACTTGTAATGTTATTATTTGTAAGTTCTTATCAGCCATTTTTCTTATTAAAACAAGAAATCTTTTTCTTCAACCTCTGATGCATAAGGTTTCTCTCTTATTCGCCGAGTTAAATGACCTTCATTCTTCTGAATTGTTCATTGAGAAAGTTGACAGCTTAAATATTCTACTTATTCATCTAATCTTCTGTGCTTCTTAGAGATGATTTACAGGGTTGCAAGTCATTTCTCCCTGTGTAGATTCTTTGCAAGGTGCAACACACTCCCTCATTTACTTTTCCTTTTTCCTTTTTGATTTTTAACAAGGACTAGCTTTAAAAGAATACAAGGAATTAAAGATTACATAAATGGGAAGGCTTTTAAAAGCTAAACCATTCAGTTAGTAAAGTAGTCAAAAGTCTCAAAATCAAACAATGAAGGGCTTTATCTGCAAATAATCAGAAGAAAAAAACTAACATAAGTGTACACATGAAGAATTCTAGGCATCTAAGGGTAAAAGCAATACCAATACTCTTATGTATTTATGCTTGAAGAGAAGTAGATCCTCTATCATGGTAACAGCATCATATATACTGAATTGGATTCCATTTCCTCTCGCAACAATTAGTAAATCTACATTATTGACTTCCCAAGTGTTTCAGATTGCCCAAGTTACAGCATTCCCACTAGAAAGAAAACAGGACTAAAGATACAAGCATTCTACCTAGATTCACTGGCATGAGTTTCAGAGCCTCTCAAGAACGATCGTCGCCACCATATCTGGAATGATTTGCTAAGGTTAGGGCATTCAGTACTATGTTTAGAGAAACACTTGAACCAATCCATAAACAGAGCATATTGTTCCTTCAAAGGAAGAGTAAGGAGTGCTTGACCCATCGCTTCCTCCAATGCCTTCATGTCTAGGCCCTTTTTGCATCTCTGTAACCAACCAAAGTCCAACAGCATTGGTCTAAACCATGTCTGAAGAAGCCCCGACCTTGCTTCAGAGCGGCAATGCATTTTCCCAGTGCCCATTGCTATGAATAACATAGCTGTCACCCGACTAAGCTCGTATCTGACCAATGGAGATGCACATTTATGCATTGCAAGCAACTTACTTTGTTTGGTCCATATATCCACCAAGTCCTCTGCCATCTGGTGATCGAGCAAAATTTCAAGCAGCCATATGATGTTGTCAACCTGCTTAGATATGCGGTCAATCAGGGTCCGGTCTTCTTTCTTAGCCAATTTTACAGATGGACTCGTAGCAGTTGCCTCCTCAAGCAAACTAACAAGTGAACTTATACAAGACAGGCATATTGCAAATATATCCACCTTGTTCAGATCAGAGCAGTCCTTTTCATAGACTGAGCTTTTGCACAGGAGACCCTTGACTAAGGATTTTAGCTCGTTTCTTGAATTGGCATCAACGCAGGTGGTCACAGACCAAACAAGCTGCTTAGACAAAGTCTGCTGGGAATCTGTCATATCTAGAGCATAGAGTCTGGCCGAAATGTCTCTAGCTGTTTCATGATCAAACTTCATTTTATTAAACAATCTTCTCAGTTTCTCTTCCTCTTCCTCAGTCCAAGGAACAGCTTCAAGGTACTTCAAACACGATAAAACACTCCGGTTGAATTTGATTCCAGCTGATACCTAAACATTAACCAGGGATAGCATGAAACCACCAAGACAAGTTGAAGATAGGGGAGAGAGAGAAGTCAAATACTAGTTAAACAACCAGGCGTGTATTTTATTGTGTGAAAACCAATAGGAGTCGTTTGGTAGAGTGCATATAATAGTACTGAATAGGGTGTATTAGTAATACTAGAATTTTCTTATCCACTGTTTGGTTTCGTGTATCAAGAGTAATATTTTCTTTACCCATATTTATCCATGTATAAATTGCTAGTACCATGGTTTGCTGCGTATTAGTTATACACCCTATAATACTGAATAGTGTAGATATCCAATACATATATTAGTTATATAGGCTCAAAATCCTACCAAACAAAGGATCAAATAATACCATAACTGATACATGTATTAGACTTTCTAATGCATCCTGCTGATCGATCCCTATAGAGTTCATCACACAGTGAATATTCTTCCTTTCATGGAAGATGTAAGGTCAAATTTCTCGATTCAATAAAAGAGGATCTTCACTATATGTACAACAATTCAGTACCCTTAGAAGATGGGGACGTAAAAGCTTAAACTGGCTACCCAAGCGCCGTGTAAAACCAATGGTGGAACAAGGAAAAAGAGACCCGAAACTCCACGGAGATAAGAACAATTTTACAAAACAAAGACACTCAATAGAAACGGACCCTCTTTGACACTGAATTCAGTTAGTAACAGAAATAGCAATCTGCAACAGTTTTTAATACTTAAAAGTCATTCAGCAGAAAAATTAGTAGAATGCAAAACTTGACCAGAGGACTGATTTGATAGGAATTTAGAAGATTCAAGAAACAAAAAGGTGCACACGCATTCAGGGAAAACATACCAACCAAAAGTGTTTACAAAGCTTTTTCCTACATGACATAACTTAGCAGTTCCATTATAACTAATACTCAGAAATTAGAGAAATTATTACAAATCTTTTCTCCATGTTAGAGAAAAGTTGTATAAGTTTTTGCTTCCACAATTAGGAAAACAGAGATCAACCCACTTCAGAAAGTTAGAAAGATCCACATCAAATACAAAAGTTAAGGGCTTTTTGCAGGTATCAATTATGTAGAACAAACTTGCTCCACTGTTTGTAAAGTTCTAGCCATTTCAGGCACCTTAGTATGCATCCTGAAAGCTACGGAACTATAGAGCTTCTTGAGACTTTGAAAGGTTGGAGATATAAGGAAGAATTTAACTGGATGATGAAAAGAATACAAAGCAGACATGTCGGACGGCAGCATTATATCACATTGAGTAACTGAGGTTGCACCACCTTAAGAGCTTTGCAACTTTCATTGGGCAATTAGAAATTTGTTCAAGAATAAAGAAGAGGAAGTTTGACTTAAGGAAATAGTCAGACTTCTATTAAGAACACTGAATTAGCCTTGTACCATAAATATGACGGAAAGAACCTTGGAGTTTCAAGGGACTAGCAGTGCAAGAAATAACCTCAGTAAACTGAACCAACCATGCAATTTCTAACGAGTCTATGTGGTTGTTCCAACCTTAGCAGCTTATCTAATAAGCCTTCAAGCATGGAATATAAGATGCTAACTTCTTCAAGTTCTCTACATATTCTTCTATATTTGATAAAACATGTGGGATGTTCCATATTCTTAGATGAACAAGTAATTATTTAAGAATAACCGTGCCATTTCCAATTGTTCTGCTAAGGTGTGCCTAATCAGTGTTCAAATACTGAATATGTCCCAATTTCATCACGAGGTGTATACATACTATTCCCACTACTTAAAAACATATGAGAAGTTCGACAGTCTCAAATAAACAAGTAATGCATTCAGGAATCACCATCAATACACCCCAATACCTAATAGTCATTTGACAAATATTCAGTCTTTAAGTAACTCAACTACCTCCACTGTCCCAAATTAACTAACCTATATTGACTTGCCAAATTTGATAACCAAATTATTCATCACCTTTTCGGAAACAAAGCTTAATTAATTCACAGCATTTTTATCTTAGTCTAATAAACACCTATTAATGCTTTCCAATAAAAAAAGTTGAGACACTTGAAATGATTGATGAAGTAGTAAAATTTATAGATCTTCAGAAGATTACCTCAAGCACATCAATGGCGCGATAAGCACCGACCCTGAGAAGTTTCCGAGGAATATCATCCTCAAACATAAGCTCAATTGTATCGCGAAAAACACCTAAATTCTCCACATCAGGCACCTCTATCCTACACAAACCCCTCGAATTTTTCCGATAGTCAGCAATCAAATCAGCAAAAACAGAACTATTGGTACTAAGAACCTCAGAGCTAAGCTCCAACACTAAGCCATTACCATTCTTTCCCTTCAGATTCAACCTCACATCAAAGATCCCCAAACTACAATCATCCCTAACCCCAACCCCACCACTAGCTTGCTGCTCACAATCAACCGGAGTCGGCGACTTGGGTATCTCAGGGAAACTAACCGGGCCAGTCGGGTTTAGGGTTTCGTCAATAGAATCAATCGGAGAGACCCGACCGGGTGAGAGGATCCGACGTGGGTCGATTCGGGTCAGTCTGGAGGGATTTTGAGGAGAATTAGGGAAAGAAGATAAGGAATTGGAAGAAGACTTCGTGGGTACTTCCGGTTTTAGAAAAGATTGAGTCTTCTTGGGATTTTGAGCCGGAACTACAGCTGGGTTCTCCGGACTATGTGGTGGCACAGTAAATGAGCAACACCAAGCCCGGCGATGATGTGACGGAGGTTCACGGCGGCGGTTGTGGTGGTGGGGTTGAGATTTTAGGCGCGTTGGGTCGTGCATTTCGAGGGCAAAAAGCTTAAAAGATACAGAAGTACAGTATGTATGTTTGAAATTTTTGAATGGTTCAAGAACTACACAGTTTACAGAGTACTCAGTTTGATCCGATATGTAGAAATGTGGAAACTTTACATTTCTTGGGAAATGGGCATCGCCATGTTCTTCTCTAGGGCGAAGAATTGGTGGAGAAGAGATTCTGATGCTTTGTGAAGCTGACGGCAAAAGCAACAGTATAGATACTGGCAAAGTGAGCTGTGAAATATGGAAAAAAAAATCCCATGAACTAAGCTATCACTATACGCAGATTTCAACAAAAAATCAAACCAATAACAAATTATTGTTTATCCATCTCATCTCTTGATAACATGATAATAACTTTACCGTTAGAAATCTCTTTGAAAAAGGTGTTTGATGTGGATCATTAAGAAATTATTGTATACTGTCGTATCTTGTACTTACGAGAGCTATTTTTATAACTAAAACGTATGATCTCTTTAATTAGATGATAATAATTTTATCGTAAAAGTCTAGTTTCAACTTGACATAAAGTTTAAAAGTAAAATAAAAATTTTAAACTTAAATATTTTTTGATCATTTATGTAATTATAAATTATATTATTAAAGATAAAAAAAATTGAGATAAATGGAAAGAAGTATTTATTTCTTTTTTTTTCTAATAGAAAAAGGGAAAAAGAAGATTTTGAATATTTATTTAATAAAAGTAATTGACAGATCCACTTGTTGTCTTTTTGATTTTATAGCCTAGTGGGTGCATAATGAGTGGGAAGAAGACTATATTCTATTTTGATCAATCTTGGATGACAAATGAAATAATTCTAAGAAATAAATTAACAAAATACAATGAATAATATTTAAACAAATTAAAAAGCAAATTGTTTTTTTTAATAATTATGATGTTTAAATTAATTTATGTACGTCATAATTAATTTGATAAGATATTTGTTATCTACTCCACTAAAATGTCAATTTATATGTTTAAAGGGAAACATTCTCTTAAAATATGATGATTTGGATGAATTTTCGAAAAAATAAATGTTCCATACATTTGAATTATAATAAACTTTTTGGGAAGTATAACTTTCATAAGTAGTAACTTATCTTATTCACATAATCACATTAGTGTCTGGTCCTTTTGGGAAGTAACTTTCATAAGTAGTGGTTTAATTTATTCACATAATCACATTAGTATTTGATCCTTTTGGAATTAACTTTCATAAGTTGTGGTTTAACTTTAATCACATTAATTAAAATATTGGACTCCCTCAGTTCGAAATTGCTTGTCATGTTGCGCATTCTAAAATTACATGAAAAGTACTATAAATTATAATTTTTTGCATATTAATATGATGAAAAAATACATCTTAAAATGTTAGTCAAAGTTTTTATAATTTGATTCTAAAAATAGAAATCATGACAAACAATTCCGGACGGAGAGAGTACCAAATACTCATATTCAATTCATTCCCAACTTATCAACATATGTTCTCTCATTTTATTTCTAACTATAACTTAAACCCTTATTGAAACGAATGACAATTGACAATATTTTTAATGAGACTTAAAAGAGAAACACAATGTCGTAGGAGAATCTTTGAAGCATAGCTTCAAATAGCGGATTTCAAAATTGTTACTAGTTTTAATGAGTGATGTTTTAATTTTTTTAGTATATCATTGAGAAGTTCATATCTTGAATGTTATCCTTATGCACATTCGAAGTGAATTTGATGGATTTTTCAAAGAAAATTTAAAATCAAAGTCGAACAATCGAACAATTATCAAAATTGCCTCCCAACTAACAACTTCTAGAAAGTAGGGGCATCAAAAAGCTTGCCAAACCTAGTAAAGGGGCTTTGGGATAGAGGGTTTTCTATCTTTCTTCGTAAAACAGATGTTTAGACCGAATTTAACTCCGATATGTGTTTAATATAATTAGGTTGAACAAATAGATACAACATATCCAATAGAAACAAAGCGAAAAAATACAAAGCAAACAGTAAGAATATCACTGTCCAAAGCAGGACCTAAACAATGAACTCTTCTCTTTGTCAACAAACAATCAGAGTTTTATATAACGCTATGCATCGTAATTATACAAACTATCACTATATGTGATAATTAAACCTCAAATTATCATTGTTCCTAACTTTTAAATATTTTCAAGACTTACAACATTTGTTGGCCCAATACATATTCTTAGCCCAAAACAAACTCAATATTGGGCCTAATTTGACTTTTCTTTCATCAGCCCAAAAGCTCCCAAATTGTCTGCGGTCTCCGATCAAACTACCGAAGGCAAAACCCTGTGAGCTGAACTCCATCTTCGTGGCCTTTCTTCTTCCTTACACACATGGCTTCATCGCCACCATTTCTACTTCCATCTCTGTCATAAACCCATTTCTCTTCTCTTACACATGCGTACAATATTGATAGATGGACGTAAGAAGATTGAAAATTCCCAAAACCATAGCTATATTTTCACATATCAAACGTCCTTTAACTTGTGTGATTTATACTGCTTCTTCAGATCAAATCAGTGAACCATTACAGAAAGGGGACTCAAATAAGCCTAACCCCAGCTCAGAAAAGAAACAGAAAAAGGGATTAGATTTGAATTTGCGGAAGTGGGTTGTTTCAGTTCTTTCAAACCCACCTGTAGATTCGTTAAAGATTAAAGATTTACTGACCCTTTTGACTCCTCAACAGTTTGATGCTATTTTCTTGGAAATTTATTCGTCTTTGAAACCATTGAATGTTTTGAAATTCTTCCACGTAGCGTCTGGTACTTGTGGTTTTAGTTTTAGTGTTAGATCTTATTGTACTTTGCTTCGTTTGCTTATTGCTTCGAATCATGATGCTCCAGCTAGGTTGCTTTTGATTAGGTTAATTGATGGGAAACTACCTGCATTGTTTGATAGTTTACAACAAAAGCATGTAGAGGTTGCTGTTTCGTTAGCGGAGTTAAGTGGTGTGTCGGATTTTGATGTTGCTGTTAGGACTTTTGATCTTTTGCTTCATTTGTGTTGTACTCAATTCAAAAGTGTTGGTTTTGATGCTGCATTGGATGTGTTCAGGTCGTTGGCAAGTAGGGGGGTGTATCCCTCTTTGAAAACTTGCAACTTTCTGTTGAGTTCTCTTGTGAAAGAGAATCAGCTTTGGAAGAGTTATGAGGTTTTTGGGATTTTGCAGGATGGTGTTAAACTAGATGTTTACTTGTTTAGCACCGCGATCAATGCTTTCTGTAAAGGAGGGAAGGTGGATGAGGCAAAGGAGTTATTTCGGAAGATGGAAAACATGGGTATTGTGCCAAATGTTGTCACATATAATAACTTCATTCACGGGCTTTGCAAGATTTGTAATTTAGAAGACGCATTCCTTCTAAAGGAAGAAATGATATTAAATGGTGTTAACCCAAGTATTGTCACGTATAGCATGCTTATTAATTGTCTGATGAAACTTGAGAAATTTGATGAAGCTGATTGTGTGTTGAAAGAAATGTCAAACAAAGGGCTTGTTCCGAACGAGGTGTTATATAATACCATCATTAATGGTTATTGCTCAGCAGGAGATATTCAGAAAGCTCTAAAGGTAAGGAATGAAATGTTAACAAAAGGAATTCTCCCCAACTCAGCTACTTACAATTCACTGATCAAAGGTTTCTGCAAGGTAAATCAAGCTAGTCAAGCTGAAGAATTCTTAGAAGAGATGTTATTACATGGATTGGGTGTAAATCCTGGTTCATTCAGTAATGTTATCCTTGTACTGTGTATGAATTCTAGGTTTGTTGCTGCACTACGGTTTGTTAAGGAAATGATATTAAGGCGTTTGAGGCCAAATGATGGGTTGCTGACCACATTAATTAGTGGGCTTTGCAAGGAAGGAAAGCATTCAGAGGCAGTTGAACTCTGGCATATGCTACTAATGAAAGGGCTCACTGCCAATACAGTGACCTCAAATGCTCTAATTCACGGACTTTGTGAAGCTGGTAACATACAAGAGGCTGTTCGGCTGTTGAAAACAATGCTAAAAAATGGTGTTCAAATAGATAGCATGACTTATAACACTCTTATATGTGCATTTTGTAAAGAGGGAAACTTGGATGGCGCCTTTATGTTGAGAGAAGAAATGATGAAGCAAGGAATTGCACCTGATGTTTCAACTTACAATGTGTTGCTGCATGGGCTTGGTGAGAAGGGTAAAATAGATGAAGCTCTGTTGCTCTGGGATGAATGTCGAAGCAAGGGGCTTGTCTACGATATTTATACCTATGGGGCCTTAATTAATGGTTTGTGCAAAGCTGACCAACTTGACAAGGGCAGGGACATTTTCCATGAGATGCTCAGACAAGGCTTAGCCCCAAATTTAATTGTATATAACACTCTTATTGCAGCTTTTTGTAGAAATGGAAATGTGAAAGAAGCCCTTAAACTTCGCGATGACATTAGAAGCAGAGGTATTCTACCAAATGTTGTCACTTATTCCTCTCTTATACATGGCATGAGCAATATTGGGCTTATTGAAGATGCTGAGAACCTTATTGATGGGATGCGTAAGGAGGGAGTTCTACCTGATGTTGTTTGTTATACTGCACTGATAGGTGGATACTGTAAGTTAGGTCAGATGGATAAATCGAGGAGTATTTTGCAGGAAATGTTATCACACAATATACAACCTAATAAAATAACTTATACAGTCATTATTGATGGGTATTGTCAAGCTGGTAAAGTTAAAGAAGCTAAGGAGTATTTCGCCGAGATGGTACAGAAAGGAAATACTCCTGATTCGGTCACCTATAACGTTTTGACAAAGGGGCTTTTAAAGGAAGGGGAAATAGAAGAAGCTTTTTCATTTTTAGATCATATTTCCCATACAGGAGTTGGTTTAGATGAAGTTACATATACTTCTTTAGTGAATTTACTTCCCCAGAGATCAGCAAGTGCAAACCAAGAATGAACTGACCTGGCACAAAGTTCACACTCATCTGTTTGGATTTTTGCTACCTCACGTTTTTAACGCAACACAGCTATATACTTGCTCGAGCACAGTTGGACATTTGAAAAGCACATATATCTGCCTGATTTTCTAATGACACAATGGAGTCAAGGCAACGTCTGCACATTGGGTTAGATTATCATCTTTGGAACTTAATGATTCTTCACAATTATAGCCTTTTTTGCTGATTCCTTCTTGTTTTTGATTAAAAAAAAAGGGTTGCGTCAAAATGCTAAAACTCTTATGTGTGATTTCTAAGAGGTAGGGGTGTCATCCTAGTATTGGAGATTGAAATAATAGGGTGCTTGCATTATCATTTTCAACCAGTTTCAGCATGTTGCCACAACCATGCGTTGCTTTTTTGAACTTCTTGTGTCATCTTCTTGCATGGCCTTCAGTATTTATCTTAGATTGCATGATTTACTTTTTCAATATCATTAGACAGCCATGTCTCCTTTTATATTTTTCTTTTTTTTTTTCTAATCCATTTATCAGGATAGTGATTTAGTGCTCTTGCATTGTCCTCGATATTGAGCAGTTGT
This sequence comes from Solanum lycopersicoides, assembly GCA_022817965.1. Taxonomy (NCBI): domain Eukaryota; kingdom Viridiplantae; phylum Streptophyta; class Magnoliopsida; order Solanales; family Solanaceae; genus Solanum; species Solanum lycopersicoides. The sequence goes on along the minus strand of CM040628.1, from coordinate 958,944 downwards.
CTTGGAACTTCAGTGCTGATAGATTTGTGTGCCACCTCAAACCAGCATATACATATAATATCATGCCATGCAATATATTCCTCGTCCTTGGTCAGCCTTGACATGTAAAATGATGGCCAAATTAATAATTTTTGCACAGTATAGTCTTTTAAAGTCGTATGAGTTTTGATGGGGCTTTACAATTTGTTTCACAGTTCCGGTACCTGTCCTAAAAAGTCCCATTGTTTCATGTTCTCGTGACTTATCTGTATTATACTTTCTCATGAAATTTCTCATTGTCTATATCACTCTCATTCCCTCTTGGAGCTAACATGTATTGATTTTCCTTTTTTTGCCTTTTCTTTTGATTTCTAGAAACTGGTTCGTTATTGTGGGTCCAGATTTCTTCCTTGTGCATTGAATTGGTTGCATATGCTGGGAAGATCAAGGAACCAAGCAGCTGGTGGATGGTTTTATGGTAATATTTGTATGGTTTTCTAATACTAGTAGTGTACTTTTTTCTGTTGCACCTCCTTAATTTTGTGTTTGTTTCTGTCTTATTTTTTAGCTCTTCCTAATTTAGCTCATTTCCTTATTGTTCTAGAAAAAGAATGACCTTCTAATTGAACTGATTTTCTATCTTTTTCTCCTCACTTATGGAGCCAGTTTAACCCATTCAAGAATTAAGCTAAATAACAGGAAAAGTTCCATGTCTTATATTCTTAAACTATTTGTAGCTTGAACAAATTTCTGCTAGATTGGAAATTCCTGATAGATTATGTGCAATAGATTATGTTCCTTTTGTTTTTTTATTGGAAAGAAAGAAAGTTGTCCTTAAAATCACTGCAATTCTACTTTTTTCACTTTGAGAAATTGACCAAATTGCATAGAGAAAAAGTTGGTTTTCTTAGATATGCAAACAAATTAGATGATGGATGTGATATAGGAAAGCACACCTTGACTAACTCCACAGGATACTTGCCACCTCCCACCAGCAACAAGTACCTGGTAACTCTGTCCACCAAGGCTAGGACAGATGGGAAGAATCACCTTTTTTTTTTTGTTGTCTCCGCTGAGAATAATCTGAGACCTCATGGTTTTCAACCATTTCATTGACCACTAGGCCACAGCCTTGGGGGTTGGGTGTTTAATATAAGGAGTTTTAGGAGTTGATTGGAGCTAATATTGCAGCTCCATAAATGGAAGCATATAGCTTTAAACAGGGGTGAAGATGGTATGTATTAGGTTTTGAAAGGAAGGTAGTGTCAGCTTATAGGTCTGTTCCAGATGCTGTGAATACCCAAAATGGATAAGGATTTTTGAGCTCTTTTCATCTATCATCTATATACTGGTATTAAAAAAGGTGGTCAACTTATGAAATTAAGGACATATTGAATGTGGTGGCATAGAATTTTCAAAATATAGGACATTCTACAATTGTAGCCAACTATATTTTGCTTTCAATTATTTCCATATAGTTGATTTGCAAGGGATCGCGAGGTAGCAATAGCAAAGTAGCAGATACCCGGTGGAATTAGTCAAAGTGCGTGGAAACTGATCTGAACACCACGGTTATCAAAAAAAATTGAGAGCTACAGATTCCATATAAAGAACAAAGAATTTGAAAGTTACAGTATCGTCCCTTATAGATGACAATTTTTTTCAGCAGAACTCCTTTATTGCTCAAATATTGAATTTAGTTAAATTACTTGGACTAAGTAGTTCTTAAGCACGACACAAGCTAGGTGTCTTCAATTGGTTGTGTTTGCATGGGGAACTATCTATATAGCAGATAACTTAAGAAGGAGAAGATGCATTGTTTTGTGTTGGTGGTACATGCAGGAAGCACGGAGAGGATGATTTGAGGACCACCTTTTATTGCATGGTGATTTTGCATTAGAACGATTTATTGATGTATGCAACATTCTGCATCTTATGGGCGCTTCCTAGAACAGTAGCCAAGACAATGGTGAGGCAGAGATTAACAGAGTGGAAGTCAGCCCCTTTTTGTTTTTTTGTCTCAGGAAGCAAGAAAGCGTAGAACCTTTATAGGCATCAAGAACCGATGTTGAGGGTCAAATGTTCTCTTTGTGATTTTTTTACAAGGATCTATATTGAATACACATCAAGGGATTTCTCCCCTTAACAGAGAAGAAATGCATGCCCCTTGCTTTCTTTTTCTTTCTGGCGTAAAATGGAAATGCCAACTTGCTGAGGGTTGGCTAGATTTTCTGGAGTCCTAGTATCATGATACCTTTATAAACTTATCACACAGTCATGGTGAATTATCAATGAATTCTCTGATTATCAGGGAAAAAAAGTTATAAAGGTTATGCATTTGAATGAAAGCTTCTGTGTATCCATTTTGACTCGAGGTGATATTTAATTTTGATTTGTAGACTAATGAAAATTTAGAGATAGTGCAACCATGATCTCATGGTCTGAAAGTAAAGATAGGTCTCTTTCAAATTGAAACTCAATTGAGAATTGCACTCAAAATTTCATTGAAAAACATAACCCACAGTTTTCTCTTGATAATTGTTTCTTGTTTGTTTGTTTTTATATCCTTGTTGATTGGTATTGGAAGGAAAATTACTAGCTTTTTCTTCTTTTTTCCAGAGGTCTGTATATTCCTCAAGCACTGCTTCTGATATACATTTGTTTGTAGCGCAAATTATTTTTTAAAATAGTTTTTCTTACTTAGACAATCAACTACCTAAATCTCTATATGTCCTATTGTCAATTGTCATAGATTGAAAACACGTTGTGTGATCCGATCCTAATGCCTCAAACTTCTCCTGCCACAGAATAGCAGATATGTCCAAGATTGTGCTGTCCCCCACAGTCACCTTTGGTTCCATGCCCTTGTATGATGGAGCGGACTGTACTTGGAACTGCACTTGAAAAGCCAAAACCTACTTCAGCACGGGGAGTGTTCGTGCAGATAACACAATAATGGCAGGGCCACCTTGGCCTAGGACCATCTCGTGGAGAGCATCAAATGGTACTATAAATCCGTTCAATCAAATCAAAGAATTATGCTGTAGATGTCTGCTTCTGCTCGTTCACAATTGCTTCTTGGTTCTTCCACAGCTATAGGTATCCATTAGTATCCTTGCTTTTGTATTTTCCATTGACCAACCATCCCATCTTGCTGCTCTTGTGGTTCTTTTCAATTACATTAAAGAGTAATTTCTCCGATATAAGCTGAGGAAGTTTAAATATTTGTGCTGATACCATGAGAGGATGTCACTTTTTGCAGGTTCTCAACAATAGTATAATCACTGAAGCAATTTAGTCAGAGGATTGCCATGTTACTTGTGTGTTGAAGGGAGCATGACATGAAGCGCGGGCTAGTCGCACCCCTGAGATAACTCGACCCCAACCGATCAATCTCATGTAACTACTATCTCGTGCGCGAAGGGTTACTCATGCTTCCCAGACATCACACATTCTCAGGTCATTATTAGTCAACAGCTCACTAGAAAGTGAAATGGGTTCAAGGGAGAACTGTAAATAGGCTGAAGTGGGAGCTCAGAACAGTTTTATTGATGATCTTTGATAGAAAAACGAGGATTTTCATACATTCAATCGAGGTGTACGAAAATTAACTCGAACATCACTTACAAGTAAAAATGTTTACATCTCAAGTCTGTTATATATCAAATATATATTTTATCGTGATGTGTATTATTTATTATATTATAGATAACGAGACAAATGATGGAAGTTGCAATTTGCTAATCGTACGTTCATAAATTATTAAACTAAACAAAATCAAGACAATAGTACATGAAATACAAGTTCAATATCACGTACAAATATATTCATATAGTAATTTTATCATTATTATTATTATATATATATAATCTCAATATAACTAATTTCAACCAAACGACCTACAACATGTTATATATAAAGCATTAAAATATGTATACTTACGTAAAATAAAATAAAAAGTTAAAAAGAATGAAAGAACTCCCAAAACCTATAGAACAAAAGCCCTTCCTACACTTCTTTCTTGTGATACATATCACAAAATCTAACACTAAAAGTAGTATAACAAAAAAGTCTCAAAATGACGATAAAAACACCATATAAATTATAGTTTCAAACTTTTGAAACTATCCATCTTCATCGCACCTCTTTAGGTACTATTTTTTCGTTCAGAATGATTTATATATCGAGCTGTTTAAATTAATTAAAACGGAGCAGTAGCAACGTCTCTAGTTTCTGGATTAACTCTTATAGGATTTGATAAATTCACTAATTCCTCAGCAGCATATTCCATGGTAACTTCTTCTTTGTCATGTACACATTGAGAAACTGGTTCTAATCCCTATATAAAGAAACAAAAAAATTAAAATAAAACGTTAGAAAATTATACAAAAATGATACACTTTTATTTTAAATAATACACCAATCACAAAATATAACCATGCTACTAAATAAAACGTTAATACACAAATTCAAAAAAAAATTAGACAAAAATTTCAAGATACGACTCTACACCTAATTAAAAGTTTCACATAAATTTATTGTTCACCAACTTTATATCAATCAATAGACAAAGTCAAATTTAAAATTTAAATTTTGTAAGATAATTTTTTAGAATGTTAAATTCCATTAAATCTTAAAAATCTTAATTCATATCTATTGTTTTTCATGCTTTTACTGAATTTTCTTAAACATAAATTATATTTAAAAATTATGAACTTAATTAAATCCCTATTTATAATGATAGGTCCAACATAAAGGTGGTACAGCTAATTTATTAATTAATTTCATTAGGCAATCCAATTGCGCCATGCAACTACCCTACGTAGAATAAACAAAGACCCTTAATTAACTTATAATAATACCACTTAATTATGGTAAAATAAAAATAGTACACGTAAACCAAAAGTTAGGTATTCCTAAATATTATATAATAATTCTTTCACTATCTTTTTAATAAAAAAATTGTTAAAGTAATATACTTCTTTTGTAATTATTTTTAGTTTTAAAAGGAGTTATTTTTTTTTTAAATTTGATAACTGAAGCCGTTATAATCTCTGTCACAGAAAGCATTTTATGCCTATAGGAATGTAAATCACACTAAGCAAGCGCTACATAACAGACTCGACTTAAAAAATATTGCATGTAGATCGATTAGGACCATCCATACTACCTCCAAACCAACTGAGTCATTCCGAGAAAAATAAAAAAAGAAAATAAAAACAAGAACCATTATTTTGAAACATTTATTTATGTGAATTAAAAGCTTGAGATTTTAGAAAATAATTACATCAGTGAAAATTCTCATAGCTTCTTCTAAACCTCTTGTATTAATAATATAAAGTGCTGCATCCTGCAATTCAAAAGGCAAGAACCATTAATTAAGATATTAATTTAAAATAATAAAAGTTAGATTTATCAATTTTGTATTAGAAAGAAGAAAATTGAACGTAAGAATATTGATATCGATACATATATTATATTAAACTATAATATTTTTAACTTGAATAAAAAAAAAGGAAGAGAATATATAACTTACTCTAGCAAACTGAATTTGGTTGAGATTTAGAGTTCTAGGTTCATTTTCAATTGATGATGTTCTATTTAATGGAACCATTGATGAACCTCCCATTTTTTTTTAATTTTTGCTCTATATTTGAATATATAATATAGTTGAATAATATTGTTTGTCCACAAAAAATAATATTCCAAAGTTTATTTTTGAAAGATTTGATGATTTATTCTTATAGCTTTTCATGATTTCTATAGACACCTTTATATAGTACTAGTAAGGGGGTGGGGGTGGGGTGGGGTGAGGTGGGGTTGGTGGGGGCGGTGGAATAATTATAGTTAGGAAAAAGAAAACACATTGATTCGTAAAATCTATTGAAAATGATTTTTTTTATATTAATGAGGCTTCAATTTTGTTATTATTACATAAGATTCCCTATATAATCTTAAATTACAAGATCGAAATTTTAGAGACACATCTTAACTAAACTAAGGTCATATTACTCTCTGAATTATTTTTTAATTTTGTACCTTTTGTCTTACTGATACACTTCATGACTCATACAATTGAGGCGCGTGGGAGATATTTTGAATATCACGTAAACCAAAAAGATGCACAAAATTATTAAAAAATGGAATTAGGGAGTAATAGGACCTTAATTTAGTTAAGGTGTGTCTCTGAGACTTCGGTCATAGTCTAGGGGGTACTTGTCTATTTTCCCTATATTTTTTCTTTCGTTTCAATTTGTTCATTTGCTGAGTTTAAGAAAGTAAAGAATTCGCCGAGGGTGAGAACGAAATCGAATCGATTAAATCACAAGATCTATTCACTTATATAGAAGAAGAATTGAAAAAGGAGCGGATGGTTCAAGTAACAGTGGAAGAGTCAGTCGCCTTTTATGAGTCTGGGCTTTCGAGATCGAATCGTAGCCAAAGTCTTTTTTCATGTTTAGAAAGACTGGTTCGAAAGGACCATCAGTTGTTCGCTCTTCTTCGAAGAGTGAGGGAGCAAAAGAGAGTAATGACATCGTACTGTGCCCCTACCCTAGAAAGAGTAATGTGATTAGCTTGCTTGAACGATTTTTGGATTTTATTGTTTTGAACTAAAGATATATAGACTGTATCAAAATGTCTTTACTATAATCTAAACATGTCATGTGAAACGTTTAAAAATTAAAAATTATCAAACAAAAGATGAAAACATAATAGATGTGAGATTAAATAGTCTTATAGTCATACAAATCTCTATATTTTATTTTTTACGTTCAATTAAATATCATTACATAAATTAATTAAAAAATACATTTTTTTAAAGTTTAAATCCACTACAAAATGGTGCACATCAAGTAAAAACATGGGATGTTAGCAAAATTTCTAAAACAAAAAGGCAAAAATTGAATTTAGTATAAACTAAGAGGGTGTCACATGTAATTTAAAATAAAAAATAAATAAATGAAATATATTTTTTTTATAATAAAATAAATATGAGGCTTGTATAAATTAGAACACCACAAAGTGCAACGTGGCAAAATAAATCTTGCACATTTTAGACTACGTGGAATTTAATGACGGCTATTATTGGACACGTGTCCATTTCTATTATTTAATCACCTAATCATATGTTTAGTTATAGAAAGTTCTATACATAAAATCAAATTGTTATTCCGTCTCAATTTATATCACTTATTTTTCTTTTCAATCCATTCCAAAAAAAATGTAATGATCTATAATCATATAATATTTATCACTTATTTTATATCATAAGTTTCACAAAACTTTCTTTCTTATTTCGAGTAAAGTCAGACTAACTTATATAAAATGAGACGGAAAATAGTAGAAATATAAGAAGTGCTTACGTGTCAATTGCAATGTACATTAACCAATAACATAACTACACGATTGTTCTATCTTAATTGTACAAGATTTTATAGAGGACACGTGTAAGATGTTTTATATAGTTTGTTGTAATTTTTTTTTGTTATGTTATAAAAAAAATATTAGTACAAGGTTGGTAGATTTTTATAATTACGTAGCGTCACGATTGATTGCTCACATGCAATTAGGTTAGATTAAACTTAGATAAATGAATTGAATCGTTATCGATATTATACTTGCTCACATGCATTCAGATTAGATTGATTTTAAAAAATGATTTGAATCGTAATCGATATCACATGCGACTATTGATAAGGATGAAGTTAAAAAAATTAATTATTTCATCTACAGTAATTTATAAGGTTTTTCTTTTTTTTTTTAAATTTCGTGTTAAGTTAAATTAAAATGAGACGGAAGGAGTAATTAAAAGGAGGATGTGGGTCAAGTTTGGTAGAATTTTAGTTTGACCCGATTTGATATGACAATTGACAAACAATTATTGGTAGTGATTATTTTCTTTTTCAAAACCTATTATTATATTAAAAAAATAAATAAGAAAGACGTAAGTTTTTTCAGACCTAACGTGTTTTAGTAATAAAAGTTGTAATATTTTTATTTCATATGTTTGGTTATTTTGGGTGTTATTGAGGTTTTATATAGATGGCTAGTGCATGTAAACGAGTTCAATAATATTTGATATCGATGAAATATTTTTTTAAAGAAAATATATAATTTCCTTAATGAGCTGAGATTAACAATGAGAAGTTCAAATAAATCCAACCCTATCTACAATCATTTTTTATCGTGGAGAGTGTAACAACTAATGGCGTCGACGATCGTATATTCCAAGGAGGAGTGAGAAAAAGATGGAGTTTGAGATGGAGTATACATAAACCTAACCTCGCCTTTTTGTGATAGAGAAGTTCCCGATAGACACTAGTGAAATAAAAATCCAGAGTTAGATGGATTGGATGTTCCCAAAATGGGACAATCGGGTAAATTCAATATAATAGATGCCTGTTGGCATTCCAACCTTCCTTCGTGTACGCACTAACACAGACCTTACTCCTACTGTAGAGAAAATATTTTCGATAAAATCTCGGCTCAAGAAAGGCTATGTATTGGATATAGATAGGTTATATTGCTACATCCAATTCACAACTGGTGCAAAAATGTTCACTTTGGTATCCAGGACTATTACAACATCATACAAGTAAAATCCCACAAGTGAGGTCTAGAGAAGGTAGAATATTTACGCAACCTAACAACTATCTCGTGAAGATAGAAAGGTTGTTTCTGAAAGACTCTCAGCTCAAGTGCCGGATCTAAAGCACACAAATTTAAAAACCTTTGGTTCCATTGCAGGCCAACTGGTAGGGGGACACTTAGAAGTGGAAAAGTTCTGGTCCAGATTCAATACATTACCAGAGTCTGAAAACATGACAAGACAAAACCTACTTACAATTACTGAGTGATTTTCCTAGCCTGAGAGGGAATTCACAATGTTGCAGCATCTTCATAAAAGTATAGACTGCAAATGAACTTATCAAGAGATGGATGAATACGCGTTGTAGGTGTAGCTCATGTCAAACTCATGACGAGTTAAAAGAGCATCCATTTGTGGAATGTGCACTACGATACTTACAAAGACGACTTATAAACAACAAACTACCTGGGAGGCTGAGACATGGAGTCTATCAAGAACTCCAAAGAAAACTCAAATGGCACTCAGATCCTTAGAATCTTAGCATTATATGTGTGTGTGCAGATCAGAGATTACACAACCATATGACATAAACCAACCCAAATATGTGAAGTCTATCAGAATCAAACAAAATTGAAACCAAGAGTACCTTCACATTCTATCTTGTTATAAAAGATTAAAATCAGGCATGGATAAAATGGAGATAGAAGCACACCTTAGGTATCAGGGTAGAGAATTTGTTGATGAATCAAGTTCAACAATGTTTTTGGTAAAAGAAAGATGACAAAATTACCTGAACACCTGAAAGGAAAATTGGATTAAACATTATGACTGTGATGCATTTCTGACCATTTAAGGAAGGTGTTACTAAACTCAGAGCACTGCATAGTTAGCTTTATAGCTGAGATGAAAATGAAGATGAAAAGATGTTCCACTTGAATTAAACTGAACTTGGTTTAGCAATATCTTAAAGGCAATAAATTGATACAACTCCCATAATGAATTGAACCATAACATCTCCACGCGTGAAAAGCAAATGAAAGCCAAACTAAACCCAAAACAGAAGGATTCATGCGTTTTCTTAGAAAAATCTGCCTTGTCAACATTTGACACAAGGGTAAAAGTAAAAGAAGGGTTTCCCAGTATAACTGACAAGGCGTCGTTAGTGCATCCATCAACCCCAAGAGTCACCTCAGCCTTGACAAGTATGAAGGAGCCAACACAAAGAGCAAATATGCTCAAATACGACTTTCTTTGCTCTCCCAGTAAAACTGACAAGGCGTCGTTAGTGCATCCATCAACCCCAAGAGTCACCTCAGCCTTGACAAGTATGAAGGAGTCACCACAAAGAGCAAATATGCTCAAATACAGCTTTCTTTGCTCTCCCAGTATAACTGACAAGGCGTCGTTAGTGCATCCATCAACCCCAAGAGTCACCTCAGCCTTGACAAGTAAGAAGGAACCATCACACAGAGCAAATATGCTCAAATTAAACTTTTGTTGCTGCACCCCTGAAGACAAGTTAACAAAACAAACAAGAAAATGAGATACCATGTCAAACAATCGAGAACACATCAAAGACTGCAGCGAGTACCTGCAGCCCCACTGACCATAAATTAGAGGTTTATGTAACCTCGTCATAGATGCTGCACAGTGTCTACATTGTAAGAAGATCAAATCACCTAAAATAGAAAATACAGAGAAAAGGAATCTTTTCCCCTACCCTCTCTAACAGCCAAGACAGGCCACATGGCTACATAAGATTACATGGTCTGACGACCAGTCACAATATTTATATCCTACATCTCATTTTTGTTGTCCACAATCGCATTTGTGTAGACAACCAGATCTAACATGAATGCTTTACCACCAAGCAGAATTGTCATCAGAAAAATGAGATCTACCTCTTTCCAGGTTTTGGGTATTGAGTCTACTGTCCTCTGGTTGCTTGTAAGAGCTAACACTGAAATTAGACGCAGCATTGTAACCCTGATTTGCATTATTCTGAAAATTGTAAGCCTGCAGTTGACATCAATCAATAAACATATGGGAAACCAAAGAAAAGATAAGTTCCATTCCACACAAAAAAGAAGAACAAGGTCTCACCATGTCAGGATGATTCACTTGTTGAGTGTAACTTTCAGGGAGCGCCGGGAGATGATGTTCGCCGAAATCTTCAACTATGCCCAAGCAATTGCTTCCAAAACAAAGCTGCTGCATGCCATGGTTGGAGTTATATGGCGTACAGAAATGACCCGGCACTAATTGTCCAGTTCCAATGGTTTCAGCAGGGTGATATAAAGGGATATCAAGATCATTGAGCTCCATATAGGCAGCGTCTTGTGGAGCTTCTTGTGGCAGGATCACAGGGTTAAGACTATAATTAGCTCCACCACTTGCAGTGAGATCAGGTTCCAGCTGCCCTACTCTTGCCCAGAATTCGATGTCTCCAAGGCCGTCAAATATATCATTCCCATCAGTACAAGCAGCAGGTGGAGCATTTACTTCTTGGTGGAAGTTCCCTAGCTTCTGCTAAAGGAGGAATCTTAATCAATAACCATATAGTTAAACAAGTTCCAAACATACAATAAATGTCATACGATTAGCTATGGTATAATATCTTGAAGAAGTAAAAAGCAAGCAACTGAAACAAAACAGGCAATAATAGTTCATGAACCTTGTTGAAAACCTTCCCTCTGATGAAGCCATATAATAGAAGAGTTTTGACTACAGGCAGAACCTTGTTGAAAACCCTTAACCTCTTGTCATTTAACTTAAAAGCAGACATACCAAGAATAGTCCAAACAGTATCAAGCTTTTGATATTGTCACAAACCAATCACTAACAACAAGCAACTTCCATTTAACTGTACTTAGTCAAGCTCTAATTTAAAGCAAACAGAGAGAAGAAACTAATGCAAACAGTAGAATAGACAACAAGGGAAGACTTAGCAAAACATTAGGAGGCATATGTCCATGAAGTTCACTTTTCCGGAGTTAAACGCCCACTAAAGTGACATCTCTATGACAAACATGCACTTGAATGTTAAAGCTCATCTCAATATATTTATAAACACTACAGTATACGCACCTGATTAGTCTCATTGCCACCAGAAAGCAATGAAGTGTCTTCTGTGAATGGGGCAAATAGACCAATCATCTCATCATCTAGCCCATCAAGAGCCATCTCATTAGTACACATCTGATCATTAGATGGACCTGGACCAGGGTTGACCAGGCTGGTATCTACTGAACAACTCTGTTCCTCAGGTAGTATAGGCAGAGGAGAAAAAATATTGGACGGTCTCGTTTTTAGCTGATCTGAAGGCCTCCAATTTATAGAAGATACATTGGACAGATTCGGTTCATCAGGTAACTCCTCGTCATCTGGCCCATCCAAAGGCAGTTTTTGAACAGAAGGCTGAATAGGAGATGGACTCTGTTCACTTGAAGGCCAGTCAGATGTGCTTCTTGGGTCAACCACTCTGGTTGCATTTGAGTCGCTGAGTTTATCAGTCCTGCCAGGTGGAGCTGGAAAAACATCTAAAGTACAAGGCTCAGTAGGAATCTTGTCATCTTCCCAATCTTCCTCCTTAAAAGGTGCTCCGTACTGTGCACCATTTTTTGGACCTGGCCCACTCTTCTGGAATACTTTACAAAGCACATATGAATCCTACAAAAACATGTATTTTGATGAATGATAGGACAACACAACTAAGATTGGCTAACAATAAAACCATAGAATTTAAGGAACAAAAGATATCAATGTCTTTTTTTATGAAGGTCATTTCTGGTGCTGCTTGCACGCACCTCTACTATTCCACCTAGTGCCCACCAAGGGATAGGCAGACAGGAAAAAATCACCTGGTATTATGTCTCCTTTGGGATTAAAAACTGAGAAAGCAAGATAATCCACCGATTTCATTGAACACTAGGCCACACCCTTAGGTACAATTGTAGTCGGTCTTTCTTACCAGAAGTTGAAAAATTGATGACAAAAACAAAATGCTTGATGTGGGGACAATCTACAAACAAGGAACACAATATGCAATTGTTTTTCTGTTTATATTAGACTGACTTAAGCAAGTCTTTCTGTTTTCACCTGAGTTACATAACTTTTCCCAAGCGAAATATATTGCTCAAGCATAGGCACCATGTGACACGACAAAACTTGAGAAAGCATCAAGAAAAAATAAACAAAAGGTTCCAAAAAAACATGAGAATGACTTGGTAATGCTGAACTAGGACCTACCTACCAACTCATTGCTTTTTCTATTCCAAATCAATCCTGCAAGATAGTACCATAGACATTGATCACCAAGAGAAGGATCAACGAGAAGTAGATGCAATCTTTAGGAAGCTAAAGCTCTCTAAACAATGTAGGAGAATTTGTCTCAGTACATTTCCATTCAAGGAAAATCAAAGATCTAGACTCACCAAGAAGAATTCAAAATTAAGAAACCCCAGAAGATATAGTAGGGGACCACATATTAGGGAATGTCTCAATCTTAATATTATCCCCATAATATTAAATTCGAAGAATGAGAAAACATGACACAATTACCACGATGGTCTAATCAAAATTCTTCACATATGAAAACTACGATAGTGCCATAAAGTTCTAATCAGGTTCTCACGGATGGAATCTACATCCCATTACCGTAAACCAAGTGCAAACAGAAAAAGGGAGAGAGGAAACTCCCAAGGAACTATCATTGGCTATGTGGACCTACTATCACAAGAAAAAATAACAAAAATGATACAAAAATTAGGTCGTAATTTAGCCAAGGTAGGATAGAAGTACCTGAGCAAATCCTGCATCAATTGATTCTTTATCTTCAAACTTGTATTCGTGAATTACCCAATCAGTCCTCTGCCCTCGCGGGGGATGACCTAGGTGAAAAACAAGTGTTTTAACTGATCCAACAATCTTCTCATCGTAAGTAACAGGTCTATCTTTCCCAGTAGTTTTCCAGTATCCAGTATCAGTAGCGCGATTCATTCTGCCTCCACTTGCATACTTTCTCTCCCTTGGGCAAAAGAAGTACCACTCTAGATCTTTACTTTTATAGCAACATTTGTCTGGCAGAAGATATTAAAACATTACACACAGTTGAGAAAAACAAGTAGAATACCCCAACTTGAAACAGAAAATACTTTCAGCCTCCTAAAAGGGTACTGTTTAAATACTAGAGATTTCTACTGAAAGAATTTACAACTTCACAATTGAAAAAGAGAGGAAAAAGATACTTGCAAAATATAAATGTCAATTTTAGATATCAAGAGTGGCGTAAATCAGAATGATACTTCCATAGAAAATTCATTAACAAACTGATGGTTATTCCTATCTCAAAGCATTTTTTTGAAAATAAATTACAGAGCAGACAACTTGGCTCATTATGTACACTGTTTATTTCATGTATGGGTTCCTCTAGGACCTTTTCAAGTAAATTGTTTCTTTTTTTTATTATAAAAAGAAGGGTAAGCTTTTGGTGGAAGTACAGATTATACAACTGAATAACAACTGCGCATAGAGCTTTGAAGGAAATGTGTGCCAGAGGTAAGGGGTTCCTACAGTGTTAGTAAATAAAGTTCAGCAAAATGAAATATTTTAACAAACTTCCCCATATAAACTATAGACTGATACCTGGAAGATCCCATGGGGAGAACTTGTAGATGTTGAGTTCTGTTATGCCTTCAAAATGAAGTTTTTTTCCCGTGATTTTCCGTTTGAGATAGTACATAATCAGCTCAACATCAGTAGGGTGAAAACGAAACCCAGGCGGAAGCCTTGCCATTGAAATAAAAAAAAGGGGGAAAAAAGAACTAAATTCAAAGCAGCCCAAAAGGGTGCGCTGACGAAATCTAGACTAAAAGAGCTATCTGCACAGAACACCAGAGCCTCCAACCGACCCCTAAAACAAAAAAAATCTCAACTGCTGTCAAGTCCAATGCCGAAACAATATCTTCCCTGAGCACCACAACCTTCTGCGATTCATGAAAAGGAATGCACTCCAAACAAAGAAATGATGCTTCTTGCTGGAGCCAACAGACATCTGGTGCACAATCAAAAACCTGTTATTCATGAAATCATCAGCCTCAGGTATCAAGACCTAATTATATGAATTCAAAAGAAGCTCTACTAGATCACTGCAGCCAAAGTAGACATCTCCATAACCAGCACAAATAACAAAACAATCCCAGATTGACAAACACCAAATTGACAGTAAAACAAATAAACAAATTTCATCTAGGAAAAACTTAACCCCTAATCACTAAATTTGAACACTGATTCACCTGGATGAGCTCAACTAAAACCAATAACAGACACATCCTCCCCATTTAAACTTCACATGGTAAAAATAGGAAGAGCCCAAAAGGCAAAGAAAAGAATCAGTACCTAGTGAGGGAAAAAAGCAGAAGAACTACACCACAGTGATCAAACCCTTAAAAAGCCCCAAACACAAATTTAGAGAAAATAAAAGAACACAATAGAAAGGAAAAAGACTAAAATTTGACAAAAGAGAACAAAATCAAATCAAGAACAGCTAAAGAGCAACTTCCTAATAGGAACCAAATCGGAGAAAGCAAAAAAAACAGAAATGGGCAACACAAGAACCATCCCACCTCCCTCTACTACCCATCAATACAAACTTCTTTTTTTTTTTTAAAAACACAATAAAAGGGGAAAAAATAAAAACTTTTCAAAATAACCATCAAAAGAGAACAGAATCAATTGACTAAATCACCATCACAGTAATCAACCAGTAGAATCTAAAACTCCTAAATACAGATTTCAACAATAACACAACAAAAGAAAGAAAATAAACCAGCTCAAATACAACAACAGAAACACAGAAATGAGCAAAACAACAAAGAATCGCAGTGATCAATCAAATCCTTACACCCCACATACAAATTTCAAAAACAAAACACAATAAAAAGGAAAAAGATCAAATTTTGACTAAATAACAATCAAAGGAGAACAGAATCAATCGCCTAAATTACAATCGCAGTGATCAACAACTAGAACCAAAAAAAAAAAAAACTTAATACACATTTCAACAATAACACCATATGAGGAAGAAAACTAAACCAGTTCAACATATCAACAAAATCACAGCAATGAGAAACACAATAAAAGGAAAAAGATCAAATTTTGACTAAATAACAATCAAAGGAGAACAGAATCAATCGCCTAAATTACAATCACAGTGATCAACAAGTAGAACAACAAAAAAAAACCTAAATACACATTTCAACAATAACACCATATAAAGAAGAAAACTAAACCAGTTCAATATATCAACAAAAACACAGCAATGAGAAACACAATAAAGAATCGCAGTAATCAATCAAACCCTTCAAACCCCACATACAAATTCCCCCAAAAAACACAATAAAAAGCAAAAAGATCAAATTTTTACTACATAATCATCAAAACAAAACTGAATCAAATCAAAAGAAGTCGAAAAGTAGCTTACCCAGTTACGGACCGAACCGGAGAAGGCGAAAACACGATGATGGGGTGGTGGGGGAAGTAAAGGGGAAGGCGGAGGAGAGCTAGAAGTGAATCAAAATTACAGTGTTAGTAGGGTTTATATAGGCAAAGGGTTTTTTAAGCAAAGAGCCTTCTATGGTAATCTACAGCTTTTGATTGGTTCACTACATTCATACTCTATGGAGGGCATTTTGGGAAAAGAATAAACTTAATCAATATTAACATTTCTATAATTAAGTTTAATTATGTAATTCGCTCCGTTCATTTTTATTTGTTTCGTATTTGACTTAATACCCCTTCTTTGAAAAAATTACAATTCTATCCTATTAACATATAAATATAATAAACTTTTTCTTAATTTTTTAAAATGGCGTGAGTTTTTAGTGTAGTGAACAAGTATAAGTAAAGAGATCGAGTAATAGTATAGGTTGCGTTTCTTAAATATGATTATTATAATATTATCTTTGTTATTATGTTTGTTAGTTTGCTTAGTTAGTATCTTGCAATTTTGTTATCATTTTTTTTTCTATATTGCTTTAAATTATGGTAAAATATATGTATATTTTATTCTTTTGTTACTCACTTATGAAATTATATTATATATATATTACTCCTTTTGTATTTTGCTTCAATTATTAACTTCTCCACTAATGAATTCTGATGAATGTAGAAATTCTCTCTAAATTTAGTATTATTTCTATTTTCATAGTATATACTTACTGACTTGGTCAAGAACACATAAGCAATGACATAGTTGTGATACTTCATCAACTCATCATCATCTCATTATATCACCAATCCACCATAGTATAATCTTTTATTTTGTCTAGTCAATTTGTATGGATTACATGTATTGATTGAAAAGAGAGTTGCTCGAATCGTAAGTACTCCTTATTTCCAACCTTAAAATGGTGGTGAGTTCGAGTCACCAAAAAATAAAAAAGGAGGGCACTTCATTGCACAAATTGCACTATGAAGAGGTGTGGTGGACAAAAAATATTATACATTACAACTCTGCTGTTTCAGATATCTCCTGGTGGAACACAAAGAATCAAAGACTTGAAAATTAAGAAATAGCAGGCTGCAATTTTCCTACTGCTAATCTAAATAATGCTCTTTTGACACAATAAAAGGAAAAATGAAAAAACAAAATCAAAGCAAATAAGCTATTGTACAAACCAAATATCATGTTGCACCAGCAAACTTATGATTCAATTCAAAACGGTTCGTCTCTCGCGTTCTGGCAGCTAGCCACCACTGTTGCAATCTCTTACACAGCTCTGTACAGTATGTACCCACGGTGGGTGGGTATACTCGACAAATCTCTTCACTGAAGACAACCCATGCCTTTTTGTCCAATAATCTTGAAAATTGAGTGAAACTAGAAATAAAAGCTCTTCTTGAAGAGAGCTTGCACCTGGTATATTTCAATACAACATTCGCAGGTACAACTACAAATTCCTCAGAAAGAGAAGCAAACTGCAAAGGACAAGCAATCCTTTAACCTCGACTGAATCAGACAAACACATCCAAATAGTGAATTGCTCTTTCCCAACCAAGCCCCTCTCAGCAAACAAGTTAAAGATCGGTTCTCTTCACACGTATTGTCACGTTTCGGTGTGGATAACTCACTTTGACCTCATAATATCCCATTTAAGACCCTCTGATAATAATCATATTGACGAGTACGCCACGCATCCAAGCTACTGCTAATCAAAGAAAGTACCAAGGAAACACATTGCTGGCAAAGACAAACAGTACATAATGATCAAGGAGATGGAAAAAATAAGGAATTAATTAAGTTCAGGACCAGTAACAAACCTCTTCTGTTAAACTAAGATGAAATCTCTTTCTTAGGTTCTGAATTGTTCGGGGACCACCCTTGAAACAAGGGTAACCAGAATCCTGATACAAAGATCAAAGTGAAACAAATTTTGTGTTATTAGGAGATCAATGTAATATATTCAATAAAGACGATAATGTGTTTGACAAAACAAGTATGCTTAGTAACTCAATCACGTGATACAACAGTCAAGCTAAATAGGATTGAGAACAGGAATACAAGTTGTGTAAGCCAATCCAGGGAAACAACATGGCCCATGCCAATCAAGGGAAACAACATGACCGTGCCCAGATGGAAAACAAGAAAATAGCTCATCTCAGAAGGGCCATTAGACTATCGCTCATCCCAACCTTCACAAACAACATTCAAACTTATCATTTCCAGTACTAATCCTGAAAACAAAAATTGGGAAGAAGCTAGAGATTCATTAAGAAATGCAAGATATATCAGAGTTTCTTCTTTCATTCTATATATAGCCTGTTCAACTCTAAAGTAAGCACTTCTTAAATAATAAGCTTCTGGCTTCTTTGAAGTTTGGCTAAACAAACTATTAATCTCACTTGTGGATGCATGATGCTTAAGAGATTCTGAGATTCTCTCTGATGATTTTGCTTTCTCTTATGATAGATCATTTTAAACTTTGGATTAAATTGTGTTCCTTTCTGATACTTCACAAGTAAAAATAAAAATAAAGATGAGATGAAATGAACTGAAAGGGAACCTCCTCAACCCATTTGTAAACACAATCGAGTTACATACGCAAGAGGATTTTAAAGTATCCCCTTTTTTTTAAATAGGTAACTGAGGATTTTAAAGTATTCCTTGTCTGTCATCGGCTGTGAAAGGTTTTAAATGGAGCTTATAATGGTACTGAACAAGTTTTAAAAGGTTTAGATGCTCGGTTACTTCATAGTACCGTTCCATACAACTTGCCTTCCACTTAGTTTGGCATCAAGTTCACTTAGCCTATTATGACACTCCTCCAATTCAACCATCTTATTTTGTTTATGACACTCTTCTTCTGGAGGACTAATCTAGATATATGGTTCTTCCCTGTTTTGACACCAAAATCTCATCAAATATGACTTCACCGTTCTCTTATAATTGTAACTACACTTGTAGTGTTTATATTGTCTTCACTAATGAAACCATCCTAAAACAGAACATACTTTTTTCTGCAAATAGAATGACATGAGTGTCATCCTAAATACTATTGGTTAGCCCATTCATAAACATTTGAACAAGCACAAGTTTAGGCAGATCCTTCATCTGAAACAACAGTTACATGAACTGCCTCTAAATCTCCTCCCTCTGTTGTCACACTTGTGAATAATCCCTCATACATATCCTATACTACACTTGAATGGATTTCTTTCTTTTTAAGCACCATCAATAGGCATCTCTGCACTCCATCATATGCTTTCTCTAAGTTAATGAATACTATATGGAGATCCTTCTTCCTTTCCAGTAAATTTCAATCAATTTTCCCAAGGATATACATACTTTGTTGTAAATCCTTGGTCTTCTCCCAATAGATTAACTCAACCAGTATAAATTCTCTATGGATAGAAAATACAAAATGAATATGAGATTAACTTTTTCTCCTCTACTGCCAATTTTATGAGACACAAATGGTAGCTTCTTGATTCTGTTTATGACAGTTATATGATCTTTATTTATTTATTTTTGAGAAAGTTAACTGGTATTATAAAACAGATAACTACACAAATAGTGAACTCCTGTAGTAATTACAACAAAAGTATAGAGGATTTACCAAAAAGAATCTAAATACCCATCTCCCTCATAAACTATCTAAGAATAGGGTGATGTCCCCCGGATCCTTGGGAATGGAATGGATACATCAAAAGTAAAAGACTAAAAGGTGTCTAAACAATTCCTTTTAATTCTTTGGAAAGGGATGCTCTTGTTCTCAAAACATCTCTGATTTCACTCAACTCCATATTGTCCATGATGCAGGCAGGGACTATCTTCCATCTCTCCTTGTGTCCTATTTTCCATCTCTATTCCAACATGTTAGGACTTATGCAGTATTTCTAGGCATGGTCCATGTGATACCTCTCATGTTGATGAAATACTTCCATAGTTTCTCAGTCACGTTACAATGCAAAAAAAGATGGTTTATTGTCTGTCTCAGATTCACAAAAAAAACATCTGGAGCATAATTCCTTTCCTCTTTTCATTAAGTTATCCTGAGTCGGAACACATTGTCTTGCAACAAGCCAGTGAAGCAAGCCAGCTTATGTGGTATCTTCCCTTTCCAGATCATCTTCCAAGGCCACAACTCCTTGGTTTCAGTTGAAATGTCTAGTAATTTGTAGGCTGATTTCACCTTGAACTTGCCATCCCCTTATATAAGTTCAGAAGAAGACAAAAGTGATGCTCCCAACACATACCCCCTTAAATAAGAAGTAACTAACATCTTCAGATCTTCTCTTGATACCGTGACAAGTCAAAGCAGTATATTTAATTTGCCATCTTTCTCCAGAACATACACCCTTAAATAAGTTCAGAAGAAGACAAAAGTGATGCTCCCAACACATACCCCCTTAAATAAGAAGTAACTAACATCTTCAGATCTTCTCTTGATACCGTGACAAGTCAAAGCAGTATACTTAATTTGGGATATCGAGGAGCAGTACCGTAATTTTGTACTGCATCTTTGACAGTTCTTTTTCTTGATAGGTGTATCTTTGGTGATAATTTAGAGATTCAAAAGATTAAAGTTGGAGAAAAGTCTTCCTTGATAAAGGCTTAGCCTACCAAATATGAAAGTCTAAGATACTGAAAAATGAGAAGTTTGCAGCATCAGAACTACAGGACATTTCTAATCCTTTCCTAGTTTTACAAAATTCCCCCAGTCCCATTCCACCCTCCATTGGTAAGTGAGATTCATATATCAGAAACAAAGGTTTTACATAGTATTAAATATATAATGACATTAGCAATGGGAACTGTGTATCAGATCTACCTGTAGCATCTCGACAAGAAGAATTATACGCTCTGCGTGCTTCCGACATGTGAGAAACCCTTGGATGCATAGAACCTGAAGACAGGAAAAAGGCTTAAAGCACAAAAAAAACAAAAATAAGTCTAGCTACAAAATACATCTCAGTAAGCAATATATTACTTTGAAATAATCAAAGAACTCGCTTGGAACTCCTTCAGCATCAGAATCCATGATCTAGCACAAATCAACCACAACATATGCTGAGAAACTGTATCAAACACCTCCAGAAGATAAAATAACGGGTAGAACTAAAAAAGTAGACACGAGATTTTTCAGCAGCACATACCTCAAGAAGTTCACGTGTCAATTTAAATGGTGCACTTTCAAAATTTACACCTCCAGGTGAATTAGATAGCATGAAACCAAAATCAATGTGTATGATATGTCCTTCTTCATCCAATAGAAGATTTCCGTTGTGTCGATCCTTTATCTAACAACAGAAGCAAAAAGACTGGTAATCATTGCAATACCTACTGTACTAGGAAAGGTTAATTTTGGAGAGATTCAAAGTAGCCACATTAAGAAAAATAAAAGAAAAAAAGAACAGATTTCAATCATGCAAAATTATTTCTGGAACCCTTGACACAACAAACATTTGACACTGAGAGACGAGTGAACATTTGAGTTAGTGCACTCACTACATAAACTCATGTTGTCACAAGTTACATCACAAATAGCACACACCATTATTTTTCTTTATAGCTAAGTGAACAATGTATTAAAACAAAAAGAGCACAATAATTGTGTTGTGACTTGTGACTACATTATGATATCCTTACATGTGTATCTATTTCCATATCCAGGAACCTTAGAAACAACTAGTTCCGACTAATCAAATGTGAGAGGTAACTGAGGAAATCTAAAAGCTGGATATCCACACCATATGCATTCTTTATGCTGCACCTGATGCTAAGAGGGATAAGACAATGGACCTCAGTTTGTGAATTCTCTCTTTTGCCTTCGTAACATCTGAGATCCCTTTCTTGTCAGATGGCTCACCAATATCATGCAACAATTATGATTGTAATAAATCACAATTAGTTGATTAATTGAATCTGAACTAGAGACAATATCCATAAAGACTTCTCCTAGGGAATCAGGAAAACCAACTTTTGGGCCATGCACCCATGGAAAACTAACATTTAGCATTTCTCTACACATCGCGATGTCATACTCTTTATCCTTGAATAACAACAGCACCACTTTTTCTACCATTGTGACACATATTACCATGAAACATTCTCATTTCTCAATATAGAGTCTGGTGTAGTATAATGTAAATGTGACAGATGAGTCTTTGAAATATACAGCTTGAAGAAGAAACCTAACTGTTTGTGGCTTTGCAAGGCCATAATCTCCCTGCTTGTCCACTTTCTGCTATTTGATTGTGTTTTAGCTCTTCCATTCCGTCCCTTTAGAATTAAATTTTGCCCAATGCTTTTTAGCTCTATGTCTTGCATTCGGTGCAAAGGGCAAATTTTATTGTCTAATCAGCAGTTCCATGTTCATCTTTGAATTACAATGGAAGTTACAGACAATGACAGCCGTCGTCAAATATATGATGGACTGTATCTGTTTAGTTGAGCTAGGCTGTCAAGGGAGGGAGAAGAAGCAAAGAAAGGATTGTAGCTCCTTTGCACTAATGTGGTAGTTCAGAGAGGGAAACAAGAGAGCCTTGGGGAGGAGAGCAGTAGAAATTACTATTGTACAGATGAAGGGGGCAGTCTATGTTTCTTTGTAATATTCAGCGCACCCACGTAATCCCTGCTAGCTTAGATGTCTGGTACTTTCTGACTTAATGTAAAAATCAGAGTCTTGAATAGGTTCTCAACTTCTACTTGAATAGCAGGTGTTCCCGTTTGATCAATACAAGTGTTACTTCATCAGAAAAATTCAATCACTTTTAAGACGAGTGCTGGCATACACCTTCAGTTTTTTTTTAGTTTTTTTTTTAAACTGGTAACTTTATACACATTTAGTTTTTTTTTTCTTCTTTCAAACACATCTTTTTCCAATTTTGATATCTTATTTTCAATTTTTATGGGTATTGGGGCACAAGAGAAGACTAAGATGTGCAATAAATAATCAAAGGATATGGCTAGCATGTAGCCCATGTAAAATGGATCAATTTTGGTGAAACATATTAGAGAAAGAAGCATCTGCTGACAACAGAAATATATGATCTGTGTATTATGCTTCTTTATGCAATCATAAAATTATACAGAGATAAGTCATTCAGTTCACCTGCAAAAGGTAGCAAACCAGAGAATATCCAGCCATGCTTTCAACAAAATTTCTCTGCATGTACGAAAAATAA
Organism: Solanum lycopersicoides; assembly: GCA_022817965.1. NCBI lineage: Eukaryota > Viridiplantae > Streptophyta > Magnoliopsida > Solanales > Solanaceae > Solanum > Solanum lycopersicoides. The sequence goes on along the minus strand of CM040628.1, from coordinate 935,690 downwards.
AGGAGGACAAAGATGAGTCATTTTATTTTACAAGTCCCAAGCCCAAGTAAAATTACGAAAAGGAAATTGAAATGCGAGCTAAGCAAACCATAAGAGAGAGATCCTTAACTATTCAACTAAAATAATACAATGAAGCTGCTTAAAATTGTTGGAAGCATGAACTTATCATCCAAACTATCTCCCAAGAGAAAATCCCTTTGAATATGAAAGGCTAAACAACAAAGATACAACTTATTTTAGTAAAACTAATTGCAGTAATTGACTAGCTAAGTTGCTCGGACTCTCCAAAATGATGCCGGACCCTTGTCGCATCCTTCAAAAAAAACACTATTTTTGGAGGATCTGACACGCACCCGTCGACATTTTGAAAGAGTCTGAGCAACATAGTTGACTAGAGCACATCAGTCCATAATTTTCTTCTCTACACTTATTACCCAAAACATAAGGAAACATAAATGACAACTAGTTGATAAGGAGTGCTTCACTCATCATATACACACTTTTATTATGTTTCAAAGTGAAGCGCACAGGAGTCCCCAAACTTCGACACTTCTGGCACTCCAAATTTATTTTAAAGCGAGAAGCAAGAAAGTAATAAGCCTCCCAGAGAACAAGAAATGAGAAACAACACACGCCCTTGTTTGAAGTAATGTGCACAATTCTCATATACAAAATTACAAATGTTAATTTTGTAATAAACATAATTAAATTCAATATCCGATATCCCACAATGACTACACTAGACTCAAGTCCCAACCCAAACTAAAAGTAGGGGCCGTCTGCTATTGAGTAGCAATAGCTGAATATTCCTACATGAGGGGGGTGACAATGCAAGGTAGGGGAAGGAGGAGAGGCCCAATACAAAGGTCAGCTAGAAGGCCGATATATATGGTAGAGGAAGGTGGTAGAAATTAAAGGGAGAGAGGTGTAAGGACTGCACTAGGGCGGTAGGTGGAGAAAGTGATGGGTTAATAAAAAATAAGAGGATAAAAAGTGCAGAAGATCAAGAAAGAGGAGAAGCAAGGACTATTATGATTTCCTCCTTCCCCAATATAATAAGGCACAGTGTGAGAAAAGACTCATCAGAGTGGAGACTACAACAATTGCAAAGGCTAGTATAGGGTGAAAAAACACTTTAACCAAAACAGAGCCAACAACATATGCAGCCTTGGTGGTCAGATTTACTCGGTACGTGTGCTAGTGCCTATTGGCAGGTAGCAGGCACCTGGTGGGAGCGCAATCTGGCCCAAACACTACCATCACTACAAAACTATTTTTTCCCTTTTTCCTTGGTTCAGTAAGGCTTCCAACAGGCTGTAATCATGCTTCAATTAGACACGGAAGATAATTATCTAAAAGATCAACACAGAACATAAGCACTTAGTGGGTTGCTGTACTACAATTAACTCCAATAAAAACGGGGAAAGTATAATACGAAGGCGCCATTGAGAAAATTCAAGACAGTAGTAAATCACAGAGGCTACAAACTTTTCTCATTATGATGTTTACCTGGGCAAGCTTAAAGGTTGGAGAATTCTCCTGATACTTGGCAACATAAAATTCACGTAGACTTGTGATGTTAGGAAATCTACTTTTAATAGAATGAATTGAGGCCTGCAGAACAATGATTAAAAACGATGTCACGAATATTCACAACCAATAAAGAACACTCCGGTTATCAAGAAAAAAGCAACACTTTACCGTATCTGGAATTGTTTCAATTAGAGCAGTATAAGAGGATGTAACTAAGACTTCATAAGGACGCAACCAAAGCGGCAGACCAGCTTCCTGGAAGATATCTACCATTTCAAAATACTCAAACAATATGAGTGAGTAACTTGAGAGCATAAAACAATATTCAAGGTCAACAGTAAAAACATGGATCTCCACTGACATTGGCATATCTAGGAATGAAACCCTAGCTATAGACCTAACAAATACAGGAGGATGGGGAAAAAAGATCACTCTTTCGGTAGAAAATACTGTTCTTTTTCGGAAGTATCTTGGGGAAGAACAGAAGCCGTCTTGTGAGCTAGTAAAGACGTAAAAATACCGAACAAATGACTCCCATAATGAATTAAGGTAATTGACAAATAACCATAGTATTTACCAAAACCATTTTCTGAATTTTATTCATTAATGATGACAATCATTGTCTTATTTCATTTTTATCTGTACAAGTGCTCCAATAATATTCTTTATTTTATACAACTCTGTTGTCACATTAGTTCAAGGTGAGTTAAATATGATTTTCACTAGAATACTAAAGAGTACTAAATTGCTTTTGTATTTACCGAGTATTTTTAACATTTTTCAAATTAAGAAAGACAGAGATTGCAAAGACAGGAATACACAGAAGAGCACTGTGTGCCTCATACCAATAAAAAGCTCAAAACAAATAAATGTGAGTCCCAAATATTGGTGAAAATCGACTTGTTGGATATCATAAAGCTAACTATTTTACATATTTTACACCAGACAAGAAAATATGTGCATGATGATTATCTATGTGAATAATACCAATTAAGTAATATATCTCTGCTGAAGGAACCATCCTTGCAACCCAAATCCCAATTCAATCCGTGAGGCCTATACGCAAGGTTGAATATCTACTCAAAATAGGCTACTTATAGCGGTGGTGTTCGGACCAACTTGTGCACACCCTCAACCAGTGTTTAGGAAAGCGAGCGCTTCATTGCTTAAAGCGATGAAGCGAAGCGATGCGAGCCTTCTACGCTTCAGAGACTAGAATGAGTATGTGAGTGCTTCATCGCTTAAAGCGTGAAGCAGGGCCTTATCACTTTTTTCCGCTTCACGCTTCACCGAACACTGCCCTCAACTCTTCCATGCGAATATCTACTACTTATCACCAATATAAGTATTGGGAATTTTTCTCACCAAACAGAAAGATTGCAGAACTCATCCAGCAATTTTATCTTTTGGGATTGAAACTCTTTGAGTGCGCAATCATCATGTTACTTGAAGAAATGGGGAAAACCTCAATATGATAAAAGATCGCCTAGCTAGATAAGCCCTCAAACAATCTGACCTCTTTCAAAAATCACTTGCTTAAGGAACAAATGTTACTCACACATACGGCTCTGCTAACCAAATGTTTCAGTACTACGCATCATATAGTACTGTATATGTGTGGTGGCAAGATTTAATTTACTTGAATTCCTCATTCATTTCTCTAGGCAAAGTTTGTAGTCATCAAATTTTCAGAATATTTCCTTTCCTGCGCTTGTTTTATGAATTAGTTCTTTCTATTACTAGATTAGCGTATTAATCATGTCCTGTTCTACATCTATTTCGTGACCATATGCAAGAACTTCACCTATATTACCTTGAGTTCTATTTTTTATCAACTTGATTTCTTTTTACAAAAATATCCTGCATCCAAATGCATTTCAACCTTCTAATTTTAAGGTCTTCGTACTGAATATATTTTAGAGCAAAAGCAAAAAGATATTACAACAAAAAACATTCTGCATAAGATACCGAACACACTTCATAATAACATTATGAACAAAATCAAGTTAAACCCCCTATCCAAACGCTGTAGCACGAAAATAAGATTGAGCAGATATGAGTTTTAAGACAACTGGGCCCATATGCTCTCTCATTTACAACTGTTCATGTTAAGGGAGAGTTCTAGAACTCTACTAAATTCAATTCAATAACTCGGGGTCGGGGAACATTTCATAATGACCTACCCCCACCCCTCCCCTACCCCCACCCTACCCCTACCCCCACCCACCCCAGTCATATAATATCAGATCCTCCTTACATATCCCCTCAGCCAAAAGTTGCATTGGGTTCGTTAAGACAAAAAAATTGAAGCAAAAAAGCCAAAGCTATTTAAAAACAAAAAGGTACCGCAATAAAATAGCGAAAAACATAACCTATAAAGAATGCCAATAATTACACAAGTCACAACAATGGAAGATCTTTGAATCCAAGATACTTACCGTAGAAGTGTGAGATAAGTTGTACAGCAAGATGCTCTTGTCTGCAATCATCACCACTCTTCACGATGAACTATATGAACGCCAGAAATTAAGCATGTTAGCTGCTATTCAAAGAAAAACATAATATGATATTGAGAAACAATTGTACATCCCCGACAGTATAGAATAAAAGGAAGCAGCAAAGATGATGGAGAAAACTATGTGGACTCATAAAATTCTTTAAACAATCAATTATCAACTTAAATTTGTCTCACTTCATCCCTGTTTTTGGGGTGACAAAAGGAATAAATAAATAACAAAGATAAAGGTACAAGGAAAAACAAAAAACTTGTGGGAGAAATGCTTGAAAATTTTAAGGTTCTCATGGGAGTTTGACAAGAATACTCGGCCTAATTATGTGGGTTCTCTCCCTTACACCTGAGTGAAAATACAAATATGTATTCAACCTGACTTGAAAGAATTATATAAAGATAGAGCACAAGTATTTTTGGACTTGGAACATGCTTCAGGTTTTATGATTTAGCAAGGCTAAGATCTTACTGGACTTCTTTGTTATTATGTCTTTGTTCCCTCTGCCGACTCAGGTGGCAAAAAGGTTGGATAATAGTGAAGAGATTCCTATGACAAGGCAAGAGGGAAAACAAGACATTTAATTTGGTAGAACAGGAACCGTCTCAACTGAGAAGAGAACAGGAAGTCTGGGTATCAAAGATTTGAGAGCTCAAAGTACCAGTTTGCAGCATAAATGGCTTTGGAGATTTAACAATGAGGATGGGGCTTTATGGAGGAAGGTTATTGTAACCAAATATGGCGCAACTCTTGAATTAAGGAGCAACCACAATACATATGGCATCTGGAGACATAAGAGCACACTGGGACTCCCTCCAATCCAAGACCTCAACAGTATTTGGAGATGGCAGGAAAACGCAGATTCTGGCTAGACACTTGGCTTGACCAGTAGCCCCTAAAGGAATAGTACCATCTTTGTACACTGTGGCACGAAATTCTGAAGCTCTCTAGTTAGATTACTGGATTGAACAAGGCTGAAACATCAAGTCTAGGCACAATACCAATGACTGCGAAATGGACAGCTTATGTCCCGATGTCCATCGCTTCTCAGATGTCATAAGATCCCTCTCAGTTTGTGGACAGATACTATACAGTGGAAATCCAATGTTGAAGGAATGTTTACTGTCAAATCTTGCTACCAGCAGCCAAATCCCACTGTTGCTGATAACTAGCCTTGGAACTGCATCAAGAGAAACAGAGCAGCACTGGAAGCTGAATGATGTGACTGGTTGGTAGCCAAGGAAGCCAACCTTACGCACAAGAATCTACAGAAAAAATGGGAATAAACATCTGCAGTAGATGCTGCCTTTGTCAGAAACAAAGTGAGGATGGCAAGCATTTTTTTTTTCTGGGTGTTGCTTGGACCATGCCAAAGACAACAAAGGCGCAATTACAATGCAAGCACTTGAAAGGATTGCGAAAGACGGGAAAACTTGGATGGTCAATAATAGGTGGACAGCTTGGAAGGAAAGGAACACGAGTTTTCGAGGCAAAATACACACACACACACACACACACATATATCATAAGTAGATTTATGTGTATGTCTGCATGTCCTAATCATTGGCAGCCAATTACGAGCATGAAGTAGAGAAGCTAGCAATTTGACCAAGGATCAACCTCTCTCTTTATACATAAGGCAAGCACACATGTCATACTAACTTATCAAAAATTACGAAGAAAATATCAAGGAGACAAAAACAAAAATTAGATGGTGGGACTCACAGATCTCAAGTCCCACCCAGGTAATTTCCCATAACCAGAGCATTTGCGTATTCTTTCCTTCTTGACTTCCCAGAGTTCTCCAGAAAGTGCATCACTAACCTTGGGAAGACCACCATTTGTGACCTGTTTTCAATGAGATTATCATGCACGTGTAATTATAGGTTCTATTAAGAAGAGGAACAACATCTGACAACGTCTCTACCTTAGGTTGTGCATCAGATGAATCCTGACCAGCACCTTTCAAAGGGAGTCCAGGAGGTGCTTCTCCTTTTAATGCAGCTAACTGTAAAGAGAACCATGTTTGTGATTTCTTCATGTATGGAGAAGTATCAAAGGAACAAGTAGGACTCATGAACAAAATTATTACAAATGGTGATATTTATAGAGCACCAATTCTCCCAAAAGAAGAAAATATCAAACAAACAACAGCAATCATCTTTCAAAAGAAAATCCCAGGAGGGAGTTAGAAGACATCACATGAGATCTCAAACTCAACGAGCAACAAGATGCCTAACATGACAGAAGATTATGACCTATCTTTTGTTTGACAAAGAATAACAGCGCTTCAACACCTAAAATCCACTCATCCAGCACTCAGTGACATTAATATCTCCACTAGAAAACAGCATAGAAGAAGATAATGTTGAACTAATAAATTCAACATAAAAAGCTCCTCAATTTCATAAAAAATCCAGTTTCAGTTCTCACCAGAGCAGTTAAAACTAAAACAAATTTGCAACGATGGATCAGAACTTCAAGCTCTGTGATTTTGGGGGCGTGGTTTATCCTTACCTAATGGCAACAAGCACCATATTATCCATTATCTTTCTCCACTAACCTTAGATTTCTAAGAAAATGCAACTGCTAAGCAGTGTGATCCTACTACCTGATCCCCTCTTAATAGTTCAAAACAGCAGCATATCCAGATATAACAAATAAATGTCCCGGTGAATTAAACATACATATTTGATGTCTTGATGCATAAATATAAAGGACAATTGGTCATATAGATGCTAGACCAGAAGAATTGATGAAAAGACGATTAACGAAAGACATTCACGTAATTCACGAAGATCAGATAATACACTTGATCTTATCCAAAAGGCAGTACTGCATCTCATGAAGATACAATAAGTATACAGAAACTTCACGCAAGGAGTGTAAAAGAATTTTCACGTATGCAGCAGAGATGAAGGTTACCTTAACTTCCTCGATGGCTACTGTACTGGGAACCCTTCGATGCTCTTTCTTTCTTGGTGGTTCCTGGTCCACTATATCCTCCATCCTAACACCAGGATCTACAGTCAAGACAACCCGTACCCATTCTGAATCAATAGCATCTGACTTCAATGGAAGAGATGGGACCTCTCTGCATTTACTATAACTTTCTGAAGCAGAACCAAGGCTGCAATGATCTATTTCAGACTCTGATTGCATCTCCACCGAAAAATTCACTCGCACAAATTTCACTTTAGTATCCCATAATTGAGCCATTGCTTGGTCTATGGCCTGAGATGCAGACCTTGACATTCTGTCATTGTGATTGTCCTGTCCTGTCCAAAGAGGATAAGCCCAAGGAGGAGGCTTTGGCAATAGAACATCTCCATTTGCCAGAGGGATCCCTCCCTTAGATAGCTTTTGAGAGTTGAATGTGTCTTTTGAACTGTCATTTGCATGAAAATGAAAAGGAAAGAACAAAAATGAGGCAGTGGTAAACAGAATCAAGCCTGTTAAAAGTAAGTCTGTCTTTGGTTCATAAACGTTATCAACTTACTTGGGGCTTTCACATTTTAAAACTTCAACACATATCAAATAAGGAGCCTTTTCTCTTGAATTCAAGAGAACCGCTTCATCTTCAGGAATATGAAGAACACGATACATCCCCTTTCCCATCGGAAAGCACACTCCTGTAGCACATCCAAGAAATTAAGACAACAGAATTGAACCTAAAGCTGCAAAGGAGATATATCTTGATTGATCTGAGAGTAGCAACGGATATATTTTTGCCAAATTTGCATCCACGTGAACTGAAATATAAAAGTAGGAAAACTGTCATAGCCCACATTACATTATATCGTACAATCTTAATCCACGAGACTCGCTGCCAAATCGAAGATTTTGCCTATCTGTTTTATGTCTTCAGAACCTGATTTTTTTTACCTGCTTTTACAGGTAGATCCTCCATTTCATTATACTTGATCAGCCTTAACACTCAATCTGCCTGAATTCACGCGACCAATTTAAATGGTAAGACATTTGATCTTCAAATATTCAGACAAATACTCCTCATTTCCCGCTTTTTTTTACCAACCAGCAATACACAAGGTAAATAAAACTACATTGACCTCATACCATGTTATCAAAGGCGCGCTTTAAGCACACTTAAGCCCTGAAGCGAGGCTCAAAACGTGTTGAGCGCTTCGCCTCGCTTTATGTGAGCTTCAGTGTCGTCATAAAGGTTCTAAGGCAAGCTTTTCCTTGCCAATGAGCCTTTTATGAAGAAGTGAAACTAAATAATTGATATTTCACTTAACCATAAACTTTTTTCAATTTCATTGGTCATATATTTGTCATTCATGTTTATAATTATTAGTCTTGGACTAAACATATATATTTGTATTCTTTTCTCCCTTTGCGCCTTTTTTCATTAAAGTTCACGCTTTATTTGCGCTTTGCGCTTAAAGCCCCCATGGACCTTAGAGTTGTTTTGTGTTTTTCGCCTTTGATAACACTGCCTCATACAACAACAACGATGCCTCAATAATCTAAACTAGCTAGGGTTGACTTAGGCTATATGAGTTCTCAATATCCATACCACTCCATTTCGACAATCTTCATTCTGACACTCAATAGTATATATTAGGTCTCTCAGACACTATTAAGTTTTTTTACATTTTCAGTTGACGTAGAATTCTCAAAAAAAAAAACTCTGGGCAAATAATAAACCTAATGTAAGTGGCTAAAAGGTTTAAGTCCTAATCCCAACAAATTGACTATGTAGATCTTTCACTTCCAATGTGTTCTATTCTTCGCTAACTCTATATGAATTCCAAGAGGTTGTGTATGTAAGTCTATAGACAAGTTCCCTCCACGTGCGTTGACCGCATGAGCTAATTATTTTTAAATAAAGGATTGTGGTCAAAAATAAATTCTCTATAGTTTCTAAATCTATAATGTTTATATCAAGAAGACATATATATCAATCTGAAGCTCAACAGGAAGTTAATCAAATCAACAACGACAACAACTACATACCCCATGAAATCCCACAAATGGCGCCTAGGGAGGGTAGAGTGTACGCAGACCTTACCACTACCTCGTGAAGGTAGAGAGATTGTTTCTGGAAGGCCATCGGCTCGAGTACAACAAATCAAAGTATGTATGAAAAGGGAATATGACAGTGAAGAAAATATAGCAACTAATACAGAAACAGTAACAACAACACAATAGTTCAATAACTGAAACACCATAAAAACAGATGGTGGTAGAACGCAAAAACACGACTCTACAAGAATAAAGTTAATACTAATCTTTACCATTTTCAAAAAGAAGGATAATACTATGACAAACACCACTAAGCCTAAGCCCTTCAAGAAGCAAGAGAACACTCCACTACCCACTAACCTTCTACCCTACTCTGAAACCTCCACACCCTCCTATCTAAAGGTCATATCCTCAGTAAGTTGCAGTTGCGTCAAGTCATGTCTAATAACCTCTCTCCAGTACTTTCTCGGCCTACTCTACTTCTACCTCTCCTCGCACCCACTATATCCTAACCTCTATGCTTTTTTTTATCAAATAAGCTTTTTTAAAACAAATTTTTAATTTCTTATTGCTAAAAGGTGACCTCATCTGAACTAACAGCCCTATAGCTCACGTTTTGAGAATTTGAGCATGTGTACCAAACTTTTTTTTATTTAGAACCATTTAACCTACATTTCATTGACCTCCACACAATTCAAAGGGGTGAACCATTAAGGGAAGGACGATGTTCCGAACAATGGATGCATTTTCTGGTAGAACACTAGAAAGAAAGCAGAGATGACGGGAAACAAGATCCTCTAATAGGAAAGTTCTTAAGTGAATAAAAAAGTTGGTCTAATTGATTTACACCAACAGAAGCAACTGTAGCCAAATAACTGCTTTGCACCAAATAATCACTTTACACACCATGGATGCTTCACATTTAACAAAGGGAGCGTAGGAAAAGGAGAGGAAAGGGGTGAGTTCAATAATTTTTACGAAAGGAACATGTAGTCCCCCTCTTACGACTTAATGGAGTGGGACCACTGTTCAGAGAACCGCCTACCTGCCTTTGCAGGAGAGGAAAGTAGGATGAACCAATGAACAAAAAGACATCTTTTGTTTCCCCAAAAAGTAGGAATTAATTCAAGGTGAAAAAGTTAAAGAGAAAATAAAAGAGATTAAAAGAGAAAAAGAAACTGAGAAATTATGAAAGTTATCCATGAAAATTAATTTTCTTAATTCAAACTGAGTTCCTTGAAGCATTTGTGATGCCAAAGAAGAGACTTGTTAACAAGATAAATACTTCACTGTGGTAGCAGATCACCTTGCAACGACTTTTAATCTCTCAAACCTCTCTTTAGACCAAACAGAAATGATTGTGCAATAAGGAAATGTACCTTATGGACACACTAACCATTCTCAACACATAACAGAGGAATGAAGCAAGATAATGGCATGGAAAACACAAGAAGACAAATCCCAACAGTTGCATAAAAGAATCATGTTGAAACCAATTGCTCTTCCAACACATGATAAAATAATTACATCTGCAGGAAGTATTCCTCCAATTTTTTATGCCTTAAGGTGGAAATCCATCTCAAAAACCTCTCAAAACTAAAAGGGCAACTGAGATAATAGATAGAAGAAATCAACACTAAAAACATGTGTAACCTCTAAGGAAATGCAAACAGTTGACTCATGCATTAATTTCTCAGTAGACGTATACCTCCACTGTTTTGAGCATCCGCTAGATGTGCATTGATCTCCACTAATGACTATGAGCAGAAAAGCGAATGTCAGTGAGGTGAAGTGTTAACAAAGGTATCATACCAAAGGAAATGTGAATATAACAAGTTAAAAGTAGAGCCACCTCACAAAGAGCACTTTTGCGATCTTCGACCGGAAACACATCTACTAGTCCATAAGAAGTATCGCTCAGTGACTGCACAAAATCAAGTGATTGGTGATAGGCCCCTTTCCGAAATTGTGACAACCCGTTATCTGGAAGTGGAGGTTTTGCATTTAACCTCTCATTCTGCTTTGGGGAGCCAGGACGTTTCTGCGGAATAAACATTACTTGAGAATATTTTTTTTAAATAGAAAAAACATTACTTGAGAATTAAGTTACAATTACGAGCATACTAAATAAGTCTTTTTTTATGATAAGGTACCATCATACTAAATATATCAGGCTGGTGTAAAGAGCCTTACATGAAATATATGTGCATCCATAATCTAACAAACACTGCATCACATTTCCATCATATCATTACAACTCAAAGCACTGTAGATTATTGCAACTAAAGAGCCATTGCATTCAAATTTTCTACAAAGCTTAATAGTAGTGATAATTTAGCCATCATTGATGTGTTACGGTCATGAAAGAAAAACTAAATGGAATGTCTATATCTGGTAGTAGTATCACAGTAAGGTCATGAGTGAATTGCAACAGGTGTTATACATGTGAAATGGATATTGAAGACATAATCACCAGTTTTTGCCGTCGTCTTCTGTTAGCAGTTGTAAAGCTTGTTTTAATACATTTTTGGTGTTAACTGTTAAGTAGGCAATATCTGTTACACTCAAAGATATTCTTTTGCATGGAAAAGCAAGGAAGATGATCACAGAAAGCAGTAGATTGTGTAGGTGCATAATACCTCTGGACACCCCTGTACTTGACACCGTTTACTCGGTGCACACCTGAACTATTTTAGTCCAAATTACCCCCCTATGCGAGGCTAGTTGATAGCCTCAACCTCCCTAACCAATCTCACCTGTGGTTAGTGAGAGTCACGGGTGCCACATGGAACTTTTCAGCAAAATATATTATTACCTTTTTTAACTCATTCATATTTGGAATCATCTAATTTGGGCCAACTTTGTAATTAAACATGGCTACAACTCCCATTATTAAGGCTAAAAACTTTTTGATTCGGCAATAAATAGAGGAGCTTTAGCCGAGTTTTTTTAAAAGATTTCTCCCCAACAAAATAAGAAAAAATAGTCAACGCATCTAAAGAAGTAATAAAAAGGAATACACAATTGGGGTAAAATATAAATTGTATATTAAGAAGCAACAAGAAATACACAATTAGAACAAAAAACGTTTGTATATGAAAATTCACTTGGAAGCTGATTTTTTTTCTTTTTCTTCTCCCACACAACTAAAACAGAGTGTATCCATGCTCTTTTCCACAACAACATCCAGCGATTAAGGCTATTAAAGTTTTCAACTCAGTTCTTGCCTTCTTGGGTATTCATGACTAACAAATAGTCCAGGGGTGCACTGAATAAACATTGAGGGGTCCCATTGCGTTTTGCCATTATGGGGGAGAGAGGAACCTAAGATGATTTGAAGACAAAATTGAAGCTAAACATAGACTAAAATTGAAGTACTCTTATCTTTTTTTACTTTTTGGTTTAACATGCAAAATGTGTATGAACAGTACATGTACTTGACTTTCTATGCTTCCTATTGGTTAAAAGGGAACTATATTATTTTATTTTTTGAAATAATTAAAAGGAACTATATTTTTAACTACTTTTTCGATAAATCAAATTTCATTAATATCACACAAGTCTGTATTATAAAATATCTAGCTTATCCGTCCTCACAAAACTATCCTGGTCACTATATCAATTAAAAAACTAGGGTATTTTCCCGTTAATCCAAAAGAATCCATGAAATAGCAAGATTCTTTCTCATATTCTGGAACATTCTCTTATTTCTTCAATTCGACATTAGCAAGAAGATGCACAGGTATAATTCTCCATACTAACTCCCTTTTCTACCCACCCTTTGAAATTTCCAACTGTAATTGCCTCCTCCACAGTTCTTATTAACTTCCATGAGACATTAAAGAAAACCAGCAATTCTCATGCTAACTCCCTCTGTCTTTCCCTGGTTCTTGATTGACAAAAAACATGGTGTTTAGCTAACATGTTATGACAAGGAACATGTCTCCAATCATAAAATACATCAACAGGCATCTGCAGTTTGCAAAGTAATGGTCTACATGTTGAAACTAATAGCAGGAGCATACAAGGCATAATATCATAACCAATAAGTTGTATATAACACTAAAAAATTCTACTTCAGGGCTGCAGGGACTACTACACTTTGCAGGTGGGCAACACCATTTATCATGTCAAGGCATAATTATGGTTTGTTTTTTAAGCTGATAAAATAATTTAAAAAGTACAACAAGGCATAGATTCTCAAGACAGAAAATTAGTATGTGGCTGGTTCAAGGGAACAGGTAAAATTAGTTTCATCCTTCTCTAGTTTCATCCTTCTTTTATGATGTATTATCACTGAACTTTTTGAACTCAACATACCCAGTGTAATCCCACAAGTGGGTTCTGGGAAGGGTAGGATGCATGTTGGCCTTAACCCTACCTTTGTTGCGGTAGGGAGGTTGTTTATGATAGACCCACGGCTCCAAAGAGATGTAAAATTGAAGAACGGATAAAAGAAAATACAACAACAAAATAGCACAATCGAATAATAGAAAGCATAATTAAATTTAGGGAAACATGCAAATGAACTCCATACACCCTGGAATAATATCCAAAACAAAACCTTTATGATAAAACTTATGTCTGTTGTTATATCCTTAAAACCACCAACCATCTGGTGTGTTGACGGTGGAACGAATTCTATATAGTTTAACATCAAGTGCCATAAAGTTAGTGAGGTGATCAAGTCCAATGAAACTTTAGCCTGTAACACTACCACGCTAAGACTTGGAGCCAAAATCAAGGAAAGAATTTCCCTATGAAATACATTTTAAAAAAGGTATTTCAAAGAATATCTAAGGCACGCATTTAGTCTTTACTGATAAAATTCACAAGAAACAGGAGGGAGGGCTCGGATATACCAGACTTGAAATAATTCTATTCTTGAGGATACATGAGGGGGGTGATAACTGAGATCCAAGCCCCGTGCACGTGAGTAGACACTAGACAGATTTACATATGGCACTACAAATATACGACTTAGTCCTTTCCTTGATTTAGTTACTGAGGGAGTTATCAGCAACTGACAGAAAGTGCAAGCGATTTCAGTGTACATACCTCTTTGTTCCCCTTTGAACCAAAGAGCTCTGAATCTTCAACTGAACGGTCACGATCCTTAAACAGCTTGCGGAAAAAGTTCTCAGTTCCAGGACTGCTCTCAAGAAAACTGCCACCATTACTGCTTTCATTTGATGCTGACAGTTTTGAATCCTCTGGATGCACTCGAAAGAGTCGACGAAACAATGGAAAATCTGAAGGCTCTTCTTCCTCACCATTTGCATGCCTCCTAAGATCGTCATCAACCCTGTCATTACCATCTTTCTTATCCTCAAATTTTTCCTTAAAAAACTTTTTGAAGAACCCTTCCTTTTCATCATCTTCAGAACTCCTTGTTGATTTTTCAGGTGTTTCGTTCCTTTCTCTTACATCCTTCTTCTCCTCAAATTTTTTGTCCTTTAAAAACTTCCGGAAAAAACCGTCTTTTTCATCATCTTCAACAGGTTTGGAACCTACTTTATCCTCCAAATCATTTTTATTATCACGAAACATACGTTTGAAAAATCCATCAGTACTTGAGTGCACATCCTCATCATCATCCTTGTTGGTACTCAAAAGTCTCCTGAAGAAACCATCCTTCTCTGATTCCTCTGCATCCTTATCCACAGATTTCCGAGCATAATCATCTTTACTATTACTAAGAAGTCTGCGGAAAAAACCATCTTTTTCTGACTCCTCTTCATCTTTGTCCACTGATTTCCTACTATCGTCATCCCGACTCTCTCTTAAAAACCTCTTAAAAAAACCATCCCTCTCCGGTTCTGCATCATCCTTTTCCGCTGATTTCCTCACGTCATCATCCCTACTATCCCTCAAAAGTCTTTTCAAAAAACTGTCTTTTTCTGGTTCTTCATCATCCTTCTCCACGGATTTCCTGAAGAGCAATGCATCTCTTACTTTTGGACCCGGAATCAACTTCTTAAAAATCTTATTTTCCTCAGGCGACGATATTTTACTTCCAAGACCATCATCCTGTGGCAATGAACTTCCTGAGGGTGAAAATGACAGAGACCGCTGTACAGCTGGTGGTGAAGATGTCAAGGATAATAGCTTCTGTTTTGAAGACAATAACTTATTAAGCATCTGATTCTTTCCCAATAGATTAGATGAAGTGTTTGGGGGTTTTATCAAAGGTGGCCACTCACCCATCAAAGTAGCAGCAATCTGACACTTCTCCTGAAGCCTACTTATCCCCTCATTATCATCTGTATCCTCCAACTCCGCCATC
This sequence comes from Solanum lycopersicoides, assembly GCA_022817965.1. Classification (NCBI taxonomy): domain Eukaryota; kingdom Viridiplantae; phylum Streptophyta; class Magnoliopsida; order Solanales; family Solanaceae; genus Solanum; species Solanum lycopersicoides. The sequence goes on along the minus strand of CM040628.1, from coordinate 920,375 downwards.
AAAAACCAGTGCACTTTAAGGGCAATATGTAATGACTTCGAACACACATCAATCACAAACTTATCCAACGAGGGGCTCGGTTTATGAACCATCATATACGATATCTGAAACAAGTAACTCTCAATGCCAGAAAGTGGCAGTGTGTACATTCTATTACACAAATAGTCCCTAACACCAGGATGATCATGCTTATAAAGGTAGCTGACAGCGATCCACTCACAAAAGAACGCAGAATCAAAGAATCTAATAAGCCAACCACTCTCTCCAATATCCTCACTTGTTGGGATTGTCCGAGTTACCTCCCGAGGTGACTCCGCCGGCTCTCCTCTCGTCAATCCCAATAACCTCACCATTGTCAAATCATCATAACAATCATAAAACCCTAAAACTCAAACCCTAACCCTAGATATTTCTTCCCAATTAACAGCTCCTTTAAATCATATGCACTTACTATATACAGTAACCAATTCAAAATTCGAAATCGTAGCAAACTTCAATCAGTGGAAATTCAAAGACCTTCAAGCTACTGAATTAACTAAATTCCGATCAAATCAGTAAGGAGAAATCAACGGAACTTCTTTTAAGAAGAAGCAGAGAGAGATATTTTGAATTTTTTTTCTTAATAAATGAAAGGGATCCGACGAAGATATCCAAATATATACCGTCCGACGACGGTAGAACGACGTCGTATCACCTCGATGAAGCTCTGCGGTCGTCGGCGAAACCAACCCAAGGGCGGAGGTTGGGGGTGGGGGAGGTGATCGGAGGCGTATTATAAAAATTAGGTGTGGAAGAATGCAGGGTGGGTGCTAACGTGCGCTGAGGGTGTTGGGTGAAGTTTCAACTTTCAACCTCTAGTGAATAGTGAGTGAGGGTACGTAATTGACGGGAAAAGAGAGCAATATAGCAAAAGCTAAATTCAAAATATTACTAATTAATTAATTAATTAATTAGCGGGTGTTTGAACGTAAAAATTGTGAAATTAAAAAAAAATAAAAAAAATAAAAATATATATATATATACACTTTAAGTTAACAACAATATTCAAAATTTGAAGTTGTTTTTTTGATATTATGAATTGGTGTTGTTTTTTATTTTTGTAATTTAGAGTGAAATTGAATTTTGAAAATTTACACTATGTTTAAATATTTTGAAAATAAATTGAAAAGTACGATAGTAACATTATCGATAAAATGTCATAAAGTGATTTGAAGAGGGCATAGGGTGTACGCAGATCTTATCACTACCTCTCCGATGAATAGAGGTTGTTTCTGAAAGATCCTCGGTTCAATCAAATCAAAACAACAATTGCAGAGAAATGATTGTAGAGAGAAACATGGCAACTAATAACATAAACGAAACTGTAGTAACAATGTGTGATCATCTAGACATATGAATAGGCGGTATCATATACCTAAAGCCCAAACACGTGAATAGGCTGATATTACAATCGACATGGTGCTATATACTACCACCAAATCAATTATATGAATAAGTTAGTAATAAGACAACTTTTAACTGCCTATTAACCTTAACTATACCCTTATTTGTGACCTTTATACCCTTCTATCTGGAGTCATGTGTCCACAGGGGCGGAGCTACCTTGTATTATATAATTTATACATGGTTAAAATAAGTTTTTATATATATATAGTAGATGTCGACCCTCCTTCGGCTATCTATTTCTACATATTTGAACCCCCTTGAATATTCTGGCTCCGCCTCTATGTGATCAGTAAGCAGAAGATAGGTCATACCTTGTCTAATCACATCTCCAATACTTCTTTAGTCTACCTTTGTTTGTCATCGACTCCACTATAACCTCTCACTTTTGGGACATTCACACATCTCATTCGCACATGTCCAAATCATCTTAATATCTTTTGCCTTGCCTTGTATACCATGGAGGTTACTTCTACTTTGTTATGTATTCTCATTCCTAATCTTTTTGTTTCTTTTGCCCACACATTCATCTCAGCATCCTCATTTTTGCCACTTGCATTTTCTAAACTTTAAAATTCTTGACTGGTCAACACCCTGCCCGTACAACAAGTTGTTTTAACTACAATTCTACATAAGAGAAAAGACATAAATACACCATCGAAGTTGTCCCATATTTTCATAAAGACACCTAAACTTTAAAAGTGTCCTATCACACCACTAAACAACTATATATCATTGTAAATGGGTCATTTTTACCCATTCTCTCGTCTACGTAGTGCGCGTGTTGCTCACTCCCTAGGATAAAATTAACCCGACCCGACCCTTATCTTTTGAAGAAAAGTCGTCTATGTCCCACCATATGAAGTATAACCTGAAACGCTCTCTTCTCATCACCCATCACCAGATTAGGTAAAGAACTGGGAACATCCATGGAAAAGCCAAAGCCCTTATAAACACACAGGCACTTAACAAGACAAGAAGCCTCTCTGATCAGTGAATGCAGCTGAAACGACATTCTTTCTACTGGGAATCTCCCTTCGTCTTTGTCAGGTATACCCATTGCATCATTTATTAAATTTAACAGAACGGTGCTCGTTCTCACCATTGTGTCGATAATAATCTTCTGGTTAGAACTTGTGTTCTCATCTTGAAGTATGGAAAGCAAACTCAAAATCGAGTGCATTGGCCGTCTCATCCCATTGTTCTTTACCTTCTGAAACGAATTTCTTGCCTAGCTTGTCTTCACGACATTCTCCTTAGCCTGTTGAAGCAAACTGTTCCTCGCTTCTAGTTTCTCCCTCATTAATTGTGACTCTTTAAGAACCGTCGCATGGGATAGGGCCACAACCACCTGATCAACAACTACTTCCACTATCTCCACCTCATTATGGCTCCAATCATCATTTGCACTCGGAATAACCAAAACTAAAATAGTAAAACAAGTGTCAACCAACTCAGGCGTCCCACCTTTGAAATCCGAAGCAACATTGTTCTTGCAATGAAAATCAAAATATTAGGTCTACCACATCTATTTTGAGTTTAAATTGGGGAAGATGACATAAATTGATTAAATAATTAACAATAAAGAAAGAAAATGACATGTGGCACTTTTAAATTGGTCAATGAAAGTGAAAACTGGTACATGACGCGCTTAATGTGCGTGTACACAACCCATACGAGGGAATGGGTAAAAATGACTCATTTACAACGATGTATAGTTGTTTAGTGGGGTGATAGGACACTTTGAAAGTTTAGGTGTCTTTATGCAAATATGGGACAACTTCGATGGTGTCTTTATGTCTTTTCTCTCTACATAACTTACCTTTAAGTTTGAGTAGTATCTCCTTGTCACACAAAAAACTTTGACCGCAAGCAATCCTTCACCTTATCTATGTCCCGCCAATACGATGTATGACATTTTTGTCATACTCTTATTTTCTTGGATAAAAACCTTAACTACTTAATTTTTTTCTCTCTTGAGACAACTTTTGTATCAAATCTCACTTATATGTTTGCTTCATGTGCCAAATTAATTACTAGATTTACACATCAAATATCTTATCTTGATTCTGCTCGACTTGAACCTTTTAGACTCCAGAATTTGTTTTCATACCTCCAATATCGTTAACTCCATCTCGAATTTCTTTAATCTAAATAATTTCATGTGCAAATACCATATATCATAGCACATTCCCTGAATATATCGCGTCAATTCATCTATCACATAAATAAATAAAAATAGACTAAGTATTAATCCCTTGTGTTATTCCATCTCAATTATCAATGATTAATAAATACTTAATTTTTTATATGAAATAAAAACAAAATAAGTTGAAAATGAATCAATGTAGCTTTTAACATTTGATTTTAAGAAATGTGAGTGCAAACTAAAAAGTTGTATCATTATCTAAGGTGAATAGGCTTAAAACTAAAAATAAATTTGTGAAAAGGTTATTTTAGCTTACAAATTATAATTATAACTATAATTATATTTATAATTATACAAGGTGCAACCCAATGATGCAAAGAAAAAATAAATTAATAAACCTTTCCGGTTGTATAAAGTTAAATTGTATAATTTGTATACTATTTTTGATTAATTGAAAAAAAATGTCATTCATGAAGGATCTTTTAAAATTTGTGTAAGTTCATATGTATAATATTGATTTTTTTGTATGATAATTTTTATTTTTTAAAAGCTAAATAAGTTGTTATACGTCAAAAATAATATATATTTTTATTCAATTATCGATAGAATTATGTTTATAACTTATCAAATCGTTGAATTTAAACAAACAATTGACATGCAACATATTGTATTAGGTCACAATGCATAGAGTACCAAAAGAATCGAACTTCAATTGATAAACGTTAACTTGTTGACTTTATTTCATATACATGGTATCAAAATTAGTTAAAAACAAACTAGACTAATAATATTGAATAATACTAATAGGTTCATTTTATCCTCCTTGAGATAGATATAGTTTCTCCCAAAGTCAAATCATGCAAATAAATAAATACAAAAATTAAGAAAAAAAATGGGTGTTCTTTTATATAATATCAAATTTTTTATGACATTTGAAAATAAATGTTTAAGAATTCTTATATCGTGTGTCTGAAATATAAATGACAGGTCAAAATTTATTTATTTATTAATCAAAAGTTAGGTCAAAAACATAAAATTGATTGTAATGACATGATTAATAAAATTGACAAAATTAACAATAATTGCATTATATGACTTGCTTAGACAATTTCATTATTAATAGTAGTGATAAATATCAATAATAACGCTATATATACATTTTTAAAGGAAAAAAGATAAATATATTCTCGAACTATCATCAATGGTATGCATGTACCTTTCATCATATTTTTGGGACATTGGTGCCTTTGCCGTTCAAAATTAGAGCATGTACACCTTTTATACTAACAGACATGCACGTGTCATGATCTTATTTACTGACCCAATATTTATTAAATAATAAATCGACGAATAAGATCATGACACGTGTCCCTATGTAGTTTTCTGTTAGAGTGAATGACATATATGCTCTATTTTTGGATAGTATGGGCACCAATGTCTCAAAAGTATGACGAAGAGTATCTATATATCATTCACGATAGTTCGGAGATATATTTGTTCTTTTTCTCTTTTTTAAGGAGAACATATCCGTTCAAAATCGTAATATTGAAGGGTATATTTGTCCTTTGACATAATTTAAGAAGTGGCCTGAAAAATGCTTGAGATAACCGGCGAAGCTCACATGCCCCGACGGCTGACCCGAAACGAAACCAAAGATTGCAGTACAAGATTGAAATTTGGGAATTGTGTATTTGGATAAACCCTAGACTGGAATCGAAAGATTCTCTATCCAATTACGTAAAGTTCAAGCTCAATTTCTACAGTAATACCCAAATTCACTGCATTTTCTCTCTCATCCCCTATAAACTCGATGCAATTTCGCAGGTTCTACACCTCTCTAGCAAATTCTCACCGCAACCCATTTCTCCTCTATCGAAATCTCACAAACCCTTTTGCTGTTTTCGACCCTAACCCACAGTTTCTCTCTACACAAAGAATCTTGAAAAATCGGTTTCAAAGGCCAATTCGTGTGTCGAAACGTTTTGTCTCATCATTTCCTGCTATGGCAGAAGGAAGAAGACCCACTCATGTGCCTATACCACCCCCAGAAACTGCTGATAAGGCGGAATTGTATCGAGCACTTGAGGCTGCGGTTGGGTCGCAGTTTAGTTCAGAGCCATTGGCACCGGAGCCTCATCCTTTGATTATTGTGGTTAGTGGTCCAAGTGGGGTTGGTAAAGATGCTGTGATTAAAAGGCTTAGAGAAGTTAGGGAGAATATTCATTTTGTTGTTACTGCAACGACTAGGGGGAAAAGGCCGGGTGAGGTTGATGGAAAAGATTACTTTTTTACGAGTAAAGAAGAGTTTTTATCAATGATTGAGAGACATGAGTTGTTGGAGTATGCATTGGTGTATGGGGATTATAAGGGTATACCAAAGCAACAAATTAGGGATCATATGGCTAAAGGATTGGATATTGTGTTGAGAGTTGATATACAAGGTGCAGCGACACTGAGGAGGATTTTGAGAAATTCTGCAGTGTTTGTGTTCTTGGTGGCGGAGAGTGAAGATGCACTGGTTAAGAGGTTGATTGATAGGAAGACTGAGACTAAAGAGACTTTGCTAGTGAGAATTGCCACGTCCCGAGAGGAAGTGAGGCATATGGGGGAGTTTGATTATGTGGTAGTGAATAGAGAAGGGGAGTTGGAGAATTCTGTTAAGTTGGTGGAGTCTATAATTGATGCTGAGAAAGCTAAAGTTAGGCAAAGAACAGTGACGATTTAGAGAGCGTCTGTTTTTGAGTTTTTTGATCTGTTTTTGATTAAGTTGAGCTGATACTCATAATGTTTTCTTGCATTCAATTTATGCAAAATTGTTTTCCCTACTTGTGTTAACCGTGTCGAGCTCTTGGTTGGTTAAATTAGATGAAATGTTACTTCTTGCCTTTGATCGATGACATAGCTGTTTTGTTATAGTTTACTTTTGCATTCTAATTTGATACTTGTTGGAAATTTGTTATGCTTGTTCTTTGGAGGTAGTAGATTTTGTCCTGAAGGAGAAAGGGAAATACTTTTCTTAAAAAAAGCTTTCTTGATTGGCGTAGTGAAGCCCACATTAGGCTCAACCTTGGTGGCACTCTATACCTAATTTTCATCATACTACTGATGTCGTCCTTAAGATCAGAGGGACACTACTTGTTTTTTCTTTTGACATCATCAGTTTTTCCTATGGTTACTGTACTGTCTGCCTCATCATAATCCGGTAATGGAGTGTTGAAGGTGCAATTTGTTAGTGTCAAGAGGTGGTTTTTCATTTGTCTTACTAAGCAAGGCATATTACCATCTCGATTGAGATATTGTGTGAAACGAAAGGCAATTCTTGCCTATGTTAATAGTTTCATCAGTTTGCATCTCTATTCCATTGTGCTCCGTCTGGAACTTGATGTATCTATTTATGTTCATTTTGAGTAGTATGTTGTGTGTTACCAATTCTGTTAAGCCTATCGGTCATTGTTCTGCATAAAGATAGAAGATGATCCTCTTGCCCTGTCTATTCATCTGAACTAGAACAACTCAGTTAAGATTTAACCTGCTCTTTTCATTCAATTGTTGGAAAAGAAAGATAATTCATATTATCATTAGTGTATGTATGAGACTCTCTCTTTCAGTAGTCTTCTTAGCATGGCTTGAAATCTTGGTTGTATTCGATAAAGTGCACCATTTAACCTTTTTGTAGCATGGGTGCTAGTAGAGGTAGATACTATAATACAAATTATAGAAAATATATACATAAAATATCTAGTTCGCTGCTAGTAGAGTAACCTGCAGAGATTATTAGAACTACTATATGTTCATAAGAAATCTTGCTACCATCCTGTAGTTGCTGAATGATTCTAGCTATATCTGGGCTTATGAACCTTTTAATATGCAATTTTTTACTCAATTAAAAGCTCTGTGATTGCTTTCCAAGTTGTCTCTGTGAGACAATGTTACCTTGAAGGTTGGGATTTGTTCTAATTTGCTACCTGAATCGCTATCGATACGATGAAGGGCTCAAGGGGTGTGGTCTATTGGTTAATGAATTGAGTGGAGAACCATGAGGCATGAAGTCTCAGGTTTCTATCTGTCCTGTTGTTAGTGAGAAGTGACATGTATCTGGTGAAATTAGTCCAGATGCGTAAAAGTTGGCACGGACACTATAGTCATGAAAATAAAAAAAATATTTTCAAATTCATAAATAGAATAACCTTTATCTTTATGATAATTTATTTATTATTTATGATATTTCACTAACTTTGATCAAGAATCATATTCTTCTAGCTAAGGAGAATAAAGAAAGAATATTTCAGATATATTATAGGAACCTTCGTTAGATGTTTGATGGGAAACCTTTGTTATGAAGGAAGGTCAACTCTGATATTATGAATTACATGTGCATACAACAAAGCATTCAAGGACGTGGCCTAATAGTGCATCGACACGTATATATATTTCAACGCAATTTCATATATATATAAACGTGATTTCATATCGCATATTTAAACGTAAGCTAAAAGGCAAACAACTAATACTTTGTTGTTAACTTTTATATTAATTATACATATTAAATTTGATAATCAATTAAACCATTTTACCAAACTTTCTTGTGATTTCCAAAACCGGCAATTAACATAGTTGCCTTGTAACAAGAATTTTTTTTAGCCTTAAACTATTTTAATTGTTTTGGCAATAAAATTTTAAAATATGTAGAAAGATCTTTGCCGGCTTTTATTTTTATTATTAATTTTAGTTTAGGAATCTATAATATCTTAATTATTTTTTATTTATGAATGAACCACAAGACAATTATGACTAAAATTCTCTTCATTTTCTTTCATCTCCTTTCTTTATTATTAAGCTTTCAACAATTCTGTGGTAAGTCATAGATTGTTTTTTTTCTTCTTTAATTTTGTATTTTTTTCTCAAACTAAATTTTTGTCAAATACACACACACACAAAAAAAAAAAAAAAGATTATATGCTGGATTTGGTGTTCTAGGATAATCTTTTGTACCTCAAAATTATCATATAAACTTACATCTCATATTAATGGATAATTTTTGTAATTTTTTATTCTGAGTTTTGTGCTTCTTTATATATGCTTAAACAAAAAACAACATATGCTACCTAATAATCACTAATCAATATATGTAATATATAATACACATATTTTTCGACTAAGCTATTGTCTCACAAACTAGCTAATCAGACGCGAGCTCCTCCTAGGTCAGATTCCTCCTTTTGTTCTCCTCTCAAGACAAGTTTTTGAGCTTTATTCATTCACTTGTTATTAAAAACATTGTTTTCGTCTTTTAAATAATTAACCTGATGATATAAAAAATTCTTTTTCATATATTAGCTTATGTCCCATTTTTATTTTTATTTTTCAGATGGGAAGGTAATGATGGAGTATATTGGAGCAACAGGCCAACCAATAACATTTGATGAGGTTCCAATTGATGAGGGAATTGACTTTCATTTCATTCTAAGTTTTGCTATTGATGCTGACTCTTTAGGGAACCCACAAAATGGCAATTTTTCACCTTATTGGGCATCAACATTAACCCCAAACTCAGTTGCATCAATTAAATCCAAATACCCTAATGTCAAAGTCTTGGCTAGCCTTTCTGGTTGGAGTATAGGTTCAAAAGTCCTTACCTGGTATTGTTGAATTACGTGACTATCTCATCTTATTAAAAACATGTTTGACTAATTTTATGCATTGTTCAAAATCTAAGAAGGAAATACACGAACTAGTGAAAGACAGTTCAACATCTATCATACATACCTAAAAAAATAATTTTAATCATGTATAAATAGTAATATTTTCCTCCAATCCCCTAAGTATATGATGCCTCCGCCCCTGCTTATAAGTACCTCATAACTTGATAAACACTAAATCTACTTAGATATTGTTTTTCTCATTAGAAAGGAAAAAAAACTTATACTCATGCTTATCAACTATTTTTAATCAACTAACTCAAACATATTCTCGAACAGGTACAAGCCTATTGACACTCAACAATGGATATCAAATGCATTCACTTCCCTCAAATCAATTGTCAACACATATAACCTTGATGGAATTGACATTGACTATGAGAGATTCCCAAAACACAATGAAAGTTTCTCTTATTGCATAGGAGAATTAATAACTCTCTTGAAGAACCAAAGTGTTATATCTATAGCAACAATTGCACCATATTATAAAACACAATTTTACCATACATAGAGTTATACAATAACTATGGAGAACCCATTGACTATGTAAATCATCAATTTTATACAGATAAAGTTAGTACACCAAGAGGTTATTTGAAGGCTTTTGTTCTAAGAAGTGAACAATTTGATAAAGAGAAATTAATTCCTAGCTATGAAGTGGATGGAAGAGGAATTCAAGGTGATGCATTTTTTAATGCTTTGAAATTATTGGAAAGTAATGGATTTTATGTTAATGGTGCAATGATTTACTCTGCTGATGCTTCATCTGAGGATAATTACATTTATGAGAGGAAAATTCAAGCATTTTTGTTAAATTCTACTAGTGTATGAAGTATATTGTTATTTTGTAATTTGTAATATTGAATTGAAGTGATAATATGAATTAATTTTAATGTTACACTTATTAGATGTAAATATTAATGTTAATAGTCTAATATTTTTAGAAGTACCATTATTTTACATTGCCCTCCTCCCAACAATCTCGTTCGTCTCTCTCCTCCCTTTCCCAATCTCACTTGCCCTATATACAAATGCATATGTATAATATACAATTATATACATATATAATTCACCTCTCTCCCATTCTCTGCCCTCTCTCGCTCGCCTCTCTCCTCTCTCTCTCAGTCTCGCTGGCCTATCTCCTCCTTCTTCCACTCTAGCTTGCCATATATACAAATACAAATGTATAATATACAATTATATAACCGATATACATATACAATTCACCTTTCTCCCACTCTTTTCCCTCATTCTCTCGCCTCTCTCCTCTCTCTCCCAGTCTCGATCGCCTCTCTCCTCCATATAACATGTAGCTATAGATTGTAATTATCAAACTATAGCTATGGACAGTGGCGGAGTCAAGATTTTCAATAAGGGGGTTCAAAATTCGTAGAAATAGACACATGGAGTAGCCGAAAGGGGTTCAACATCTACTATATATTCATAAAATATTATTTTAACCATGTATAAATAGTATAATTTTCCGTCGAAGGGACCAAATGAATTCTTGTTTTGACTAAATAGTTATGGATGACTTGACAATTCCAATTCGAAGAAGTTGTTTCAATAGTTTTATTGATTGGCATTAACCCTAGACCTTGCCCCGAGAAAGAAATTAATACTTTCTACTCGAGCTCCATCATGAACTATTTACATTTCCAAGACAACAAAAAACGAGGGGTTCTAGTGAAACAGACCTTGTACCAAGGTGACTTCGCCCCTGACTATGGAGAGTAATTAGGTTATTTTTAAATGGCTATATGTGAAAGTTTCTCTTATTTTTAACGGATCGGTGAAGACGAGTGAAACACAAACATTTGGGCCTGAGATGTTGTTGGGTCTTGGCCCAAATGTGGATCGATCCGCTATAGCCCTTAACATCCGCTTCTGATCGCAATTCACCAATTTCCATAGCAGAGGAAGAAGAAAGAGTTTACTCCAATGGCGTCTGGATGGGGAATTACAGGGAACAAAGGACGATGCTATGATTTCTGGATGGATTTCAGTGAGTGTATGTCTCGATGCAGGGAGCCCAAGGACTGTGTACTTCTTAGAGAAGACTACTTCGAGTGTCTTCATCATTCCAAAGAGGTACATTTCCATTTTTTCCGATTTTTTTCATTAGATTCCGATCTCATAGGTATTTTCACCTTTGCTTAACAATCGTCCTTATCCTGAAGATTTAAACAAGTCAGCAGTTCCTTTAGGCAATTTGTCCTCAGCTGTATTTAGGGTTTTTAGAGATTTGATACTTTATAAGCTGAATTGGTTCGAATAAAAGCTTCTCAGATTTGAATTCCCTCAGAGTATGGATTTTTTTTCATTTTTCATCCAACATCAGATATATGTGTGGAACTGTAGGAGGTGATTAAGAGGAGCTGTAGTTATTGAATGAATTGGCCAGTACTATATATTCCATCTATCTGTAGATGGAATTTATTAATTGACGAAGCAAGCAACATGTTAATGAGTGGCTGGAACTACAGAGAAACAATATGGAATGTAAGGTTTGTAGAAGTAAAATAGTATACATGCTGACAATACTTTAAGTTTTGTTCTCATAAGAAAAACAAAAGGGATTGGGCGAGATTATATTTCCTAAATGCAAACAATTTAGATATTTGAGTCTAGTCTTACATGAGAATGATGGGATAGATGGAGATATAGCACATATAATGAAAATAGGATGGTTGAATTGGAGGAGGTGCTGCATGATTACTATGTGATAAAAAGACACCTAATAAGTCAAAGGAAACTTCTATGGAATGACTGTGAGAATAGCAATTTATATTATGGTAGTGAATATTGGTCCTCTAAGTTTCATCATATTAATAAGACAAGTAACATAGAAATGTGATGTTAAGATGGATATGCAGTCAGCAAGATCTTACAAGATTAGAAACAACACATCAGAAAGATAGTTCAAGTAGCACACAAACATAAAATAAGAAAAGATTGATGAGATTGCTTGGCCATGTATAGTGGAGGACCTCCAGATATAGTATTCCTTTTATACTTGTGCTGCACTCTTTCTTGGAATACCAAGGAATATAGATATTTAAAAATATGATGATTTTATGTCAAGGAAAATACATCTGATGAATCATACCGGGAAATGGAGAAAGTGGGTATGTGTAAGTCAATCTATCGAAAAATTGACCAAATATGCATATGGTTGATGTCTAGTCGCCAAACATCATGACAGGCTTACCAAGTATGCATGGATATAATTTCAAAGAAATGTCTGTTTATCAGTCTGGTTCATTATTTCAAACTTGAAAATAGAGAATTCGAAGTTTGAGGAGAGTTTGTCGAGTAACATAATGGTTCACTTACAAGATGTCAACTTTTTTCCAAGTGAATTTCATCTCCAAACACTACTTTAACTTCCAATATCCTTTTTCAATTTCAACTTACTCTTCTTTCCATTTCAAATTTTAACCAAATCATGTCCAAATGCCAATTGATTCGTACTTGGTTTATATCAGTATAGCTGTTACTTTGAACTAGTTATGATGGAGTAGTTTCACTGGTTCCCCTTAAGCTCTATTTGGGGGAAATTCAAGGTTACCGGCGATGACAAAATTTGGCTTACCAGCATGCCACATTATATATCTGCTAGATCTTTTCATTATTTGGATCATATCAAACGCATTATGCAGCTGAGGAGGACTTAAATTTAAGTAGGTGCTCTGAAGCCTTGTCATGTGATAAGAGATCTATAAATGATATATTATGCTGATTGAAGGTCTTAATTTTAAGACGAGATAGACCTAAATTAATGGAGGGAAGTCGTCTCAAAAGACCTTTTAAGTTCTTTAGATTACAGATATTTTCTCATTCTTTGTAGAACAGATGTGGATTTCCATCCTTTGTCTATTTTAGAGTTATACATGGACTAACTTTTTTTTTTTGATAAAAAAGTTATACCTGGACATACCTCTTTGATTAGTCTTATTTAGGGTCTCTCACTCTTATCGAAAATAAAAATAAAAATTTAGGGTCTCTCAAGTGATTTGTTAGAGAAGCCATGAAAGCAAAGGCATTGCTATAAGTAGGATACGGGAGTAGTCAATTTATAAGGACTGAACTGGAACATCTGTAGTTAAGCACCTTGTGTGCATTGTCTCGTCCTAAATCTGTAGAAAACATGACAGCAGCTAATTTTTTTATGGAGTCTCAGAAAGAGACGAATCTTGATTTATACAGCTATTTTTCCTCTTATTTGATTTTGGCTCTTTCATTAATTGATCTCCTTGTCACTATCAGCATTACTATCTACTCTTCTGAGAAGCGTTATTATTTTCTCTTGGGAGTGCCTCAAGCTACAGCCGAGATCTTTCTCATAAGTTGGGGGCTTGTGGCTAGGTGTTTTATGGTCCTGAGGAGATGTAAAAACCGCATTAGTTAATGTAAAAATTAGATTAGAAATTGGTGACAGGTGAAGTAATAGGAAAGAAGCTTCAATAGCTTTTTGTAGATCTCACCCAGTGAAGTAGCAAACCCTCCTTTCATTTTCCGTGTTGAGAGTACACATTTCAGTTTGTAGCTCATATACTACTTTTATTAATACATGCTTAATTATTCTAATATGTTGATGAATGGAGTAAATGGTGGAAGCCTTTTCCAAGTTTAGCTACTGCAAGAAATTACCTACATCAAGGAAACTATGCTTTCTTAGACTTAATTGCATTAGTTGAGTGAGAAAGGTACCTTCTACTGTGATGGTGGCAAATAAATTATAATCTCTGTTCTCAAAGTCAGGATTTGCTATCCCTGACCTTTGCAAAATCACATATTTGTATGTAGAAAAACTTCGGCATTTAATTCTACCCCCAAAAGAAAGAAAAGAAAAGAAAGTGATGGGAAAATAATCTGAATGGGCAGTATTTCTCTCTGCTCAACTGAAAGTGATGTCTTTCCTCTCTGTTTATACAATCATCCTCTGTTCATCTTAATCATTGATTTCGATGGGCAATACTTCTCTCTGCTCAACTGAAAGCGACATCTTTCCTCCTGTTTATAAAATCCTCCTCTGCTCTTTTCTTTGTTTATAGAGGCATGAATTTTGTAGAAACCTCTTCTTTGACTAGTTATGATGTTTTAGGGACTAATGTATTTCCATTTAAAATCAGATGATGCAATTAGAAAATGCTCCACGTAGATGGACTTGCATGTGGTAACATTTTGTGAAATTATATTTGGTGAAAATTGTGGAGCGTTGCTATCTGTCTAGTGTCTATGTTCCTTCAAATTAGGTTGAATTTGGAGCAAAATCCCATTGATATCCAAGAATAGTCCTTGCCCGTTAAACGAATAAACTTTAACATCTATGGCAGACATTTTCCAGGGCGTGTGAGTGTCTTCTGACTTCAATATGTTAAATTAGGTATTGTGTCTGTGCTTCCTAATCCTCTTCTTTTCATCTTATTGGGACGCTTTAGTGCTCTACCTAGATTGTTGGACTACTAATCTACTGACATTTCAAACTCCGTATGATACTTTGGTTTTCACTTTTCAGTCTTTCACTATTTGTAGATCAAGCTTGTTGGATCCTTTGCACCTCTTAATTCTACTTAGATTCATAGACTTCTAATATACTATCCTACTTGTTCTGCTTATGTTAATGTTATTGGTCATGTTCAGGACAATGCTTTTTGATTGATTAGAACTCATTAAATTTGTTTGATTTCCTTCTTGATTTAACCACAAAATAAGCCCAAATTGGCACTATAAGACACTTTGATATATGTAATAACTAAAGTTTAAGAGATATTGAAGCCTTCAGGTGCATGAATTAGTAGGGCTCATGTGGTGTACCGGTGCCCTTAAGCTCATTATTTTTCTGGGACAGACTGTATAGAACTCTTTTACTTGGCTACTGTCGATGTCTTATATAATTGAGAGTTCTCTCTCTTCTCTGTTACTGCCCCACCTACTATATGCTTGTCTCCTACTTATTAAAAAAATGGATATATGACCATTCCCTCTTCACTTCCCCTCTTTTTGAGCTGTCAATGACCGACTGATTCAATCCATGTTGTCATTTTTGATGTCGTAAAATTCTTTGGAATTCTCTAGCTCAAAAACATATAGAAAATGATGGCTCAAATATATTCATAAATAGTTTGGTACTTCTCATTGTACTCTTTAGTTACAGGGTTGTTGTTTCCTTTACTGCAGTATCAACGTAGGAACCGAATCTACAAAGAGGAGCAGCGCCAATTGAGAGCTGCTTCACAAAAGAAAAAGGAAGGTGTAGATGGTGGTGGTGGTGGTGGTCATCACTGACCTTTATTCTTGATCAATCATGGTTTTATCAACCAAAAGACATTGAAGTAAACTGTATGTCGTTTTGAATTTTGAAATAAAGAATTATATCAGTTGCACTTGATGCGAGTTGCATCATTGAAATGACTCAGTTCAGTTTCTTTCTTATATGGCCTGGCCTTTGTTTTGTTGGTGATATGCAACATATGTTTTTGGGGCACATTTACTTCTTACCATTGGCACTAGACCTATGATATCAGTTCTTTCTTTGAAATCTGTGACTCTTACATGGAACAATCATTTTCCTCAAGTATATTACATAAAATATATAGAGTAATGTACCCTAAGTGGTTATTCATTAGTCTAAACTCTTAAGTTATTGGTAGAAAATTAATGGGTGCAACAAAAGCTACCAAACATAGTATACAACAACTACCTTAGTTGAACTACTCAAGAAACTCTCTTAGATTGATGTTGATTACATTTACTTATATGCAAAAACTATAAATACAAACAAATTAAACATCACACTATGGCTAATTGGATGAGCACTTGCAATTCAACTCATAGTACAAGAGTCTCTCCAATTTTTCCTTTTGATTTTGTGAAGAGTGAAAGCTTTAGATCAATCAATGGAGATTATGAATATTTGCAGTCCAGAAGGGTATTTCTCAATAGCTACCATTTTACCAGAAGGAATATGAGTTTCAAGGATTTATTAATCAAGTTGTTGAAAAAAATTTGTAAGATGGCCATGTTTATATCTTTTGGAGTTGGTGATGAATTATCAAAGAGGAAGATTAATATTAAGGTTTACAAGGTGACATTGGTTTGGCCAAGACTTTTTATTGCTAGATGTTATATGCCTTGCCTATATCTATAATAAATATTCACCACTTCATATTATAATAAATATTCACCACTTCATATTATTACACAAGTCCAGAAAGGTATCTATAGACATTGTATTATGTTCTATAATATGTTTCCTTTTTCTATTATGTAGTATTATTCACAATATCACATCCATATTTATTATTCGGGACGATTTTTGATTATATTGGTAACTAAATTGAAATACAAGCTAAGCTAATAACAAGAATAACAGAGAATGGGGAAGTTTGATAATAGGAGTGATAATAGCTCCATAACACGATAAAGAAGAATATAAAAGATTGAGAATAAAGAAATTGGGAAGAACTTTGTAGAAGAAGATAACATGCAAATTCAATGTCTTTACTATTCTCTTAGTTGGATACATATTAATCAAATTGGCTGACTAAACTCAACCGTTGAAAGATCAATAACTCGCGATCAATTGAAAATTGAGTGATGAGAATCTGTCTTCACAAACCTGCGAAACTTCTCTGCTGATCACTCTGGTCACTCGGATCTTGCTGACGCTATTAAATCGGAGAATTTTGATGTTGTCTCACATTAGACGCTCCACGCGACAAATATTATAGCTAGATCGAGCAAATAGATACGTCGTATATAGCCAACTAAATTAAGCCAACATGTACAATGACATTATTGTATATTTTCATAAAGTTGTATGTGGTATACAACGACAATTTTCGAAGGCTTTATCAGCGATAAACTATGAATTTTAGAATTGTCACACCACAGTGACCCCGAAGTGACCTTTTTCTAGTTGCTGGACGAAATTCGACAATCAATTGCTGGCTCTGAATAACCAATCCATCAATAAGCTCAATTGTTCCATAACATAATAATAAGTGTATTTTTAGATTAAATTATTGTTAACAAGGATATTTATGGATCAAACTATCAACTAAGTATATTTTTATTCATTTCACGTTGTTTAAAGATATTTTTGACTCTTTATTGATTTTTAACTTATAATTCCAAGGCTTTTTATATTATTTTTTTAAATATTTAAAACACCTAAAATAAGGCTGTTCAAACAAGTTCTTAGCAATTGACCTTACGTCTTCTTTAGAAATTGAAGTCACGTGAGGGCATAATTTGAGGTTTACAATAATATAAAAATATATAACTTATGTCTCACAAAATACCTTTAATTTTATGATCTTTAAAAAGTCACGTTTTCATTAGAATTAGAGAGTTACTAAAAATGAAAACACACACCCCTTTTAAACCGATCAAAAAAAGAAATAAGACAAACAAATCGATACTCGTCATCGAGTACAAAATAAGGGCATAAGTGTCAATAACCCAAAAATATGAACTGAGATGGACTATCTACAAATCTAAGGGACGTAAAATGCCATTTTCCAACTATGAATCTGTGTTGTAACCCAAATCAAATCAACAAATTCTCCCAAAATTCGATTCTCTGAACTCTGAAGCATCGAAAATTGTATAATTTTGTAGCCATTGATGAGTTGAGGAGTGTGAAATTTTGTATAAGATTAGAAGAAATGGGGAACAGAGGCCATACTCAGTACAGGACGACGAGAAGAACATCCAATTTCTCAATTACTCTTTACATTTTCCTCCTTTTTGTTTTCTCTATGTTCGTGTTCTTTTATTACACTAAAGATATGGCTGAAGATGAAAAAAATCCTGTCTTGGCATCGGAGAAGAAGGAGGAGCCTGAATTCGATGAGGTTGTTATTTACTTTATTTATTTATTACTTGAAATTGCTTAAAGTTTTCATTTTTATGGCGATTCTGTTGTTTTGTTTTGCTTATATTGCTTAGTTTGTTGATGTCTGTTTGTGAATTTTGTGGTTTTGAGCTGATCTTTTGTAATTTGGGCTAGAGAGTTTCTTGATATGTCGTAATTTTCTGAAATTTTGCTTTTTATTGCATCAAGGGGTGGCCTAGTTGGTGGCGGAGTTAGGATTTTCACGGAAGGGATTCGAAATATAAAAAGTACACGCATATGTGAAAAATTACTCTAACAATGTAAAAGTAGTGTAGTTTTTTGTTGTAGGTTCGGATGAACCCCTTGGCTCTTGCTAGCTACGCCCCTTGGCCTAGTTTTTATTAGTGTTATCAAAGGCGAAAAGCGCAGAAAAGCTCTAAGGTATGTGGGGGCTTTAAGCGCAAAGCGCAAATAAAGCGTGGGCTTTAACAAAAAAGGCGCAAAGGGAGAAAAGAATAAAATATATATGTTTAGTCCAAGACTAATAATTATAAACATCAATGACCAATATATGTCCAAAGAAATTGAAAAAAATTATGATAAGTGAAATATCAATTATTTAACCTCAAATTCTTCATAAGAGGCTCACTTGCAAGGAAATGTTTGCCTTAGAAGCTTGAAGACAACACTAAAGCGCACATAAAGCGAGGCGAAGCGCTCAACACATTTTGAGCCTCGCTTTAGGGCTTAAGCGCGCCTTTGATAACACTTGTTAATGGAGTAGGTTGAGCACCATGAGATCTTACACTAAGTGACTTGTGTTAGTGAGAACGTCTTCTTTTGACTTTTGCAGAATGAAGATAATTCTGTTTGGGAAGCTTCAAAGAGCCATGGTTTACATCCATGCGTCAAGCCAACTGCAAAATACAAAGGTTAAACTCTACTACTATAGCTTGTGCTTCTTCTGCAACCTGCTAGTTAATATGGAAAAAGGTATCTCCATTGCCTTTTGGGAGCACTAATGTTTTTCTTATTTTGTAAAAGGGAAATACTTGATTAACTCAAGATCTTATTTTCGAGATTATTTTTTATAGGGTGCGGGGATGTGCATTCATTGTTATTTTAAATACAATTTTTCTTTATGTCGTTTCTTATGGTTTCTATCGGTTCATGCCTGTGTTTGTTTAAACAGCGGATTACAGTCATAAAAAAATCAAAAAAAAATCACGCCTTTGCTGTTTTCTATCAATCGCAATCTCTTTAACATGTACCAACTCATGCATAATATGAACCTTTTGTATGCTGCAACTTTTTAAGCAGATAGTCTTATGCAGAATTTATCTTTCTTGTCCAGCTGCTCTAGGATGGAATCGCTACTTGACTGTAAAAAGTAATGGTGGATTAAATCAAATGAGGACGGGTGTAAGTTTGATCTTTCCTTAGATTTCTAGTTTCCATTTTCTGTGTGCATGTTACATAATCGTTCTTTTTTTTTAAACCACAATAATTCAAAGATATTGTTTTCTTGCTATTCGTGCTACGGTTAAACGAGCTAAAGGTATGGATCAGCTTAAACATGTAAATGCTAGTGGGCGTGTAGTAACTTGTATGCACTTCTACTTTTATATTCCTAGGGTATCATTCAACAAGTTGACATGATTGAAAATGAGCCGTTTTAAAACCTTCAGCTTAGAAATAGATATTAAAGTAAGACAAATTAAAGTGGGTCCTTTAAGTTTATACGCTGTTTGGAATGAAGTCTATGTAAAGAAATAACATTCATAGATAAAGGGGGTGGGGGGAAGTTAACAAAAAAAAGCAGTCTCATATGAAGTTGTGTTGCTGCAAGGAAATAGCTAAATAATGCACTAGAAATTTGATGATTCTTTAAATTTGAGACATATTTGGTATACAGAAAAACACTTTTCTCATTTATACTTTTTATCGCTTAAAATATGTCATATGAGATGGGAATTAGATTTCTATAAGACCAAAAAACGTTGTTCCCAGCAAGAACAGGATGAAGTATGATTGTAAGTTGGCGTAGTCTTGGAGAGAAATGGCAGATCTGGACCATGTCTAGTGGTTAAGGTTGACCTCGCCTAATTTTTTTAGCTTGATCTCCTCTTCTCTTCATGGAAAATTAAATAAACATTTCAGTTTCTGTGGTATCATAGAAAATTACATGTTAATTTTGTAAGCTAACTTCAAATCCTCAAAACCCTAACTTGGCAACAACAAAAAAAAAGAGTTATTTTGAAAGCAGAGTCGCCATTTAATGTTGTAAGGAAATTATGAAGACCTTTAATTTCTTTTTAAAAAGATTCTAACAGAAAAATCTTTTCAAATCTCAAAGATAAGGGTTCCTATTAATATTTCGAGAAGGTTCTAAGCACGTGAAATCCGCTTAACACATGGTTATCCGTTGATTAACTAAACAATTATTTGACTAACTTAACTGAAGAAGTTCTTAAATTTTTTAACAAGTGAAAAGAAAAACTATTTTTGACATTTAGTTGAAAAGAAAAGCTCTTTTGGACTGTGAAAAGAAAAACTCTTTTGAAACTCTCAAGGCAATCTAAGTTAATTTAAAACTTCAGTATTTAAGGCAAATAAAATTACTGAGGAAACAAAAACAAAATAGCAACTCAATGGGGATTCATCCAAGTTAGAATGAAATGTTAGTATACAATACAATGAAATCAAGAAAGAAGACAAATTTAAATTGGGCTACTGAGACGCAATCTTTGATACTACCAGATGATCTTCAGGCTTAGCCTCAAAGAATTATTGCCGCTACGAAATATTATGGCCCCAGGACCTTTTTTCTGCTCCTGCTAATGTAATTGCGGCCTCTGGACAGATTTAGCTTCCATTTTCACACTGTTTGAGCTGACTCAAAAGACATGTATTGGGCTTTAAGCAAATGCCAAAAAATTATTACTTAACTTCATGTCATGCAATGCTTTGAAAATATGATTATAAAAATTTGAATAAGAACTCCATTCTTTGACCATTTTTGAGTTTTAACTCTATATCCAGATAATGAAATTATGCACCATACATATATTTGATTCATATGTATCAAATCAGAAACCTGGAACTTATCATACGTTTAAATCAAATTGAGTATTATGCTAACTAGAAGAATTAGTTTCCTCAAACCTAAGCTAACAGTCATACCAAATTCTATAGGTCACTAAGTTAAGTTCAAGTTCTTTCTCAAAAAAAATAGTTTTCAAATTGAAACATATCATAAAAATAAGATCTCATCTACTCTTAATCTACAAATTGATACAAATTGAACATATCATAAAATAAGATTTTCATCTATTCTTAATCCACTTTTAAAGTTACTAGATCAAATAATATTTTCACTTAGTAAGGAATTGACATGTTGCCAGGAAAATCTAAGACTCGATTTTTTAAGGATAGGCAAAATATCAGATAGGAAATAAACGCATAAGTGTCACTTTATTTATTTTAAAGATGAGCTGATACACGGGTGGAAAAAGGATGAAACAGACAGGAATTTGCCCGTGGATTTGGGATTTCTACATCCCGAGGGTTGACTTGCGTTGAGCCTTGGTCGTCTTGTATCTTCAGCTGTTGCATTCCCAATATACGTTGATGTAGACATTATGAAATTCCCAATTTCTTGTATAATGGGTGGAAACAAAGTTTTCAAAGATGGGGGCCGAACCTTGGATAGGCTGCCACGTATCTCAGCATTGTTCGAACATATAAGGACTGATCTTTGATTTTCATTCATTCCAAGGGACAAAGTTCCATAAGTTTTGCTAATTTGGTTTTTCATTGGTAAGATGATTAAGCCATGACTTCTGAAGTGCTGACTCATGAATCATTATGTTGTTGGATGTTGTCACGTCTCATTATTGAAATGTCATTCTGGTCATGCCCTTTCTTTAAGCAAATATTTCCACATATTTATAAGTCAATGAAGTAATTTCCCCTTCAGTCTTAATTTTTCATTTTGCTTCTTTTTGCTTACAGATAGCTGACATGGTGGCAGTGGCACATGTGATGAATGCAACTTTGGTAATTCCTCAATTAGACAAGCGTTCATTCTGGCAAGATTCAAGGTCATATTTTTTTCTGTACTGTATTTCTTACAACTTCACATGGCTTGTCATTCTTTTAAAAATGTGTTTATATATGTAATGTATTGCTTAGAGGGGTGGTCTCCTTATATGGACTTGTGCATCCTCTCTTCATGTGTTAGATTTTGAGGTTGAGTTAGGTCCAAGGTTCATTTCTTTACATTGTATTATAGAAGGACCCATCATACCCGATGTTGAGCCCCCAAAATAAATTGCCTATGCTCCAGCTTGCTGGTCTCCTTTTATGGACTTGGGCAATCCTCCACTTATGAGCTATCTTTTGAGGTTGAGTTAGGCCCAAGATCCATTTCTTTACAAGTTTAGACCCTGATATTTCTGTTGTTTCCTGTAGAATTTCTGATGAGTGCTTTGATATCTACCAATTTTTTTTTTCACTTTATCTAAACATACTTACTCTAGTTTGTTCTAATGGGCTAATGTACAGTACATTTTCAGATATATTTGATGAGAACCATTTCATCAAAGCATTACGAGGAGACCTCATGATTATTAAAGAGCTTCCTAAAGAAATAGAATCTTTACCTCGAGCTAGGAAGCACTTTACATCATGGTCAGGAGTGGGTTACTATGAAGAAATGACTCAATTGTGGAAGGAGCATCAGGCATGTAAAATCTTCTTCCCATCACCTTTTTCTTTTTTTTTAAAGGTAGATTGTCTTAACCTCTCTCTTGCAATGGCCACCAAATCAAGAAATTGTTGCTACCTTGTTGCCCTTGCTTACTGTCATGGATATTGTTGATATATAAATAGAGGACTGTGGAACATGGTGTCGTTAGCGAAGTTGTTATAATAATGTGTTGTCTAGTTGAACTGAATTATATATGTATGGACGACATGCTAATAGTGTTCATGGTGATCTTACCCATTGAGAACATTTCTCTTTTCAAACAATATTTGCTCAACAAACCCTCTGATGTTTATATGAGGGTTAATTTTATGAAGGGTCACTCAGCTTACTCTTTATTGTACTAAATTACTCTAGTATTTTTGTACTAAGAAAATCGCTCAACTTTATTTTAGTATCATGGAAGTCACTAAACTATTTTTTTTGCAACAAAAAAGTTTCTCAACTTTGCCTAAATATAAAAAAAAGTCAGTAGGAGAATACAAAAGAGACATTTTATATGATAATTAGGTAAATTTGAATTGACTTTTTGGTTACAATAAAAAATGCTTAATGACTTTCTGTAATACTTAGACAAAGTTCAGTGACTTGCTGCAACATAAACACTGCAGCTATCCATAATTAAAAAAAGGGAATATAGGAAGATGTTCTGAACTTAAAACTACTTACAGAGATCCTAGAACATCAACGAAGGATTCTATATGTTCCATATATTCATGGTTACTCCAAAAATAAGAAAGGACTAAATACTTCATCTTCAGTTTCTGGATGGAGCTAGTATTGTCTTCAAGACACCTTTGATTCTCTCTTTCCGTACTGTCCACCAAATGCAAGCAGGAACAGTCTTCCATCTTTCCTAATATTTTGAGTGAATGTTGTATTCGTTCCAACACAAGTGTATCTCTTGGCATCACCCTCATGATTCCTTTTAAATTATGGAAAATCCTCCAAGGTTGTTCAGTTAACTTGCAATGCAAAAAAAATGGTTGATTGTCTCTGTTTCTTCTCCACACATATAACGTCTAGTGCATACGTGGAAGCCTTTTTTGCTTAGATTTTCATGAATTAGGACTTAGGACTTCTTTCCTGGCCACGAGCGAGGTGAACTTGCAACCAGAGAGAAATTCTGACTTTCTAGATTAATTTCCAGGGCCAACAACTAAGCTAGTTGTTGGAATGATTAAACTCTTTTTAGGCTATCTTGACTGAGAATCTCTCTAGTTTATCCACTTGCATGCAGTACTGTCTTCAGAGGCGGAAAGGCTCTTGAATAAATTGAGAGTGTTGTAGAATACTGCCTAGTTATCTCTCTCCCAATCATTAAGTGGTCTTCTGAAGCTCAGGTTTCAGCCTTATCATTCCAAACTTCTTCTACAGTGGCATCTTGAGGTTGTGTCTGACTGAAGATAACAGGAAAGAGTTGGGTGTTTCACCTAACCAACTGCTTGAGTGATGTTTTTGTTACACAAAATAGTTTTGTGACTTTGGTGCAATAAAATAAAAGTTGAGTGACCATTCGTGAATCTACTCCAAATATATGAAAGTTGTAAGTAATATAATAAGTAACTTTCATTATGTTATTCGATTTAATGGAGAATAAGGGACATCTTCACTACTATTAGCAGAAAACAAATTAAAAAGCTTGAAGTGTATTGTATCACTCCAATGCTCAACTCAAGCTGGTGCAAACATATCAATGAATTAATACCAAATTCTTGCAAATATTAATCAGTTGAAGCCTTGTCCAGGAAGTTATAATTGACCATTGAAATTTATTAGCCACGAAATTGATCTTTCTTTTTAATAGTCAGTTATAAAGAACCTTTAAAATTTGTTAACTACTCTAAGATGCTGGAGATAGCATTTAATCCCAAAACTATGAAATCTTGAAGGGGATTAAGTTTACCATTTATTTAACTTTATCAGTTTATGATGTTGATATTATTAGTAAAATCTGTTATTACAAGGGATGCTTTATTTCTATTTCCTTTTGTTCATGGGACTTGATCCCATTTTTCTCTTGCTTTGAGTTGCTGGATTAGGAGGGGAGGAAGTAAAAGTCAAAAGAGATGGTGGAGATTAATACCATCATGTATATGGTGGTCAATATGCAAGGAAAGAAATGGGAGATGCTTTAAAGATAGGTCCAATTCCATACATAAAATAAAATGGAATTGTATTGAAGCTCTACTTCTTTGGTGTAAACTACTTAGTATAGAAGATGTAGATCAGATTGTAGAGTTGATAGGATGCTTGTAATTGCTCACTTTTGGAGGTGGCCAGCATATCCTTAATGCTGATGAATACAATTTACCTATTTAAAAAAAAGAAGAAGGTATATGTGTGAAATTGAAAGTTAGCTTATTGCATATTATTGCAGGTCATTCATGTTGCTAAATCTGATTCTCGCCTTGCGAACAATGAACTGCCTCTTGATATTCAGAGATTAAGATGCCGTGCTCTGTATAGTGCTCTCCGCTTCTCTCCTCCTATTGAGAGACTTGGAAAGGTAAGAACTTAGAACCATCATCTGACAAATATATAACAATTCGGGACTAGTAATTCTAGTAACACTTATGGAGTTTTGAGCTTCCCTTTTGGATTGTCACACTACACTGCTTCTTTTTAGCTGGCTATGGCATTTCACTTAGTCTTCTGGTGTTCAAGTTTCCTTGTTTAAGAACGGCATTCAAATTATGAAATAAATATATTATGTATTAGATATAGGATTCCCATGTCAGTTTATGCAGTGCAATTTCATCTACTTCCTTTTATGTTTTGGATCTCATTTGCAAAGTAGAGCTATAATTTCTCATTAATTAGGGTTTGTTACTAACATGATGATGATATCACAGAAGCTCGTGGAGCAGCTGCGAACCAGAGCAAAAAGATATGTTGCACTCCATTTGAGATATGAGAAGGACATGCTGTCTTTTACTGGTTGTACTTATGGTCTTACTGATGCAGAAGCGGAGGAACTTCGGCTGATGAGGTCTCTCTCATCATCACTATCATATTGTCATGATTTTGCTATATATGTCCTCAATTGTGCTCACTGTATTATTTGCATAAAGGAGCGAGAATCCACCTTCAGTCTATTTATTTTTCTGAGCCTAGTGAAAAGTTATTGCGTCTCATTCATGGCCTGTAGGTTATTTAGGAATGGTCAAAAATTCTTTGTTCACAAGTTTATACATACAGGCTGATATTTAGAGCCTTCAAATTTAGTTCTGAAACTTCAGTATCCCTTTTTCTGTACAACTTATTCATACATAGGACCTTGAAGTACATACTATACTATGCATGTCAAGATGTCATCCATGACGTTAAAGCATCTGGTGTCTTATATAATAAGGTGTCACTTAGACTTAAAAGTAAGTTCTACAGTTGTATGGGGGGTGAGTTTTGGCCCGTGGAGAACTCTCATGTTTAGAAGATGAAAGTTGCGGAAAGGAGAATGTTGAGATGGATGTGTGGGCTTCCTAAGAGATACATGGTCAGAAATGAAGTTATTCTTGCCAATGTGGAGGTGGCTTCCGTGGCGGACAAGAGGCAGAAGGTGAGGCTGAGATGGTTCGGGCATGTCAAGAGGAGATGCACAAATGTCCTAGTAAGGAGGAGTGGTGTGAGAAGCTGACGCTGGAGGGCCTGAGGAGATGTAGTGGTAGGCTGAAGAAGTATTGTGAAGAGGTGATCGAACAGGACTTAACTAGCCTTCAGCTTACCGAGGACTTGACCTTTGATAGGAGGGTGTGGAGGTCGAGGATTCAGGTAGAAGGCTAGTAGTAAATAGTTTCACATCTCGTCTCTCCTACTAGTAGTATTAGTATTTATTTGAGGAAATTTTCATTATTCTACTATTCCTTGTTTTTCATTCATAGTTTTCAATTACTATTTCTTGTCTCTTATGCCTCTAGTTTCTTACTATCCTGCTGTTGTTACTGCTAAATCTTCATATATGTTGTGTTTTTGCTTTGAGCTGAGGGTCTATCAAAAACAACCTCTCTTCCTGCAAGGTAGGGGTAAGGTCTGCATATACTCTAACCTCTCAGACCCCACTTGTGAGACTATACTCGGTATGTTATTGTTCTTATTAAAGAACTGCTCCAATTTCTTCTGATATCATGGTTTCTAGTAATAAGGCAGACTCTGCTTAGATCTTTTCACCTTTCTTCTATTGTTGCAATGATTTTTAGAGTAACACCCAAAATGTTGTATAATATCTAATGTTACTCATCCATAACTAGAGAGAAGACAAATCATTGGAAGATTAAGGTTATCAACTCAACCGAACAGAGAATTGGTGGTTTCTGCCCTCTCACTCCAAAGGAGGTTGGATTATTTCTTCAAGCTCTTGGTTATCCTCCGTCAACATTGATTTATATTGCTGCTGGAGAAATTTATGGTGGTAACACTCGTCTCTCAGAGTTCAAATCTTACTTTCCAAATGTTGTTTTCAAGGTTTGTACCTACACCTAAACATTCTATCTATCTTGCAGCTTGGAGTTAATTTCTTTCATAACAATACGCATTTTACCTACCAAACCAAATGTCTTATTTGTGGCAGGAAATGCTGGCAATGCCTGAACTGAGAGAGTTTGCAAATCATGCCTCACAAGCTGCAGCACTCGATTATCTAATCTCTGTAGAGAGTGATGTTTTCATTTCATCACACTCAGGTAATATGGCAAGAGCAGTTGAGGGGCACCGCAGATTCTTAGGCCACCGGAAAACAATCACTCCAGACAGGTACTCAAGCAATTGATGAGTATTTCACAGTTGTTTCTCCTTTGCAATGACTTCTTCATTCCCATTAATTCTTTTTTCGACCTTATTTTTTTTTTAACTTTCCTTGTGCGGAGTTAGGGGTAAGGTCTGCGCACACTCTACCCTCTCCACTTGCCACTTGTGGGATTACACTGTTGTTCGCTGTTGCTTCTGGTTGGTATAGAGTTTCTCAGTGAGTGTGGTTTGCAAGTAAAATTTTTAGCTTGATTTTAACAATTTTAGAAGAGTGATTTTCAAGTTAAGCTTGGTAATTTTCTTTTGAGGTGTTACCATTGCCTTCATTTAGGACACAAATCTACTATCCTTCATATTGTAATGCTTCACAAAGATGCTACGAGTACACGGGATAGAAATTAGCTGAAAGGTTCACCTAGAAATGCGGAAGTGCTATGATAACATGAAATTTGGCCCCACCATGACTGGCATGTCTGAAGTGCTGTTTGGCAGAAGCGGATGTAGAAAGTCTCAAATTCAGGATCCTCTGCTGCGCGAATTTCCTGAGAACATAAATTTATGAAAATTGCAACAAATAGTAGAAATGAATGCTTAATTTTAAACAAATAATGGGCTCAATGAGAAAACCTTAAATATTGAACCAATAAACCTTTAATATTGGCAAACAGTTCAGTGTTCTCTTAGCGAAGAGTCATATAGAAGTCGTTAGAACATTTAATATTGGGCAATTTAGATTATGTTTTGTGGTGTCGGCCTCTTCATCTACATATTAATAGCAACATAATTATCTGCTCATCATGCAGGAAAGGCCTAGTTGAAATATTCGATCAGCTGGAAGCTGGTCAGCTTGATGGATCATCATTTTCACATCTTGTCAGGGATTTGCATAAGAACAGGTGATATACATATGCAATGGCTAATCAGATTATCGGTTGCTTTTGCTCACGTTATTGTTTCCATTGAAAGCTTATTAAACTCTGTTTTTCTTACTTGGGTGCAACAATAAGCCCTAGGAATAATAACTGGCAGGAACTGAACCATTTTATGTTGGATATATATCACCTCCCAGTCTGTTGATCTTACTCTCTTTATTCCAAACCCCTGACTTATTTTCTTGAACTTATAATATCTCACCCCAAGTCCACTCTTTCACCTGTTGAACCTTAGTGAGTTCCTTAAAATATAGTCGAGAGAAAAAAAAGACGAAGCAAAACAAGAAAATCCGAAAATAAATAAGTAATCTTCAGAACCCTTAAACGATTTTAGATTATTTACCTATTGTTTAAGATTTTGGTTTGGATACAGTATTCTTTCACATTTTGTCATGCCAATTTTTTTTTCACTTTTTTTTTCTGTACATATTACTTATAAGATCATTCTGATTCAGGTAGCAGAAATGTAAATCTAAAGTAGAAATCTTGTCAAAGTATTTCCAAAGAAAATCATTCAACTACTCATTTAAAAACTTTCTTGATTAAAGGCTTTTCGACCTGTTTCTAGAAACTTATGTGACTAGTAAACAACAATCGATTGTAAACTGTTTGGAGGGAATTTGTAAAGCCTTCAACAATTATAATCATGTTGAAGTTTGCTTGACAACTGATAAATTCCAGATTTCTAATTAAATCATTACACATATTGCAATTTTTAGGCAAGGTGCTCCAAGAAAAAGGGCTGGAGCTCCCCCGGGAGTCAGAGGTCGAGCAAGGTCAAGACTGGAAGAGTCATTTTACCAAAATCCATATCCAGAGTGTATATGCAGTTCTAGAACCAGCGTAAGAAAGTAAAAGGGGTGCGTCTTGTCTGCTTCCAGCCAGCAGGTCTCTCTTGTTCTCAGTCATCTAAATGTCTGAAATCAATATTTTCTACCATCTTATTCGGCTTTAATTTCTCTGTTCTTAATTATTCGTTGGCCAACTTAGCTAACTTCTGTTATCTTACATTAGACTAGTGATTAAGTATCTCGGTACATATACATATTATGACACTTCTCTTGTCCGTCTTTCGCCCTCTTCCTCGGTCCCTCTTCCTCCAATTCTTTTTTCATTCTTTATCTTTGTAAACAAATGATGGTATATTGGAATTAAGGAGCAAAACTGTTTGATGTCTTGGTAAATTGCTTCTGGGGTACCTAAATCTTCAAAATCATTTCTTCTTCCTAGTTTTTTAAAAAATAAATAAATTATGAAGATGATTCATTTAAGGCATCAAGAAGATACTAAATAGAGTGTTAGTCCCAGGCTCTTCTTCCTAGTTTAATATATATTCTTCCTATTTTTGTTTGTCCAACTAAATGTTAGACTATGGCATGATCTTTCCTACAGTGAGAATGAACATACCTTTTCGAATCGATTAAACATGAATTTCATAACAATCGCAAGGAAAAAGAAAATATTGAAGTGTAGTTTACTCATGCCATCATATCCTTCTAGTTTATTACATGAAAAAAGAAAATACTGAAGTAAAGTATACTCGTGCCATTGTATCCTTCTAGTTTATTACATGAAGAAAGAAAATATTGAAGTATAGTATACTCATGCTATCGTATCCTTCTAGTTTATTACATGTAATTACCATTGTTGCCCAACCAAAGATTAGACAACTGCATGATCATATTGGAGAGTGAGAACGAGCATTCTCTTTCCAAAAGTATAAGCTCAGTGATGTGATTTCAGTCTTCAGACTCTGAAGGGTACTAGGTTAGGGTTTATTTCTTCAGGTATGGGCCGTTGAGCTGGGAATTTGGGAAGGAGGCTAGCAATGCGCTTGGCTGTTTCAAGGTACTTTACATACTTGCAAATGAGACCTTCTTTTGCGGGGATATCTATATGGTTGTTCTCTTCAGTGTCGTGGCAACCTAGGTTCAATCCCTTCATTGGTGAGCCACAAAAATTGCAATTGTGATCTCTTCCTATGAGTGCCTCCTTGAAAGCTTTTTTCTTGAAAGTCCAAGCACCATTCTTCCAGTTGAAATGGTACATAGGAAGGAACCTTTGTCCATAAATGGCTATGAATTCTAATGCTGCTAGAATGAACTCAAATTCTTCCTTGGACATGTAGTAGGGGAAACTGACCCTTGTCCATCCCGGCTTCACTCCACTATAGCCCTGTTAAGACAAAGAAAACTCGTGTTAGACTATCAAATAATGTTTTGGAGTGTAGAAAACATATGTGGAGGCACTCACCATCTCAATTGCATCTTTGAACGCTAGAGAACGAGGTTCATCAACCTTGAGCAAGATATGCCCGTAGGGTCCTGCACAAGCACACCCTCCTCTAGCTTGAATACCAAATAGGTCATTAAGCAGCTTAGCAACAAAAGGGCCGTGAAGTGGCTTATCTTTCTTGTTCCCCGTCTCTCTCCATAAGTAAAACTCATTGTCTTCACCACTCCCATCACTTGACGAAGAGTAAGTTGTAGTATAAATGAGAAAAGAAAGCACAGCTTGTCTCTTGGCTGTTACATTTCCCAAAATCCATATGTTAGGATTTGGGAGAAGCCTTTGTAGTGCAAGTTCAATGTAAGTATGTTCCGTTCTTTCAATTACTTTATGACTTATGAACTCTTTCACCCAAAATGCAAGTGCTGTTCTCACTTTCTGAATAATTGGTGGTGTTCCAGCATCTTCCCTTTCTTCAATATTCTCCACATAAAGTGTGTCCTGTTTATTTTATTATATACCAAACAGTCTTTTAGCTTCAGAATTGTCATGAGAGCTAAGCAGAAGATTAAAGAAAATCTTACCACACAGAGATAGAAACTTTACAAAAACAGTTGAATTTCTCTACTATAGCTTAATTTCTTCTCCTATATTTATTTAAATATGATAGTATTTATCCTTTCCACAAAGATAAGGGTAAAGTCTAGTATATCAAGGTCCACTTGTGGGGCTACACTGCGTAGCGGATAATTGTTGTATCTACACTGGTAATGGAAGAAGAGAGCATGCATTTATAATTCAATTTACAGTTGGTTGTTGAAATGTCATACCATGGTGCCCACTATATCTAAAAGTCAAATCATTTTTTTTTCCTTTCAAGTACAAAAATTTTGCCTGTCTGAAATTCTTTGTTTGACTTGTTAGTCTTCTTATTAACTATCCCAAATATTTCAACAAGAAAAATGACAAAAAAAAACCTATGTCACTAATAAATGACAGTCAAATTCATCCATCAACCTCTTTGGACAAATTGTGCAAACTCACAATTGACACAAATAAAGGTGAAAAGGACATCACCAAATATATAAAATTTAAATTCAAAATTCTTTACCTTTTCATTGTAGGGGTTGACAAAATCAACAGTACCACCACCACAAGTAGATGGAGGTGAAGTCTTCAATCTATAGAGTGCTTTGTTGATTAGAAGAATTCCAGGTGTGCCTGGACCTCCAAGAAACTTATGAGGACTAATAAAAACAGCATCATAGCCATCTATCTCTCCTGATCTCATCTCTATTTTCGCGTATGGACCACTACAACACAACACCATATATTAGTCATATTTTCGCTACATACTTAGTACTGTCAGTATACAAAAGTCAAACTCAACTAACATACCTTGCTGCAAAATCAAAGCAAGCAAAAGCTCCATTTTTATGAAGTAAACGAGCGATGGCTCTTGTATCAGAATAAGTCCCAGTAACATTACTACAAGCTGAGAACGAACCTAACAATGGTCTATTCGTAGACTTATAGAACTCAAGCTGATCCCTCAATGCTTCCATATCTACTAGCCCGTTTTCGTCTAATCCAATCTCCACAACCTCAGCTAAACTTTGTCTCCATGAAAGAATGTTAGAGTGATGTTCATAAGGTCCAACAAACACCACCCATCTCTCTTTAGTTTCGTTTCGAAAACATTTTGTGAGTACTTTTTCTCTTAGTATAGAAGGAACAGAAATCCCCATAACTTCTTGTAGCCTTTTAATAGCAGCAGTAGAACCAGAACCACAAAATATAATAGCATCTTCATCTCCTCCACCTAAGCATTTCTTCACATAAGCTGCTGCTTCATGCACTATTTTTGTTGTTTGATATCCCACATGGCTATCACTAGTATGACTATTACCTGTACAAAATAATACAATAGTTGTTATCTTTCCCTTCTGGTTAAGGATGAAGGAGTACTACATACGTAGTTATTACTATAAAATTAAGGTAAACGAACTTACCATAGAAAGGAAGGACGTTATTGATGATATAGTTTTCGATATATTGAAGTGATCTCCCAGAGGCAGTATGATCAGCATAAGTAAGCCTACGTTTCCCAAAAGGCGATTCGAAATCGACGTTTTCACCAATAATCTGTGAACGTAACCATGAAAGTTTCTTTTCAGTAGATTCAGTCTTAGAAATATTAGCCTTTTCTAGCATATGAAATGATTCAATTCTACTTCTCAAATCTTCATGTGAAGCAATTGAAGAAGTAGCACTAGAATTATAATTACTATACTTTTTTTCCTTATTATTATGATCTATTATTTGAGTTTCTCTCAACATTAATTGCCCCAAATCCATGTTACACGCAAAGAAAATTAAATAGGAGGAAAAAAAAAATATAGTCTGAGGTTTTAGAAATGTGAATTATTATAAAGATGGATAATAATTTAATGTGTTTGAGATAATGGGAAGTGAAGAGTATTTATAGGAGAAATTATGATAATTAGGGAATATGCATGTAAGTTTCGATTCTCTTAAAATATATTTAATGATACATATTTAAATAAGACTAGTTTTTTTTTTTTTAAGATTCTAAACACGTAGTAGGAAAAATTTGACCAATTTTTTTAATTCAAAATGGTATGAAAAAAGTTGGTCAATTACAATTAGAGGGATCAAGTTAACGTACTAATTTTTGTGTATATATATATATTTTTTTATTTTTTAGAGAAAATGATTGAAAATAGAAGTGCATTGAACTTATAAGGATTTTCTTTCTTTAGATGTCTAAAATTAAACTAAAATGGATTAATATAGTATATAGTGTATATATATATATATATATATATATTGAAAGTGGAAAAATCTAAATTGCAAAGTTGAATTACCATTTACTCCTATGCTAAATAATTTATTATACAACATCGAATTAAATAAATAAATATTATTATTATTATTATTATATTATAGTTGTTAAACACCCATAGAAAGTTGCACATTTTTATTAGTTTACAAACTAAATGAGTTACATTTTCTCTCCTTTTTTTTTTGTATTTATTTTATTTTGTCCCTTTAATTTACTTTACCACAATACATTATTTTTCTCTCTTCTCCATTCTTTTTGGTATTTTTCTTCCAATTTCACTTACATATTAATCCACACTTTTTTTATTTTTAATTTACTTTATTTGAAAACTTAACTTCATTAATCACCCCTCTTTATTAAAGAATGATCCATTAGAAAGAGATTAGTGGACATTAATATTTTCTTAAAAGTAACATATGTTTCCATGAAAGTTAACTTTTTATTAAAACTTAATTGCATTTATAAATTCCAATAACCAAAAAGTTAAAACCTCTCTCTTCTTTGTTGCATTCACACAAAGAAATAACTACAACCCACTAAATTCTAGTAACCAAAATTCCACATATATATATATATATATATATACATGTATTATTATTATTAGTATTATTATTTGGTTATTACATAAACATGCGCACTCTCTTTTTTAGAGTTCTTAGAAATTTATTAATAAATAATCATTATATTTTATCACTCATTATATGTCTATTTTCGTAGAATTTTAATCATTTTAATAGATCTATAAAAATTCAATGTAATACACAATTACACATGCAATATATGTGTTCAAAAATTAGTATATCTATGGACCGCCGAAGTCGTTTATCCCCACCCCACCCCACCCACCCCCAATATTGTCCATTTTGGTCGACAATGTGGAAGTCATAACTCATAATTCGTCTTTTTTTAAAAAAAATAAAAAAATATCAAAGTAATTGAAGCATGTGGAATCTACAAGAACAGAAAATATTTTTTTCCCTATAAATGATGAGATAATTTTCAACTAGATATATAGTACAAATTTTCTGGCGAATAAGGCTCGAATAAATTATATTAACAATAATATACTCAGTATAATTCTATAAATGAGGTCTGGAAAAAAATAGAACGTACGCAGAACTTACGAAAAAGGTAAAATAATGCAAAATTTTTCAATGAATTTAAAAAATTGATATAAAATGATATTGAAATAGTGTTATGCTGATTTGATAAGTTGATATAATAATATTAAAACAGTGTTCACTTGTTACAACAATAGAATTTATATAATACTGAGAGGTTGACGTATGAGAGATTTTATAGGAGCACAAAATTAGTGAAGGGATCTAAAATATTAAAGCCCTAACCTTAATTTAATGACCTTATAATCAAGACGATCCGAATTAAATTTAAAAGATTGAGGCCCTTAATTTTTATTTTTTTTTGTGTGTAGAAAATGTGATCATTTGTAATTCTCAAAATGTTTTTTATTACTTATATTACATGGAAGATACATACGATGTGATTTTAATTCCATTACAAGTAATTTGAAATACTATTATGATAGTATATAAAATAATATTATTTCAATGTCCATTTTTGGTCAAATAGATGGCGCTTCAAGTTAACCGCAACGCGTAATAATAATGGAATTAAAAAGCAAACTAAGTGGAAGTCATAATTCGAAGAAGAAAAATTAATTAAAAAAACATAATAATTTAAGTCACGCAATCAAAAAAATTAAAACAAGTGGAATCTATAAAAAAGAAGAAGATAAAAATGACTTCTTTCACTTGTTTTGACGTAAGGTATTTTCTTGTCAATGATCACGACTTTTCATTGTTTACTTTTCTTGTTGAGTAATAAGTGTGATCATCTCTAACGAGGTTTTGTAAGAAATATTTACACAATCAGATTACATATTCCACTTGATGAAGCTAACTCGGATGCCAAAGGGATTTGTTCAAATTTTCTTTTTATATATATATTGATTATATTTTAAATTCTATTGAGTTCTCACTTATTTACTTGATTATATTTTGAATTTCACGAAGCAAATACCTTGTTTCATTTTCAAGATCATAAATCACATATTTTCAATAATGGGAGAAATTAACAAGTTAATGATGGTCAATTTATGTAAGTAAGCAACAAAATTCAATTTCACAATGGGTTAACAACGTTAAATAATCATATTAACAATGAACTATTTAGCGATAGATCTTCATAAAATATCTCTCAAATCGTAGCATCAATACGCCTAGGTGTTTATACTTAAGTTCAAATTAAATAAATATGTAAAACTACGAGTTAATCATAATTATTTATTTAATATTATATATAGTACGTTTTACTTCATGAATATCACTCAATTAATTATGGTAAATTTTGATTTTGCGAATATATTTTTTTAAACGAATTAAAAAAGGAACACAAATAACACGAAATATTTGATTCTTGATGATTAATTAAGTTAAACCTCTTCATCTTTATTAATAAACAAGTTAAAATTTCCTCATACTATACGATATCATTATTATTATTTTTACCTGTACATAGAGACAATTCTTTTTCCATTTTTTAAATATTACCAATTTTTATTTGCACAAAACATTCATTAAGTGCCCAATGCAATTTTCTTAAAAATTAAGTAAATTTTCCCTTATATTATAAATATATTTTGACGTACTAAACTTTTCCTTTTTAAAAAAGAATAATAATTAATGTTTCCATAGAGAAATGAGAATTACCTTTTATATGAGGTGATTGAAAACTATAAATTATGTCCTATTAAATTATAATAAAACGTACCCTCAATTAATTAATTGTTCTTATTATTGAAGAATACAATTTTCAAATAAGAAATGACAATGAAGAGCCTTTTCATGGTTTATGTGATTTTCTTGCTTGTTTCATTCTCTGGTATATTTGCTCTTTTTAATTTTAATTGATGTTTTTATCATTTTCCCGTTTCTAAAAATCGTTTAACTCTGCCCATTAAAACTTGAACAACATATATTAAGATTTTATCTAATGTGTGTGTGTTTATGATTGTTATTGCTCTAGAGAAATAAAAGAAAAATTAGAAAATCTAATATTTTAATTTGTTATTTCAATTAAACTACTTACATGCATGTACTATACCGGATAGAAACAAACAATGAGTTTACAAAGGTTAAAGTATTACGAAAAAAGTTAATTAATCATCAGACTG
This sequence comes from Solanum lycopersicoides, assembly GCA_022817965.1. NCBI lineage: Eukaryota > Viridiplantae > Streptophyta > Magnoliopsida > Solanales > Solanaceae > Solanum > Solanum lycopersicoides. The sequence goes on along the minus strand of CM040628.1, from coordinate 883,508 downwards.
CTTCAGAATAAGTTAATCGCTGAAAATAAGAACGACGAAATCTAGTTTTAAAAGCATGCTTACCCTAATAGGAGTCGTAGAATTTCTAAGTGAAAAAAAAACGTTACTATATATGTAATATATCCTAATAACCTACACATAATCTTGTTTTTAGTATTATTATTTATGAATTCTTTTTCCCCTTTAGAAGTTGACTTCTTTTACTCTTTTTACTATATATATATATATATATATATATATATATATATATATATATATATATATATCTTAAATGTTCGATAAAAAAATCTTGAAGTTAATTTTTTGTTACTCATATACATTTTTTTTTTATATTGTATGTAGTGATGCAAACTAATGATGCATTGAGGCTAGAAAAGAAAATTAATGCTATTCAAGAAATTCATAGTGAAAAAATGGTGACAACATGCCCAAAATCAAGAATCCAAGTATACCAAGGTGCAATAGGGACAATTGGTGGCATTCCACAGTATAGAGTACAAATTTTAAATGGATGTGAGTCAAAATGTGGTAGCATTCACATTGCATGTGGTGAATTTGCTTCATCAAAACTTATAAATCCTATGATTTTCAAGAGAGTCGCGATTAATGATTGTCTTGTTAATAATGGAGCATGTATGAAATCGGGACAAATTATCTCATTTACATATACCAATACCTTTAAATATCCTATGGTAGTTGCTTCAGCTAGGTGCAACTAGATATGATTCTATAGTATATTTATTATTATTTCGTAGACATAGATATGAAAATCTTATATTATTTAGTTGATTTCAAACATTTCAAATCTTGAATTGAAGTGTTAGTTTGATTGATTTATTGCACTAGCAATTATTAAATTTATATGATTAATTAAATAATTTAATTAATTAATTCTGTAGAAATATTGGGTGAGAGGAACAAACTACATCCAACTTTATAAAATCAACATTTCAAATATAATTTAGTATTATAATTTCACATTTTAAAAAATAGCATGACTTGAGATTTTAAATATTTTTATGGGAAAAGGGTCAAAAATACCCCTCAATTTTGATTTATTATTTAAATTTATCCTCGCCGTTAAAATAAAATTAATTTTACCCCTCCTATTACTAATTTCACCAAATTTACCCCTCATTAGACTGATTGACCCGAATTTACTTCTTTGACATATTTAATGGAGATTTGAGAGAATGGGTAAATGGGTATAGGAGATTTGGGAGAATGTGGTCGGGTTATTTAAATGATCGGGTTAATGGATTAAAATAAGGAATATGTTTTATTTTTAAAATTCGGGTCAATTTGGATCAATCCATCTAATAAGAGGTAAATTTGGTGAAATTAGTAACAGGAGGGGTAAAATTAACTTTATTTTAACGGCGAGGGTAAATTTAAATAATAAATCAAAGTTGGAGGGTCTCTTTGACTTTTTTCCCTATATGTGAGACTTGACTTATAAGATTGTATATTTTGTAAAAAAAAAGTCTTATATCGTATTAAATTTTACAAGAAAAGTATCATGCTCGGTGTGAAAGATTGTTCATATCATGTTTATAAATTATATATATGATTTACTCTTATGATAAGAATATATAAGAATTAAGGACATTTTAATAATTTTCACAAGTTGTGAATTTTAAATACAACTTCAAACATTCAAATTACATGTTATAATAAATTTTATCATTAAATTAATTTAATTTCATATCATGATTTCATATAATCGAACCCTAACTAACCTAGATTTCTAACAAGATGTACATTAATTGAATTTAGTACAAATTGGTTGAGCCTCTTATAAATTAATTTATTTGACTTTTGTATATTTACTAGAAATATATATTTTGTAAAAAAAAAAGTCTTATATCGTATTAAATTAAGTATCACGTTTGGTGTGAAAGATTGTTCATATCACGTTTATAAATTATATATATGATTTACTCATATGGTAAGAATGTATAAGAATTAATAAAATATTAATAATTTTCACAAGTTAGTGAAATTTAACTACAACTTCAAACATTTAAATTACATGTTATAATAAATTTTAACAATAAATTAATTTAATTTCATATCATGATTTCATATAATCGAACCCTAACTAACCTACATTTCTAACAAGATGTACATTAATTGAATTTAGTACAAATTGGTTGAGCCTCTTATAAATTAATTTATTTGACTTTTGTATATTTACTAGAAATATATATTTTGTAAAGAAGTCAACATTGACTAACAAGTTGTACGTACTACAGTTCAGATAATTTAGACCACGTCTACAAGAAAAGAAACTACATTGTTAACAGGTTATATATATTATATATTTTGTATTTAATAAAGAAAATAAAAAATAATTTTTGAAAGTTATAATCTAAAACAAATCATAAACATTTATATGGATCATGGATGTCTCTTTCTAATCGAAGACTTGAAAAGTAAAACTCATCGACAATGACATGACTCATCGCGAAATAGTTGATAAATCATTTCACATTTTGTGAAGGAATATCTAGGAAGGTGTTTTGAAAATTGGTCTGATTTCACATTTCTGGAAAAAGCAACGATTTCAAATAATCTAGAAATCATTATGAAAGGGAAATATATATAATAAATCAAAAGATATATATCATATAATTGAGACGAAAAGAATAATATATGATTCTTATAATAGATCTTATTCAATATACTGAGGTGTTCATAGGTTGATTCTATATGATATTTTCATATTTCAGTTTGATATTTTGGATCTTCAATTTCTTAAAATAATATAACAAAATCAAACTTAATTAAATCAGATACGGTTTGATTTTTCTTTGATTTAAATCTTTCCAATTTGAATTTAGACCTTAATTAAAAAAAAAAGAGTCTATTTTTGCCATTGGACTAAAAAAACTATTTACTATTGGTTTATAATAAATATTTTTTTTATATTTAATGAAATTATTAATATAAATATAAAAATAATATGTGTGAAAATTATTTGAATTTTAATATTTATGAATTTTCCTTTTCACATTTATTGGGTTTTAGGAGTTGCATGAGAATTGCCAAACAGGAATACCAATGTTTGTGAAAAGTAGAATTAAATATTCATTCCCTTTGTTATTTTTTATTTATCGCATCTCGTTTTATAAGAATTAATTTAATCAATTTTTGGTGTTATATTAAATTAGAAAATTTTTAGTATTTTATTTAAATTTAGAAGTTTGATAACTCTATGAAAAATATTATATATTGAAAACTTTCTCACATTAATATGATGAAAAGTATTCTTTTAAAATATTGATTGAAATTCTGCAATTCGACTCTTAAGAAACGAAATATAACTACTTAAAATATTGAAGAAATAATACAAACACATTTATTTATAATATTAGAATTTTACTAATACAATAATTAATATTACTAAAATTGTAGTCAAATATAAATTACTTTCCACCAAAAATATATTTTTTTTAAAAGTACTTTTCAAAATAAATATTGTTTTTTAATATTTGCTCTTTTTATTTTTAATTGATGTTTTTATCGTCCCGTTTTTAAGAATCGTTAACTCTGTTCATTAAAACTTGAACATATATTAAGACTTTATCTAATGTATGTGTGTTTATGATTGTTATTGCTCTAGAGAAATAAAAGAAAAATTAGAAAATCTAATATTTTAATTTGTTATTTCAATTAAACTACTTACATGAATGTACTATACCTCCACTAGGATAGAAACAAACAATGAGTTTACAAAGGTTAAGTATTACGAAAAAAGCTAATTAATTATCAAACTGCTTCAGAATAAGTTAATCGCTGAAAATAAGAACGACGAAATCTAGTTTTAAAAGCATGCTTACCCTAATAGGAGTCGTAGAATTTCTAAGTGAAAAAAAACGTTACTATATATGTAATATATCCTAATAACCTACACATAATCTTGTTTTTAGTATTATTATTTATGAATTCTTTTTCCCCTTTAGAAGTTGACTTCTTTTACTATTTTAACTATATATATATATATATATATATATATATATATATATCTTAAATGTTATATATATATATATATATCTTAAATGTTCGATAAAAAATCTTGAAGTTAATTTTTTGTTACTCATATACATTTTTTTTTTTATATTGTATGTAGTGATGCAAACTAATGATGCATTGAGGCTAGAAAAGAAAGTTAATGCTATTCAAGAAATTCATAGTGAAAAAATGGTGACAACATGCCCAAAATCAAGAATCCAAGTATACCAAGGTGCAATAGGGACAATTGGTGGCATTCCACAGTATAGAGTACAAATTTTAAATGGTTGTGAGTCAAAATATGGTAGCATTCACATTGCATGTGGTGAATTTGCTTCATCAAAACTTATAAATCCTATGATTTTCAAGAGAATCGCGATTAATAATTGTCTTGTCAATAATGGAGCGCGTATGAAATCGGGACAAATTATCTCATTTACATATATCAATACCTTTAAATATCCTATGGTAGTTGCTTCAGCTAGGTGCAACTAGATATGATTTAATTCTACAGAATATTTATTATTATTTCGTAGAGATAGATATGAAAATTTTATATTATTTAGTTGATTTCAAACATTTCAAATCTTGAATTGAAGTGTTAGTTTGATTGATTTATTGCACTAGCAATTATTAAATTTATATGATTAATTAAATAATTTAATTAATTAATTCTGTAGAAATATTGAGTGAGGGGAACAAACTACATCCAACTTTATAAAATCAATATTTCAAATATAATTTAGAATTATAATTTCATATTTTAAAAAATAGCATGACTTGAGATTTTAAATATTTTTAAATGGAAGACTTGACTCATAAGATTGTATATTTTGTAAAAAAAGTCTTTTATCGTATTAAATTTTACAAGAAAAGTGTCATGCTCGGTGTGAAAGATTATATATATGATTTACTCATATGGTAAGAATGTATAAGAATTAATAAAATATTAATAATTTTCACAAGTTAGTGAAATTTAACTACAACTTCAAACATTTAAATTACATGTTATAATACATTTTAACATTAAATTAATTTAATTTCATATCATGATTTCATATAATCGGACCCTAACTAACCTACATTTCTATCAAGATGTACATTAATTGAATTTAGTACAAATTGGTTGAGCCTCTTATAAATTAATTTATTTGACTTTTGTATATTTACTAGAAATATATATTTTGTAAAGAAGTCATCATTGACTAACAAGTTGTACGTACTATAGTTCAGATAATTTAGACCACGTCTACAAGAAAAGAAACTACGTTGTTAACAGGTTATATATATTATATATTTTGTATTTAATAAGGAAAATAAAAAATAATTTTTGAAAGTTATAGTCTAAAACAAATCATAAACATTTATATGGATGTCTCTTTCTAATCGAAGACTTGAAAGGTAAAACTCATCGACAATGACATGACTCATCGCGAAATAGTTGATAAATCATTTCACATTTTGTGAAGGAATATCTAGGAAGGTGTTTTGAAAATTGGTCTGATTTCACATTTCTGGAAAAAGCAACGATTTCAAATAATCTAGAAATCATTATGAAAGGGAAATATATATAATAAATCAAAAGATATATATCATATAATTGAGACGAAAAGAATAATATATGATTCTTATAATAGATCTTATTCAATATACTGAGGTGTTCATAGGTTGATTCTATATGATATTTTCATATTTCAGTTTGATATTTTGGATCTTCAATTTCTTAAAATAATATAACAAAATCAAACTTAATTAAATCGGATACTGTTTGATTTTTCTTTGATTTAAATTTTTCCAATTTGAATTTAGACCTCAATTAAAAAAAAAAAAATTAAAAAGTCTATTTTTGCCATTGGACTAAAAAAACTATTTTATTATTGGTTTATAATAAATTTTTTTTTGTATATTTAATGAAATTATTAATATAAATATAAAAATAATATGTGTGAAAATTATTTGAATTTTAATATTTATGAATTCTCCTTTTCACATTTATTGGGTTTTAGGAGTTGCATGAGAATTGCCAAACAGGAATACCAATGTTTGTGAAAAGTATAATTAGATATTCATTCCCTTTGTTATTTTTTATTTATCACATCTCATTTTACAAGAGTGAGATTTAATCGATTCTTAAAGTTATATTAAATTAGAAAAATATTAATATTTTGTTTTAATTTAGATGTTCGATAAATCTATGAAAAATATTACATATTGAAAGCTTTCTCACATTAATATGATGAAAAATATTCTTTTAAAATATTGATTGAAATTCTGCAATTCGACTCTTAAAAAATGAAATATATCTAATTTAAATTATTGAAGAAATAATACAAACACATTTATTTATAATATTAGAATTTTTACTAATACAATAATTAATATTACTAAAATTGTAGTCAAATATAAATTACTTTCCACCAAAAAAATATTCTTTTTTTAAAAGTACTTTTCAAAATAAATTGTTTTTTTATTATTTGGTCAAACAGGTTAGATATTCTTTTTCTTTTTAAGGTAATATGTTGGAAGTAGAAAAAAAAAAGTTTTTTTAGTGGGAAAAAATATTTTTATTGTATATATTTGACTGACCATGTTTATTTTCTTTTAACAACTAATATGTATTATTGACTATTCACCACTTTCAAACTTTTTGACCCTCTCTCTTCTCAAATATAAAAATAAAATTATTTCTTAAATATAAACATATATTATTTATTATTATTATCATAAAAAGTCCAATAATTTACTTAATATATTATTGGAACGAGTGATAATATTAATTAATCAATATATTCATGCATTAGACCATTCCACAAAATAAAAAGGAATGATAAAGAATTTAATTTACTTTCTTTATTTTATTTTACTTGGCCTTCATTTTACTTATGTATTTTTGTAAAAATAGCGAGAATTTTACTACTTTGTTTTTATACGATTTTTAATATTAAATAACTGTATAAAACAATAGTAATTAAATTTATCATTTCAATAAAATTAATTTAGTAAAATACATCTTGAGTTATTATAATTTTCTTAAGAAGGGTGTGTAGCCATTGAAATTTTATGAGACTCAACAAGATTCGTTCAATTTTTGAGTTGTGACTTTACAAATTGTGTTCAACTCAAATTATGATTTTTGGAGGCTACTCAACTCACCCTAGTTTATGCCTATATAAAGGTACTAAATTCTCTTAAAGGCATCTCGGAAATTCCATAAAGAGATCAAAATCTCGAATAATCCGCAAATTGATGGATTATTCATATAGAGAGGTCAAATCTAAATCATCCTAGTTCGAGAAATACGCCACTAACAACCCTCGAATCATGGATAAATCTTAGGAGAGTAGAGTCAAGGGATTAACAGAATTGTACCGACTATCTTTATCAATATAGTCGTGTTTCTTCATATTTTATTGTGATTGTAATTTCTTTTCTGTCTCTTTAAAATTTGTTGCAAACAGGGTGTTAGTAGATCAACATAAACAAATAATATGAATGAAACGGAAGGAGTAATTCATTAGAAAACGTACAAATAATTAAATTAATATCGAAAAAAATGTGTATGATGATTAGTGACAAGTCAAGTGGATGTTGAATGCTAATTAAATATAAGTAATTCTTAAATAAGACAATTATATAGGAATAATATGAAGCAAATTGAAACATAAAATTAATACATTGACTAGTTCCTTTTATCACCAAAGTGGTCTAGTCCACATGTTTGTGGTATGACTACAAAGAAAAAAAATTAGAACTTCCTAATAAATTTTGATTTCGGAGAAACTAGATTACTGAATTCTGAATAAATTATTTATATGTATTAAGTGAATTTTAAAATATAAATATAAAATCTTAGTCAAGTTATTGACGTTAAATTTTATTGAATCTATAAATAAACTTATAGCTTCGCGCTTATCGTTAAAATGATTACTACACATATGATGACTTGGCCAACTTAAGTACTATATTTTCACATATGAAAACGTAATTAACTACTAACTTCTTGAATTTGATTGTTAATTACCAATAGTTAAAGTGGTTTTATTTTTTTCAAATATAATTAGACAAGATTATATGAGCAAGAAGAGTAATTTGTAAACAATTTTTTTTTATATTATTATATATATGTGTGGTAGACTTGTTCAAACAAATCAAGGAATAATTTATCCAAAACGCGTAAAAGAAAATTCATAGAAGTTTTTAAAAGACCTTTTATATTACTTGGTTCTTAGTTTTTATCTTTGTGTGATGGAAAAAGAAAATCTAGATTTTGTATTTTATCAAATATTATCATAGAAAAAATACTTTTCGTCTCAACTTATCTGATTTAATATCATAGATATTCGTGTAGCAGTAAAATATTTTACATTCAGATTTATAAGGAGAACATTTAAAAGTTAAATTGTTACACAACGTTTGTTTTGAAAAAAAAAATCCTCTAAAATAATGAATTCTAGAGTGAAGGACGAGTTCTCGAAACCCAGTAATTTTTTGCTTATATCCACTAAAAATCTCATTAAAATGTATAAATATTTAATTGTGATTCCAGTTATCATTAAAAACTAATATAAAGTTATTATGAAATTCATTAATTTCAAATTCTCGATCTACCTCTGATCATACGAAATTAAACGGTTGTATTTTGAAAGAAGAATTTCGAAAATAAATTCTCTATTGAGAAACTTTTTAATCTCAAATATTCCAACATATATTCAACTCCGATAATCATGATTCATGACTATGTAAATTCTGAGTATCCAAGAAAATTAGATGCATGAATAATGGACAAAATAATTGATATTATTTAATTAACATGTAATAAAATATAAGCAAGTTAAACCTTGATCGCGACATGATTAAAAAAAAGTCAAAAAGGAAACAACAACTTACAAACAAATCCCAATGCAACAATACGATATATCCGATGAAATCCTGCAAGTGAAGTCTGTGAAAGAATAAATATAAAAAAATTTATTTTTATCTCATAAAGGTCAAAAAGTTATTTTAGAAGGATCCTTGATTCAACCACAACATATCAAAATAGTTGTCATGCAAAGAAAAAAGGCTAGTGCAGAAAACACGACAATATATACTTAAAGCAATAAAGAACATTCAAGAAAAAATATTGATAATGAAAATGATAATACGATAATCGAAACATAACAAACAACATATAATAATACCAATGCATCTTTTTCAAAATATTCATAAATTTTGTTTTATAAGATTGAAACTAATTTTAAACTTCATTAAACATTTTAGACAATACTACTTATCATTTTCATGTTGTAGAAGGAAAAAAAATGTACAAACACTTTTGTTCAATTCTGATTATTTAAATCTTATATTTATTAAATAAACAATCTAATCCTATTTAACTCTAAGACCGATTCTTAATAATGGTATTAAAAGAACATATAAAATATTATTGCATGTGATTTTAGTAAGTTTGTGGAAAAAAAATATTCTTTTATTGCATGCTGCGGTTAATTTAAGGCACTATATATCCACTTAACAAAACGGTAGATTACAGTTATTGTATAGATAGATATATTTTAGTTGACTTCTTCTAAGTCATCAATGGGATGAATTTTAGAATAATTTTGTGAAAGTCATTCGGTATAGATATAAAGTATAATAATTTACTGATAAAATATAAAATTATTTTATTATGTGTTTGGTTGGAGGTATTAGGTAGTTTTTGAATTATTTATTTCACCATTTATATAATAGTGATAGGATAAATTATCCCCCATATACATAATGAGATAACTAATCTCAAAATAACTTATTTCCGACCAAACGAACACCATCATATATTCAAAACTAAACTTAGAATTTATTGAAATATTATCTTTAAAATTACAATATCTCCACCTTTTTATTTTAGATTTTTGTCCTATGAAATCTTTGACAATACTAATAAAATATATTTCATTTGTCTTAATTTATGTGATGTATTTAATTTTTTGAGAGTCAAATGATTTGAATTTAACCGACAATCAACTCATGAAATCTTCAAATAAAATATTATTTTTTTTAAATATATTTGTAAACAATATAAACAATACTATAAGTTACAATAATTGACAGTATAAAATATTTAAAGTAAATTAGATGATTAGATAAATATATTATACTGAACTTAATATATATGATGATATCAATTCATTTTAGATTTTAAAATTAAAATATTAAGACATGATTGGAAGTTGACAAGTATTATTAGACAAACATAGTACTATATTTAAATCCTTGTGTGTATTATAGAAAATACCAAGTCAATATGGTGTATACTAAATCTATCGTATAAGTATATAATAAGTGTATGATACATATTATATACTCTCCCCGTTTTGTATTGTTTGTCATGTTACATTTTTCGAAAGTCAATTTAACTAATTTTTAAAGTTAAATTAGATCATATTAATTCGATATTTTAAACAAAAACAAATTAGATATTCTAAAACTATATGAAAAATACTATAAATTGCAATTTTTTTGCACATTAATATGATGAAAAAATATATCGTAAAATGTTAGTCAAAGTTTTTTATAGTTTGACTCTAAAAATAGAAACAATGACAAAGAATACCGAACGAAGGAAGTACTACATAAATATATTTTCATTCGATGTCTGAAATCTGCATTGAAATTCAATCTAAATTTGAATTACACAATGTAGGATTCATTTTGAGGTGACAGTGTATACGTAGGGCTCAAACCCGAGATCTGATCTAGCTAGTGTGAACTTTGTTGGGTTGTTGTGTGTAGAAAGTTCCTTTCATTATTATTCCTCTATTTATTAATTCATCTCAACCATATTTTTCCTATAAATAGCTCTCACTTTTCATCATTTAAACACACTTAAAACACAACTATTCTTTTCTTTCAACTTTCTCATCTAAATTTCTAAGCTTTTCGTTATTTTCTTTTACTTTTGAAAAATCAAAATGGAATTTGAACAACCAATATTTAGAGAACACAACACTAAGAAATATAACCATAATAATTCTATTAGTAGTACTGTTTCCTCTGTTGCTTCACATGAAGATTTGAGAAGTAGAATTGAATCATTTCATGTTAGGGAAAAAGCTATTTCCAAAACTGAATCTGCTGAAAAGAAACTTTCATGGTTACGTTCACAGATTATTGGTGAAAATGTCGATTTCGATTCGCCTTTTGGGAAACGTAGGCTTACTTATGCTGATCATACTGCCTCTGGGAGATCACTTCAATATATCGAAAATTATATCATTAATAACGTACTTCCTTTCTATGGTATGTTCGTTTACCTTAATTTTATAGTAAGTACGTACGTATGTTCGTTTACCTTAATTTTATAGTAAGTACGTACGTGTGTACTCCTTCATCCTTAACTAGAAGGGAAATATAACAACTACTATTGTATTGTATATTTTGTGCAGGTAATAGTCATACTAGTGATAGTCATGTGGGATATCAAACGACGAAATTAGTGCATGAAGCAGCAGCTTATGTGAAGAGATGCTTAGGTGGAGGAGAAGAAGATGCGATTATATTTTGTGGTTCTGGTTCTACTGCTGCTATTAAAAGGCTACAAGAAGTTATGGGGATTTCTGTTCCTTCTATACTAAGAGAAAAAGTACTCACAAAATGTTTTCGAAACGAAACTAAAGAGAGATGGGTGGTGTTTGTTGGACCTTATGAACATCACTCTAACATTCTGTCATGGAGACAGAGTTTAGCAGAGGTTGTGGAGATTGGATTAGACGAAAACGGGCTAGTAGATATGGAAGCATTGAGGGATCAGCTTGAGTTCTATAAGTCTACGAATAGACCATTATTAGGTTCATTCTCAGCTTGTAGTAACGTTACTGGGACTTATTCTGATACAAGAGCTATCGCTCGTTTACTTCATAAAAATGGAGCTTTTGCTTGCTTTGATTTTGCAGCAAGGTATGTTAATTGAGTTTGACTTTTGTATACTGACAGTACTAAGTATGTCGCGAAAATATAACTAATATTGTTGGGTGGTCTTGGGCCTTCTCAACCCAAAAGCTAGCTCAAAGGTTGAGGCTTTCCCTCACACTTATAAATTGACCACCAGCCCCTTCCACTTCCGATGTGGGATAACCCAACAATCTCCCCCTTCACACATCGGGCCTTGGGCTGGAGAGAGCGACAACCCAGTTCCTCCCGGTGGGCTGAGACTTGTTGACAACCTGGGCTCTGATACCAATATTGGGTGGTCTTGGGCCTTCTCAACCCAAAAGCTAGCTCAAAGGTTGAGGCTTTCCCTCACACTTATAAATTGACCACCAGCCCCTTCCACTTCCGATGTGGATAACCCAACAAATATATGGTGTTATGTTACATTGCAGTGGTCCATACGCGAAAATAGAGATGAGATCAGGAGAGATAGATGGATATGATGCTGTTTTTATTAGTCCTCATAAGTTTCTTGGAGGTCCAGGCACACCTGGAATTCTTCTAATGAACAAAGCACTCTATCGATTGAGGACTTCACCTCCATCTACTTGTGGTGGTGGTACTGTTGATTTTGTCAACCCGTACAATGAAAAGGTATGTATGTACTAAGTTGCACGGACTCTTCATCTTCTGATTAGCTCTCGTGATAATACTGAACTTGATATATAATAAAATAATAAACAGGACACACTTTATGTGGAGAATATTGAAGAAAGGGAAGATGCAGGAACACCGCCAATCATTCAGAAAGTGAGAACAGCACTTGCATTTTGGGTGAAAGAGTTCATAAGTCATAAAGTAATTGAAAGAATGGAACACACTTACATTGAACTTGCACTACAGAGGCTTCTCCCAAATCCTAACATATGGATTTTGGGAAATGTAACAGCCAAGAGACAAGCTGTGCTTTCTTTTCTCATTTATACTACGACTTACTCTTCGTCAAGTGATGGTAATGGCGGAGACAATGAACTTTACTTATGGAGAGAGACAGGGAACAAGAAGGATAAACCTCTTCATGGTCCTTTTGTAGCTAAGCTTCTTAATGACCTATTTGGTATTCAAGCTAGAGGAGGATGTGCTTGTGCAGAACCTTATGGACATAAGTTGCTTAACGTTGATGAATCTCATTCACTTGCCTTCAAAGATGCAATTGAAATGGTGAGTTTCGATAAATAAAGGAGTTTAACTTATGTACTATATAATTATATTTTTAACGTTTAACTTTTCACTTGATATATAGGGCTATACTGGAGTTAAGCCAGGATGGACAAGGATAAGCTTTCCCTACTACATGTCGAAAGAAGAATTTGAGTTCATTCTAGCAGCACTAGAATTCATATCTATTTATGGACAGAGGTTCCTTCCTTTATACAATTTCAATTGGAAGAGTGGTGCTTGGACTTTTAAAAAGAAAGCTTTGAAGGAGGCGCTTACGAGAGGGAGGGATCACAATTGCAACTTTTGTGGCTCACCGATGATGAAGGAGTTGAACTTAGGTGGTGCTAATACTTGCCATGATAACACAAAAGAAGGATCATGCACTAATAGTAACAAAGAAGGCATTATTTACAAGTACGTAAAGTATCTTGAGACAGCCAAGCGCGTAGCTAGCCTCCTTCCTAAGTTCCCACAGCCGCGACCAATACCTGAAGAATTAGACACTAATCTTGTGTCCTTTAGAGCCTGATAAAAATATGTATATGGAAATAAACTTTGTCCAATGTCTTGTTGGGCAAATTCGATCGTTTGATATGTAATAATAACTTAAAAGTATATGTAATCCCTTCGTTTTGTTTTTACTTGTTCAGTATGTATTTGTATTTTCTTTAAGAAATACATGAAGTATTTTTTGATTTCTCATTTGATTCGTGTTTTACGCTCTCATTTGTTGTTGATCAAAAAGGATATTATGTATTAAGTAACAGTCTAACAGACTGTTTGGCTAAGCTAGCTTCAGAAACTTGACAATTCGAATTTTTTATACTGCAGTAGAACGTTTAGTAAGCTATTGCTAGAACGCGTATGATCATATTGGTAAGGATCAGAGCAAGCTAATGCTCTTTAGACTCTAAAGGGTACAAGATTGGGGTCTATTTCTTCAGGTATCGATCGTTGAGGTGGGAACTTGGGAAGGAGACTAGCGATGTGTTTGGCTGTCTCAATGTACTTTACATACTTGTAAACAAGACCTTCACTATGGTTGTTTTCCTTAGTGTTATGGCAACTTATATTCAATACGTTTGTCATCTGTGAACAGCAAAACTTGCAATTGAAAGCTTTTTTTTTGAAAGTCCACGCGCCACTCCTCCAATTGAAATGATACAAAGGGAGGAACCTTTGTCCATAAATGGATATGAATTCTATTGCTGCTAGAATGAACACAAATTCTTCCTTGGACATGTAATAGGGGAAACTGACCCTTGTCCATCCCGGCTTAACTCCACTATAGCCCTGTTAAGACAAAGAAAATCGCGTTATGTTTCTACTATCAACATGGATGGAATGTGGAAAACATATGTGGAGGCACTCACCTTTTGAATTGCATCTCTGAAAGCGAGAGAATGAGTTTCATCAACGTTAAGCAACTTATGTCCATAAGGTCCTGCACAAGCACATCCTCCTCTAGCTTGAATACCAAATAGGTCATTAAGAAGCTTAGCGACAAAAGGACCATGAAGAGGTTTATCTCTTTTGTATTTTCCTGTTTCTCCACATAAGTAAAACGCGCTTTCCTCACCACCGTTATGATCATTTGATGAAGAGTAAGTTGTGGTATATATGAGAAAAGAAACCACAGCTTGTCTCTTGGCTGTTACATTTCCTAAAATCCATATGTTAGGATTTGGGAGAAGCCTTTGTAGTGCAAGTTCAATGTAAGTGTGTTCCATTCTTTCAATTTCTTTATGACTTATGAACTCTTTCACCCAAAATGCAAGTGCTGTTCTCACTTTCTGAATGATTGGCGGTGTTCCAGCATCTTCCCTTTCTTCAATATGCTCCACATAAAGTGTGTCCTATATATCAAGTTCAGAATTATCATGAGAGCTAATCAGAAGATGAAGAGTCAACGCAACTTAGTACATACATACCTTTTCATTGTACGGGTTGACAAAATCAACAGTACCACCACCACAAGTAGATGGAGGTGAAGTCCTCAATCGATAGAGTGCTTTGTTCATTAGAAGAATTCCAGGTGTGCCTGGACCTCCAAGAAACTTATGAGGACTAATAAAAACAGCATCATATCCATCTATCTCTCCTGATCTCATCTCTATTTTCGCGTATGGACCACTACAACACAACACCATATATTAGTCATATTTTCGCGACATACTTACTACTGTCAGTATACAAAAGTCAAACTCAATTAGCATACCTTGCTGCAAAGTCAAAGCAAGCAAAAGCTCCGTGATTGTGAAGTAGACGAGCGATAGCTCTTGTATCAGAATAAGTCCCAGTTACATTACTACAAGCTGAGAATGAACCTAATAATGGTCTATTCGTAGACTTATAGAACTCAAGCTGATCCCTCAATGTTTCCATATCTACTAGCCCGTTATCATCCAATCCAATCTCCACAACCTCAGCTAAACTCTGTCTCCATGACAGAATGTTAGAATGATGTTCATAAGGTCCAACAAACACCACCCATCTCTCTTTCATTTCGTTTCGAAAGCATTTTGTGAGTACTTTTTCTCTTAGTATAGAAGGAACAGAAATCCCCATAACTTCTTGTAGCCTTTTAATAGCAGCAGTAGAACCAGAACCACAAAATATAATCACATCTTCTTCTCCTCCACCTAAGCATTTCTTCACATAAGCTGTTGCTTCATGCACTATTTTCGTCGTTTGATATCCCACATAACTATCACTAGTATGACTATTACCTGTACAAAATAATACAATAGTTGTTATTTTTCCCTTCTGGTTAAGGATAAAGGAGTACGTACATACATAGTTACTAAGGTAAACGAACATATACCATAGAAAGGTAGGACGTTATTAATGATATAGTTTTCGATATAATGAAGACATCTTCCAGAGGCAGTATGATCAGCATAAGTAAGCCTACGTTTCCCAAAAGGCGATTCGAAATCAACATTTTCACCAATAATCTGAGAACGTAGCCATGAAATTTTCTTTTCATGAGAATCACTCTTAGAAATATCATTTTCTGTTGAATGAAATGAATCAACTCTTATATCAAAGTGATCTTCTTCATGTGAAGTAGTTTTAAGATTATTGTACTTCTTCATGTTTGTGTTTGAAATGATGGTGAAACGTGCTGGTATTTATTTCAAAGAATAATTAAAACAGAGTTGAATTTTTTGGTATAAATAATTAGAGGAATTGTGACTATACTTGAGTTTTTTTTAATTTTTTAATTTTTAAGTTGAATGATATGTACGTGGTCCTACTTAGATCCATCAATTAATTAATTTATTTATTTTATCATTGATGAGCAAAGTGATGACCAAGAAATAAAGTTTCATTATGAAGTTGTCTATGATCTATTTTTGATGGTTTTTTGTTCCCTTTGTATATTGGCATCGAAACCATGAGTTTTGTTATGATGTTAATAATAATATTATATGGTGACGCATAGGTGTCATAGTTTAACATGACGCTTGTGTTAAGATGTCTCAACATCGGTAAAGGAATGGAAATTCAATCTCCTTATATAAACTTGGACAAATCTCCCCTCATGAGTTAGCTTTTGGGATGTAAGTTAGGTCTAGATCTTTACATGGTATCAGAGCAGAACTCGTCTCACCCGATGTTGGGACCCTCAAAATCAAAATTACCCATGCACCAGATGCTAAACACTGAGCGTGAGGTGGAGTGTTAAAGAATGACAAAAGTTTCACATCGGTGGTTAATGAGATAGGTGGACTCCTTATAAGACTTGGACAATACTCTTCCCTTTGAGCTAGCTTTTTGGGTGTGAGTTAGGCCTAAAACCTAATTTAACAACTTGTTTGATATATTTAGTTTAAAAATAAAGTTATTGTAGATTCTAACACGATGACAAATATTTGATCCTAACAAGTGTTAGATATTAAAGTCAATAACAAGATGTTGCAAGAGATAGGTGTGTGGCTATATCGTACCTAATTATTATCTTCGATTTTTAAAAATACTATACTATCTTCATACCAAATTAATTCAGTAAGATTTGATATTTAAAGTTCCATTTTGATATTTTACGGTATTGTAATTCGAAAATAGGGTGAGATTCTCGGATCTAGTGGCCAGTGAATTACTTATCATAGTTTGGTCAACTTCAACTTACATATATTCGTATAACATAAAGAATTATACATTGATTTTTTAAGAAATATCTCAATTATATCATAATACTAGTACATTACGCACTAAATATTCCAAATAAAATATAAATATATGCAAGTTGAAGATAGAATAATCAAAATTTCAATATTTAAATAATTACTTACTACATAAATGAATTTTATATGTAATTATATGCTTCGATATGATATACAATATCTCGATATATTTTTTACAAATGACAAATATCATACTGCCTATCAATCTATTTAAAAATACATATCAAATATAATATTAAATACCATATAATATCCAAATCGTAATATTTAAAAAATTTAATTTCGATATGATATTCCGTATTTTAACGTATCATGCCCACCATCCACCCCCAATGTGAGCTATAATTTTTGGCTGATAATTTGATTTTACATATACATTAACTAAAAATTAATTAATTTTATAATCTTCTAAAAGAAAAATATTTAAATATTTTGAAAAACGTGTAAATTGCTGGCGCCTTTTGGTTTGTTTTATTCAGGGGGTTTTAAAGTTTAATTAGATTAATTATTTTACATGTTTTCATAAAAGAAATTTCAATTATTTTGCACCCATCGATTTACCCAAAACAATAGGAACAAATATTTTCCATTATTCATGCATCTAGTTTTATTCCTTTTTATAAAAACTCAAAGTTAATTTATCAAATTGACACTCAATTAATAGTTTAATATTTCAGAAAATTATTACATTTTATTTTGTAACACAAAAGCCAGCTAATTACTAATAACTATCTCATAGTCATTTGACTTTATTTTGAAGTTAAAAATCACTTAGCTATTTTTATTTCACATTACTGTCAGCTAAACAGTAAATTACTCCAATAATATAATATTCTTTTTATGTTATACGTCTACACAACTTTAACACAAAATATTTAGAAAGTCTAACTTTTTAAATTTTTCTTTTAATAGTAACCCCTTTTTCCTATTTAATTCGAATGTTTTTTTGTGTATGCAACATTAAATTTAATTTCTTAAATCTTTCTTTCTATGATAACCATTTCTTCTATTAAATTTGAATGTTATTTGTATACGTTACATTAAAGTCTAATTTTTTAAATCTTCCTTTCTATGGCAACCCCTTTTTTTTTTTTTTTTTTTTAATTCTAATGTTATTTTTGTACATAACATTATGAGCTATACACAATCTTTTTTAGTTTATTTTATAAGAAAGACCTCAATTTGATTTGGAAGTAGGGATGAAAGAGACTAATAATAATAAATAAACAAATAAATAAATAAATAAATAAAATATATTAAAATTATTTTATTTAATATAAAAAAATAATCTCAAAGCAAGATATTGTAGGTGTCTCTTACATTTATTTTCATCATGTGTATAGAACTACTTTGCTGAACAATTCATAATGAGGATTTCTGATAAAAATTTGATACACCTAAAAAAAAAAAAGACAAGTCATATATTCTATTTATTTATTTTAATAATAGCTAGACCCAATAATTCAAAAAAATGCCTAACTATTATTAATAATTAATAAAAACTGCCAAACTATTATTAATACCTTCCAAAATCAAACTTTTTTATTTAGGTAATCCCTTTTTTAGAGGAAAAATATTTTGAACTATGCGTGCACAACAAGATCAAATATTTCTTGTGGCTATGCATATGTAGATGTCGTTATATAATGATGAATTTAATATATAGATAAAATAAATTTAAATAAGAATCAAAATAAATAAATAACGTATAATATAATATAATAGTCAATAGGTAATAACTAGAGGTGTCAAACGAACGGTTTGAAGTTCACATTGTGTATAAAAGTTTGCAAAGCGAAAAATAAAAGACTGAAATATATTTACTTAAATAAGGTGCAGAAGATGATGAGATTACGCCATGTGGCAAATAAGTTGTATATACATATCAAAGAGGAGAGAAAAGAATAAGGTCAATTTAAAAAGTCGTAGTTGAAATTCGTATAATTATTAGAATAGTAATTATCTTCTAATCAAATAGTTACATGGCCAATTAAATATGTCGAAATTGTAGTTACATAAAACCCAATTATATGACTTTCTAAACATGAACTAATTGATTTCTTGATAATTTCACTCTCATCTCATTTAAATTAAATTTCTTTCCCCTATGAATCGTATACATATATGAAGTTAAATAAAGTCTAAATAAGTTATAAATATACTTATTTATTAGTTTAATTCATAAAAAATGAGTTTATAAGACAACTAAATAAAAATAAAAAATAATAATTTTACGAATAATTTGTAACATCTATCTACAAATCGAGAAAGTAAACAAACAAAAACATAGGACAAAAAGTGTAATAAAGATAGAATTAATTAAATCACATGCACTAACAAATAGCGTAATGAATATTTTCATATGGTTGACCAATGCATTCACAATAAAAATAAAGAAAAATTAGCAACGAACAATTTTCACAACTAAACAACAAAAAAATGTCATTAGTTTCATTAATTTAGTGATAAATTATTAAAGTAGCATTTGTGTAATTTAGCGGTAGATTAATTCATATTTCTTTATAGTAATTTTATTATATGATTTTCTATTCAATGACGTCTCCAACAGAGTTTTCTCTATATTCAGAGTTTGAACACGAAACTTCTAATTAAGGATGAAACACTCTTAAAACGCTCTTATCAGTACACCACAATCATGTTGGTTTTATAGTGATTTTAGATTACTATAAAAAGTTACTTGCTCTGCTTCAATTTATTTACTAATTCTATTAATTATATATGGTTACCTTTAATTTAATTACATTTATATTAGCTGACATAAATCTCAACCCACTTGCATGAAAGATTTTATTGACTTTAATTTGATTTGTCAAATTCAGATGGTGACAATCTAGCTTTTTCAAGGATGGAATTACATAATATGCACATGCATCATTCACTTTCACAAATATATATATATATATATATATATATATTATATATATATATATAATATATATATATATATATATATATATATATATATATTTCTTGAATAATGTGATAAAGTTGGATAACAAATTCAAAATTTTGAAATATATAAAATAATATGTTTCGTTTAAATATGAATGCTTTTAATCGAACACTCTATAAATATGAATAGTTATAAATAATACTACGCAAAAAGTTTTTATAACTCTGAATATAATAATAGTATCATTGTCTTTGCAAAAAAAGTTAATGTCATCAAAGATTATTTTTTTTTAGAATTGTAGCTTAGTTTACCTTAAACTATAAACAAATATTGAAATATCAAATTTAATGTTTATGATTTTTTGAATTTTATGCTAGCTTTTATTATATACTTTACAAGTTTTCCACTTTCTTCCATTATTATTCAAAAAGATAAAAGGAGGAAATGATTTATTTATGATCTGTTATAATTTGAATATATGAAATAAAATGATCATATGAAAAATATATATTATGATTATTTTTTATTTGTTAAAAAGAATATACAATTAAAGGGATATTTAAATGTACCATGCATAAGTTCGATTTTTGAAAAATAACAAATGAAATGTTCATATTAAAGAGATCAATTGTCCTTTAATGGACATATGTGACACTCCAACATAATCGAAAATTTAAAAATTATGATGAAAAATAAGAATTATCTAAATCATATTGTTGGTGTAATATATCACAAATACAATAAATTACAGTTGAAATAAAATGAACAAAAATGTATATATAAACAAATCTTTAGACTGAGGCACGGCTATCTCGCTCTCTTTAAAGAGATTCAAGCCCACTACGGCATAATCTACACCGATCCAGCAGTATAACTCTCGACTTGTCCCCTCCAGGATACAACAGCCCAACAACAGTGTATAACTCAAACAACTTCGGATTAGTTGAAGAGTCCAAAGCTTCACAAAAGAACACGTTCTTTCAACATATAATTAATACTCTCTTTTGTATATATAGTGAATATAGTTGAAGACTTAGAATATTTTCTATGTCTCAACTTTCTCTTTTCACTACACTAACCTCAATATAATACTACTCATCTTTTTCACTCTATATTTTCTTGTTTCTTCTCCTATCTCAACACAAATGAAGACTACACCGTTTATAGGTGATGAATTAATTCTTCCTTGTAATGAATAGGAGACAGTGAGTAGTAAATTTGCCAAATGAAAGGCTCAAATATTACATAAGTTACAAGACATAAATATAAAATAATTGATGAAATGAAGAATTGGTGGTTACATAAGTTACTAAAAACTTATAACCACTTTCTTCGACAATTGATGAAATCAAAGAAGCACAAATATAATATTCATCGATAGACATAACATGATATATAATGTGACATATAATATATATTTTTATTAATATGAAAATGTCACAACAAATATTTCCTAATTGAAGGGGTCCATATTTTTGTGACCCGTGAACCCATTTTGGAAAGTAGGCAACTTCCAAAAAAAGCCTATTAATTGTTACTGTCCCTTCCAAACAGACCCTTACATTATACAACTAGGAGAAACCTACAAAAACAACTAAAAAGTCTATAATTTTTATATTGGTACCAAGTTCGATAATGACAACACATAGATAACAAAATATAATCAGTATCCAAATTTTATAGGATTGGAATTATTGACACTCAAAAATAAATTGAGTCACAGTAAAATGATAAGTCTTTTATTTTAATTAAAAATCTTAAATTGAAGGTGTACAAAATCACTTTTATTAAAAAATATTTTATTTTTTAATATGAGACTTATATTTTATTTTATTTCAAATCTCAATATGAATATCAATCGACGTATATTTGTGACAAACTAGACCGGTAGGTCACTAGTAGGTCTTATTAGAGATGAAATATTCTTGAATATATATCAAGAAAATAATTACTAAACTAAACAATTATGCAAAGTGGGGAATGAAAAGATATTCTAGTTCATTTCAGGGAATGAGATTTAATTTCAACTTTTCTTCATTGTCCAAATTAGGTTTACCATATCCAGCCTTTGAATGTTTAAGAATGAAGAAGAAAAACACAAATCCATAATTAATGAGATAAGTAGCCTCTTATATGGACTTAACAATCATCCTTTCTTGAGTTATAAGTTTAATTAACTCAGTATTCATTTATTTTACATTAATCAAGATTTATTTCATACTCAGTATAACTCGATCTCGAATTCTCTGATTAAGATCGAGGTGGAAGGATAGACTATTTTCCATTTTTCTCCTAATACATTTTATGAATACTCATCTTACTATTCCATTCATGGAACCTTCACTCTACATCGTAGAGATAATAGGTTAAACTCCATGTACTTTCTCATAGAAAATTTGAAGAAAAAAAAACATGTTTTAGATTCTTAAGTTTATTTATGAATTCCGCTTTGACTCACCAGGTAGAAATTAATCCCTAAACTTCAAAAATACTCCTTATTCCCATTTAGAAAATTTCTAAAAAATAACTCCCTATAAAGTGTATTTCTAGTTTTCCTATTCCCCACTTAGTAATTCACCTTAGTATAAAAAGATAAAGCAACCCCCTTTTCATACAACAATATATATTCTTTCTTTACTACACCAATAAATCTAACATCAAATCCCTTTTCATATACCTCTTCCAATCAATATGTCTTGTAATTTCCACTTCTTATTGATTCTTGTTTTCTTGATTTCACTTCATGAATTACCAACAATTTTCACCACCTCATCATCATCATCAATTGATTTGATTCAAAAAACATGTAAAAACACAAAATACTATGATCTTTGTGTATCATCTCTCAAATCAGATTCCACAAGTCTCAAAGCAGACACAAAAGGCTTAGCAACTATCATGGTCAAAATTGGAATGGTCAATGCCACAGCCACAAACAATTTTCTTTCATCACATGAATTAGTACTTAACACTACTAATAATTACACAAATAATGATTTGGTATTAATGAAGAAACTACTCAAAGATTGTGCTGAAAAATATGCATTAGCTAATAATGCACTTCAAGATTCACTTCAAGATTTGAATAATGAAGTTTATGACTATGCTTATCTGCATGTTATGGCGGCTGCGGATTATCCTAACGTTTGTCATAATGGATTTAAGAGGAATCCAAGATTGGAGTATCCAACTCAACTTGCTATTAGGGAAGATGGATTTAAACATATTTGTGATGTGGTTTTAGGTATTCTTGATGCTCTTGGTTGGTGAAAAAAAATAATCCTTTTTTTTTAATTTATTGTTTTTTTTTATTTTCATGTATATTAAATGTAAACTTTTCTTTATTATATATGTGTTTAGTTTTGTCTTTGTCTATGTGTAGATTTAAAGAAATGAGGATTTGTATTTTGCCTTTAATTGTTCACTCTTTTTATATATTGAGAGTTTACCTTTTTATGCAAAGCACTTTTAGTCTATGAGATCTGAAATATAATTATATTTATTTATTGAGTTATGTTTCTTTTACCAAATATATTTGACTATTAAGTTTGAAAAAGGAAAGAAAGCAAAAAAGTGGGAAGCTTTTTCCACTACTAATTGTCTATTTTTCCTCTAGGGTGATTACTAGCGAGTCAGGCTTCATATAGGTGAGTTACAGCCTACAATTTAAATCAAGGATAAGCAGCTGAATGATTTTTGAAAAATGTTTTTTTTTAACCGATTAGAGAACTCATTCAAGCTTGAGACTAGTTTAAAAAAATCCAATCGAGCTCGTTTGACGGCCCTATCTTTCACCTAGATCCAGAGCAACTGCTTCAAGAATCAACTAAGCTCAAGAAATCAGGTTAAAATATCGACTTATACATGGGAGATGAAAAAGAATTCATGTCTTTAGTTGTAAATCTCATTCTTTTCTAATTGTTTAGTACTAAAGTGAAAAATAAATAAATTATCCCAACAGTTGCAACAATCCTCCTTTCTTTTTTGTACTTGCAATTATTTATCTATTTATAATCTATATCTATCTATCTATCTATCTATTCTCATTTTTTCGAGAACAAGTTTTGAATTAGTCATTAATCTTTTTGAAGGTTTTGCGAATTTGACCCTTACTTATAGATATTGAACCAAATTGAAACAGAAGAAATATTTATGTTCTTTTTAAAATCCATTGTTGTTTTATACATTTACATGTAACAAAAATATAAATGTCACCTTTCAAAAATCATACATATTGTAAAGAGTGGATACTTTAGCAGCTAACGTATTTAATTGTGAACTTCATTGCTAAATTGTTCCTAGCTAGCCAAATTAAAATTCGTCCATTCTAGAGGTCTTGTATTCACGGATATTAATGTTATAGAAGGATTAGACTATGATTTGACATTACGGTGACATAATATGTAGACTTGGGAAGCCTTATAGTGCCATAATTGAGGTGTTTAGTTATATTATTTACCTAGGAAGGGTAGAAGTAAGGGAATAGAGAAGTGGAGTGGTTAACTTTCATATTGCATGAGTTTTCTAATTTTCTAAATTATATTATGCGGTAGGTTAGGATCGATCGATGATGTCTAGCTATCAGTAAGTGTTGTTTGTACTAATACTATTCTTGCTATGTTACTTGGCATAGTTTGGTTGCAGGGTCAGCGATGCGATGTTTCATATATGCAGACGATGATAATCTCCAACAGCTTCCATGTTTCCTTTCCTTAATTATGATGGAAATTGTGTATCATTTCTTGTATATATTATACTTTTATGACAGTTGTTGTACTTGTTTAGACTGTCTTGAAAATTATGTTTTAATGAGCTTGTAGTAGTCAATTATTATTTCCCGCATGTTTAATCCAAATCGGGTTGTAAGGGTTATCCTAATTAGGCGTTAAAGTAGGTGACGCACAGTCCGTGGGTTGGATCACGACGATATATGTTACTAATATCTTTTGAAAACTTATAATATAAATCATATTTCTTTAAATAGTCAAATATTTCTCCAAGACTTATGGTCAAATAAAAATTAATTGCATTTATTTAGTATATAGTATTGGTGTTTAGGTATGAATGAATTTTACGTTATTGTTATAAGTCATAACAAGTAAATTAATTATACAAAATTAATTGCATTTAGTTTAGTATAATAGATTGATAAGTTAGATTCTTTGTAAACAAATAGTTCGCTATATTAGTAATTCACTATATTTTGATACACTTTATTATTAAATATTTCCATAAAAA